>JAJSOF020000017.1:12371046-12386046 GCA_025594305.2 Periplaneta americana | reverse complement strand
GGCTTATGTGAGGGCGGCAATGAACCTCCGGGTTCCTTAAAAGCCATTTGTAAGTAAGAGACAACAAAGTCACAACAAATTAATCTGATCAATCTCAGAATATTCATTGATAGAGTAGAAAGGATAGGAATGTCATTAATGTACTCTCCTTCTAAATTTAACAAATGTTATATTATGGACCTTCTGTTGTAATGTATTGAACATAGAAATGGTAACAGAATTACACTAGCTTTTGGATTTGGCCAATTTCAGTGCAATGAAGTTAACTCACCTCTGTCATGAACTGCACACTGCCCTCGCACGAGACGTCCATGATCACAGCCAGTCTGTAATATTCTGTGCTTAATGCCAGAGATACATTGGCACGTTGGCCAGCGGTATGTAGCGACACTGAAATCCCAGCTTTTGACAAAGCTTTGCCGAATAAAAATGCATCTGTAGACGTAAAACATAATAAAAGTTATTTCGAAAACAAGAGAAAATAATCGTTTCAATAGTATGGTTCAATGAGAGAAACAGAAATCGTGTATGATTTTACATTAGCTAGTATTTTTACATACTGAAAAAATTCTAAGCTTTTACCGTAAGTAGTATCGCATTTAAATAAAACTAATATTGACATTCATTATTGAAGATTTTCAGAAAATTCAGGCACTGTCCTGTTCTGCGAGGAGCGTTATCTTTCAGGTGTTGAAATGTTGCATTAATTCGAAAAAGATTCTGCCAAAGTTTCAAAAAATAATTTTCAATTTGTTATTTGGTCTATCTATCAACTATAAAAATATTTCCACTCATTTCTCTAACGTTATTTACAATTCAAAAATATAAGTAAATTTTACTCTACGTGAGAAGGATAAAATTATATGTCTCTCACAGAGGCTAATTAACAGCATTTCAGCTTGAAAAAGTAAGTAAAATTACAGGGTGACTAAATAAAAAGTTAGAGGATACCATATCTGCTGAAACTTATTTTATGTCATTAACGTCTTCGATCAGAACTCAGGAGTTTAAAAGAAGCAATTACAGAAGTTTCCACATGCAAATTATATATACTGTCGGCCCAAGTGGTTGTATTGTATTGTATTTATTTATATTCCATGGTGTTCTTAGATCGCTTCACAGCTAGAAAATGGAGCATGTCAAAAAAATCTTAACAGAATTATAAAGTGTTAATTTATAGTCACAGTCTAGTTGAAATATATACAGAAGAGTTTTATAAAATAATCTACATTACAACACAAAGGTTTAGTATCAGTACTTAATATAAGACAGAAATATTCATGAAGTGTAGTTGAATGACATAAATCCACCTACAGAATAGAAGAAGTGAGAAATTAGGTAGGCCCACTTCATTAATTCATATCCATAGGGAGGCTATTAAAATTTTTTACTGCAATATAACGCGTTCCTTTTTGGTAGCACGATAGACTTGCCGAGTATTAAAGCCATTTTTGACGCGTATTTATGCTATGAACTGTTGAATTAGTTGCAAAGTTTCACGATTACATACGAGGTTTATTAATGAAAAATATACTGAGAAGTCATGGGCATCATTTTTAGTTTTTTGAAAATGATCCTACACGATTTCCTAGATTTGGCACCTACTATTATTTTAATTACTAAAAAAATTAGAATGAATAGAATAAATGATATAGAATTGAACGAAAATAATAGATAGATAGATAGATAGATAGATAGATAGATAGATAGATAGATAGATAGATAGATAGATAGATAGATAGATAGATAGATAGATAGATAGATAGATGGATGGATGGATGGATGGATGGATGGATGGATGGATGGATGGATGGATGGATGGATGGATGGATGGATGGATGGACGGACGGACGGACGGACGGACGGACGGACGGACGGACGGACGGACAGACAGACAGACAGACAGACAGACAGACAGACAGACAGACAGACAGACAGATAGATAGATAGATAGATAGATAGATAAATAAATAAAGTAAAATTAAGAATAAGGATTATGGAACAAATATGTTTTTTAAAACTTATTTTATTTTATTTTTATGTGCAGGTATAAGTATTTCTGTAATGAATGAGGGATGGAATATAATAGAATAAGAGAGGATTTAGACATGCCAGCTGCACATTACAGATTGAAGCGGGAAGTGCAACTTTGGAAGGTGAACAAATATTGATTGTAACTACATTCTGGAATGTGTTGAGTCTTGCACAAATCTAAAAGCAAGTGCAAGATAAAACATGTAAATATGTAAATTGTAGAAATTGTATATCTTTGTGTAAAATTGTTGTAAAATATGTAATGTAAGGGTTAAATTGATTTGCTTGTATGTACTCTGTGATCTATTATATAATAATAAATCTCACTATTATTCTAATTACTCTTTTTTTTAGTAGGAATACACTGTTACTATCTGTGCAATTCCCCAGAATATTATTCCAAAACCCATTACCGAGTGGAAGTATGTGAAGTTATATTGTTTTTGAGGTAGTTGATATTTACTATCTCTTGTATATATCTAATAGCAAAATATGCTGAATTTGGTTTAGGGATAATTTCTTTAATATGATTCTTCCAATTTAAACACTTATCGATTTTTAAGCCAACAATTTGGTTGTTGTTGTTTCTGATATAGACCTGTTGTTAATTATTATTAGCCCTCAAATTTGCGAGGATTTAAATTGGATCATGTTAGTTTTTTTTTTACAAATCAATAGTAATTTATTCGCTGAGAACCAATCACATATTTTGAGGAGAACTGCCTCTGTTGTAGATTGGAATGTGTTGGAGTTATTGGCTGTAATTATTATACTTGTTTCATCTGCATCCCTGTTTCCCCCACCTGTTTCTGCTGGTTCCTCTGGAATGTCTTAGCTATTTATGAATACTTTTCCTGTTCAGAACTGGAATTCCACGTAATATTATACAACTGTTTAAAATAACTTAAAGAAAAGGACTCTGTTAATTAAATAACTTACTTACTTACAACTTACTTACAAATGGGTTTTAAGGAACCCGAAGGTTCATTGCCGCCCTCACATAAGCCCGCCAGCGGTCCCTATCCTGTGCAAGATTAATCCAGTCTCTATCATCATACCCCACCTCCCTCAAATCCATTTTAATATTATCCTCCCATCTACGTCTCGGCCTCCCTAAAGGTCTTTTTCCTCCGGTCTCCCAACTAACACTCTATATGCATTTCTGGATTCGCCCATACGTGCTACATGCCCTGCCCATCTCAAACGTCTGGATTTAATGTTCCTAATTATGTCAGGTGAAGAATACAATGCGTGCAGTTCTGTGTTGTGTAACTTTCTCCATTCTCCTGTAACTTCATCCCGCTTAGCCCCAAATATTTTCCTAAGCACCTTATTCTCAAACACCCTGAACCTATGTTCCTCTCTCAGAGTGACAGTCCAAGTTTCACAACCATACAGAACAACCGGTAATATAACTGTTTTATAAATTCTAACTTTCAGATTTTTGGACAGCAGACTGGATGATAAGAGCTTCTCAACCGAATAATAACACGCATTTCCCATATTTATTCTGCGTTTAATTTCCTCCCGAGTGTCATTTATATTTGTTACTGTTACTGTTGATATTTGAATTTTTCCACCTCTTCGAAGGATAAATCTCCAATTTTTATATTTCCATTTCGTACAATATTCTGGTCACGAGACATAATCATATACTTTGTCTTTTCGGGATTTACTTCCAAACCGATCGCTCTACTTTCTTCAAGTAAAATTTCCGTGTTTTCCCTAATCGTTTGTGTATTTTCTCCTAACATATTCACGTCATCCGCATAGACAAGAAGCTGATGTAACCCGTTCAATTCCAAACCCTGCTTGTTATCCTGAACTTTCCTAATGGCATATTCTAGTCTGTTAATTAAATAACTGTCGGATTATCTCCTCCGTTTCGATAACCCTGCGACATAACCACTTGGAGGTTATATATATATATATATGCGATGGTAGAGCGTTGGCCTTCTATGCTCGAGGTTGCGGGTTCGACCCCGGCCCAGGTCGATGGCATTTAAGTGTGTTTAAATGCGACAGGCTCATATCAGTAGATTTACTGGCATGTAAAACAACTCCTGCGGGACAAAATTCCAGCAAATCCGGCGACGCTGATATAACCTCTGCAGTTGCGTGCGTCGTTAAATAAACCATAATTTTAAATTTATATGCGATATGAATACAACACAAACCAAACCATGTGAGATTGTCCAAACCGTCATGCAACTAGTCCGAATTCCATTAGCAATTCTTCAGACAGTTGTGATACAACTGCGGGATACAGTTTCCGAAATCTTACCTTCCAAGCCATCTGAGGCTATCACAACGTGGTTGGGAGACTGTACCCGTTTCTCTGAAGAATCGATAAACATTGTTAATGACACTCCTGTCTGCTGTTGTACGACTATGAACACGCACGCACCTGATAATATTCCTAGATTGCTGCTGTCGCGTTCCCCTGCTCACAAACATAATCTCATATTCATTAGAAAACGTAGCCACTGTTTATTCACTGCCACCTATTCAAGGACACACTCCATGCAAGTACGAGAAACATCTGACAAGCGAGCTCGAACAGCTGTACGAGTGACATTACGTAAACATACCTGAGCGATGTGCCCGCATTCTTTTCGAAATTAAGTGAACTACCCTTTTGAAGGCAAGGTTGCCTAATATAAGGAGTAGCCTCTGAACTATATGTTACGAACTGATTCCCAGTCTGTTCCGAAACAATTACAATTCGGAGTTATGTTTATTTGGACTTTTATATTCACAAGAAAGGCTCGCATAGTGATCACGGATTTCCACAACGATTTTTCCCCCATACGTTGCATTTTAAACAAGAAACCTCCTATAAAGTTCTAGTGATAGTAAGAGGAAGAAGAATAAAGTAGGCTACAGTAGTGGCAAAAAAACCGGACCGACCCTTGTAACTGATTTCAGAGTCTTATTCACTCCAGAGCACGATAGACTGGTAACTAAGACTTTCGTGGGTCGAATCCTGCCAGGGTAGGAATTTTTTTGATCCTTATTCAAATTTTTTCCCAATTCTTTTCGATTGCTGGTAAAATTCATGTTTTGGGAATAAGTTAATTAAGTAGTAAAATATCGCTGCAATCGAAAAGTATTGGGAATAAATTTGAATAAGGAACAAAAAAAAAGTTTCCTTCCCAGGCAGGATTCGAACCACGAAAGTCTTAGTTACCAGTCTATCGTGCTCTGGAATGAACAAGGCTCTGAAATCAGCTACAAGGGTCGGTCCGGTTTTTTTTGCCACTACTATACATAAGATTTGCTGATGATGTGGCGTTGTTAGCAGAAGAGGAAGTGATACTAAAGGATATACTACTGGAGCTAAATGACAGCTGTGAGCAGTATGGGATGAAGATAAATGCAAACAAGACTAAGACCATGGTCATAGAAAGAAAACTAAAGAAGGTAAACTTACGAATTGTAAATGAGGCAGTAGAGAAAGTGGACAGCTTCAAATACTTGGGGTGTACTATAAGCAGTAACATGAGCTGCTGCCAGGAAGTAAAAAGGAGGATTGCAATGGCAAAGGAAGATTTAATAGAAAAGGAAGCATTTTCTGCGGACCTCTAGAAAAAGAACTAAGGAAGAGACTAGTGAAGTGCTTTGTATGGAGTGTGGCACAGTAAGGGGCAGAAACATAGACATTACGACGAAATGAAGAGAAGCGAGTAGAAGCATTTGAAATGTGGATATGGAGAAGAATGGAGCGTGTGACGTGGACAGACAGAATAAGGAATGAAGCTGTGTTGGAAAGGGTGGGTGAAGAAAGAATGATGCTGAAACTGATCCATCCTCCTTACTATTTTGTCCTCCATTTCGCCATTTAATAACCCCTCAAATGTCCTATCCGTTCTGTCCTCACAATAATTAATATCTGGTAGCTATGGTTGCACAATAAATAAAATTCAAGTCGGTAATGATTTTGTGAAATAACAGGAAACGACAGAGTATTATCTCAGAAGCATATTGTTCAGCTTCAGTATAGATATCATAATATTGTGGGACAGGTATTTTAGAGTAGAACGTTTTCTGCGTGCCACTTGAGAAAAATTGTGACAAAATTTGCACCGACGCCATCTGCAATGTTTTCGTTAATTATGAGCTTCATTTGTTTATTCATGGCCCAGGTTATGTTTCTGCTATAACATTGATCAAATGGAATGCGCGACCTATAAAATTATGTTAGTTGATCCATTATCATTTCTTTGTATATTTTAAAGGGTTTTGTGTATCGCAGCATTTCCTGGAACTACAACATTGATCAAATGGAATGCGCGACCTATAAAATTACGTTAGCTGATCCATCCTCATTTCTTTTTATATTCTATGTTAATTAATAAATGGGTAATATATTTTGATGCTTCATTATATGAATAATTTATACATTTATACAAGAAGGCTGTATTAAAAACAATTGCTGTAAATTTGTGATTTCGGTGCTTTTTTTCTTACACAAATGGGATGATTAATAAAGGCGGGGGTCCACACCTGTGGAGTAACGGCTAGCGCGTCTGGCCGCGAAACTAGGTGGCCCGGGTTCGATTCCCGGTTGGGACAAGTTACCCAATTGAGATTTTTTCCGGAGTTTTTCCTCAGCCCAATAGGAGCAAATGCTGGGTAACTTTCGGTGCTGAACCCCAGACTCATTTCACCGGCATTATCATCGTCATTTCATTCAGACGCTAAATAACCTAAGATGTTGATAAAGCGCCATAAAATAATCTATTATAATAAATGCGTGGAGTTTAAATACAGAGATAGTTAAACTAACACAAGTCTAATTTAAAGTACTTAACTGTAATATTACTTTTTCAAATGAATCGAATTTTCTGTAATAACTTAATATCATTCATTATAATTTCAAACAACTCATTGGCGTCATATTGATGTGTGAATCGTGAGTACTTAGCAAGAAGGCTCCGCTTTGTTAAATTAAAATGCAGAAAGTTTGAAGACGGAAATTAACATTTGTCATGTATTATTTCAGTTATCACAAACAAATTAAATATTTTCTTTATAAATTCTGAAGATTGTTGATTATGAAAGTATTAAATTTAACCAAAATTTTTCACCTCTCATTGCACGACCATTTCAAAGATTTCTAAATATTTACAACTCAAGAAGTTTCAGAGAAATTATTGGTAGGAAAACTGTAAACCTTTCTTTTTTCTAACCTATAGGCCTATTAACACAAATTTCTAGCGTTATGGATACCCTCTGTCACAGTAAAAATTATGTCTTAACACTTAGTCGGCAATGTTTAGTAGTTAGTAAAATTATACAGGGACATCATTTTATTTTTCTTCAATTTTTATTGTGCCTGAGTTCTTGAATGTACTTCACTCCCACCTCTTCTACTAATGAAGTTCAACCGTCCTCCATACAGATCCAAGACCGCATATACAGTCATAGTAGCCTTACGGTCATAGTAAACAGTACGTTCCAAAAATATGTTCGCGTTTTCCAGTGATGAAAGAGCTTTCAATATTGCATCATTTTCCATTTGCCTACGTCGCATCCCGGTTTCCCCCACCTGCTTCTATTCGCCTCTCTGTAAATGCTACTGGAACATTAATTTCTGTCAGGAATTGAACGTCTACGTAACATTATACCCATACAATTGTTTAAAATAACTTAAATAGAAAGGCCTCGTTAAGTAATCAACTGTCACGTGATTTCCTCCCTTTCTACGACGCTGCGACGTAACCACTCGGTCGGACAGTAGATAGTATGTCTGAGTAATTTTATCTTTTCGTATCGGACAGAAGTGAAGATTGAATTTACAGTACGTAAGGTCTCTTTTATAGAGTAGGTACAGAATTATTTCAACATGTGTTACTGATACGAAATACGAACCCGGTAATTGGAATTACGTACAATAGTCTATAGTGCGATAATATGCACAAAAGAACTGAAGCCTGTATGGAAATGAACGGCCACCATTTTCAAAAATGTGTTTAAATATGCATATTATGGTTATTTTTCTATTTAACTTCATTCTCTATATTGTACGCTAATGTGCTGTAAACAGTATAATATACACTGCATAATGAATACGTCCGCATGGAAAGCTCAGTTCGTAAGTAAAAACACTCATTGTTAATACTGTACTGTATTTTGATTAAACAAAAACCTAATGAAAATTATCAAACTCAAAATCGCGATATTTTCTAGTTTACGTAAATGGATGAACTACTTTTCTTCCCTCTTATACCTAGTAAAGTGATTTGTTTCTATATTACGCCAGTATCATCGAACTCCAGTCGTGGAAGGGGGTAGCAAACGGTGTTTCCGGTTCTTAATCGTTGATCCAAAGGTATAGCCAGGTTAATATTAGAAATGTTAGTAAAAATAAAAAGATGTCCCTGTAGAAGAGAGCTTACCTTGTTGATGGCACAGGAACACCACCACCGAGGAGATCTTGTGTTCCAATAAAAATGTATCTACCAGAGACATTGCATTGCCATGGAAAGAGAAGCAACATATCCAGCGTAAAGAAGACAAAATCATTATCGCTTGTAATAATCGCATTTTTTTAATGATCAAATCTGAAATGGAAGAATAAAAAATGAAATGTAATTTATAAGCACTTCATTGCAACGTATAATTCAGTACAATTTCTAACCTACGTAATAGCTTGCAAACAGACTAAGTACCTGCAAAGGCTGCAGTTCGAGCCTTCGGTTCCCTCCTCCGTTAAAATAAAAGTACCTACATTGATCATCGCTCTGTTCATGAAACATTCGGTATAGCTTTCGTTCGGAAAATAAGGTAATATTTGATTTTCAGTAGTATACTATTAACAATATTAATGTTATCAATTTCTATATAAAAATTAGTTCTTGGTTCTTCTGAATTATTTGTGATGGTTACCATTAATAACAAAATATTATCTATTTCATAGCAGTTGTTCGAAATTTTAGTTGTATGCATAGACACAGAAACAAAATTCAGATGGCCCATATTTTGTTTCTGAGTCTGTACTTAAGTTTGTATGCACGTCCTTAAAATATTTAAATTAACAAAAAAGTTCTGGGGGAACGTGGTTTATATGATTCAATTGTTTTCATTAGCTTTATTCACCTGTTTCTACTTTTGTCTGTAATTGTTTAATCCAAAACCTCCTCAAACTGATGTACTGAAGCATTAAAATTTCCCTTTGTTCAGAACCACATACATTGTCATCAAAAGAGGTAATTTTTTACAAAACAATAATTCATAAGTGGCGAAAAAAATATGATTTTGTACCTACTGAAACTCGAAGAATCCAAAAATGGGAAAATAAGTACATGGTGCCATTAAAAAAAAACAGACTCATTGGCACACTCTTTATAAATGAAAAGCAAAGTATTTGAAAACACGTTGAAAATATTCCTTCTTTGATACCTTACAACTTCTGTATAAATACTTTCTTCATAAAATTAGAAATAAGAAAGTTACAAGCATTGTTACATACTTTTTATTCAGCCTGTGTATATTATATATATGTAACAATAATTACAAGATATTAATTAAGAGAACTGACACTATCTTTGTTATTTATCATCATTCCACATGGTTCTGTAAAACAAACTTTCACTTAATTATACCTCGGAAAGCCAATATATTGCCTGCGTGAATTTTTGAAATCACTGTCCATATTCTTTTTGAGTAATGTAACTCCATTTAGCGATATAATTGCGAAGGGATTAGTTTAATATCAACCTTGTAGGATCATCAGATATAGGATCACTATCATCTTTCGTCCTATTTAATAATAATAATAATTTAATAATTTATTAATTTAATCTGGCAGAGCTAAGGCCAGGAGGCCTTCTCTTCCGCCCAGCCAGACTCTAATTCTAATTGAATATAATTGGTTACATAGTTATTACATTAATATCTAGACCATAAGACAACATGAAAGTAAATAATGAAAGTTGGATAAGTAATGTTAGTGTGACAATAATAAACATTGGTAAGGGACAGTGATAATAATAATAATAATAATAATAATAATAATAATAATAATAATAATAATAATGATGATGATGATAATAATAATAATAATACTTACTTACTTACTTACAAATGGCTTTTAAGGAACCCGAAGGTTCATTGCCGCCCTCACATAAGCCCGCCAGCGGTCCCTATCCTGTGCAAGATTAATCCAGTCTCTATCATCATACCCCACCTCCCTCAAATCCATTTTAATATTATCCTCCCATCTACGTCTCGGCCTCCCTAAAGGTCTTTTTCCTCCGGTCTCCCAACTAACACTCTATATGCATTTCTGGATTCGCCCATACGTGCTACATGCCCTGCCCATCTCAAACGTTTGGATTTAATGTTCCTAATTATGTCAGGTGAAGAATACAATGCGTGCAGTTCTGTGTTGTGTAACTTTCTCCATTCTCCTGTAACTTCATCCCGCTTAGCCCCAAATATTTTCCTTAGCACCTTATTCTCAAATACCCTGAACCTATGTTCCTCCCTCAGAGTGAGAGTCCAAGTTTCACAACCATACAGAAGAACCGGTAATATAACTGTTTTATAAATTCTAACTCAGATTTTTGGACAGCAGACTGGATGATAAGAGCTTCTCAACCGAATAATAACAGGCATTTCCCATATTTATTCTGCGTTTAATTTCCTCCCGAGTGTCATTTATATAATAATAATAATAATAATAATAATAATAATAATAATAATAATAATAATAATAATAGGCCTAATAATGAGATAATTTAAATATTTCTTCTGAGATATATATATATATATATATATATATAGCCATTAAACATTGAGAAACCTGAAAGAGCTATTATTGTTAACAAGAATTGTTAGAAAAATATTTCGTTAGCCTATTCTTAAATTGGTTTGTTGTCTGACAGTCCCTGACATTACTCGGTAGGGAAGCCAAAGTCGAGGAACAGCCACAGTGAAAGAAGATGAATATGAGGATGTTCGGTGGGAGAGAATGGATAATATTGAGGAGTGTTGTGATCGTGTGTCTAGGTTATGATGGGTAGATAAATTTTGAAAACGAGACGCGAGATAGACGGGAGTGGAGAAATGCAATATGTGAAAGAGAAGGGAAAGACAGTGGATTTTCCTACGTTCTTCTAGACGGAGCCAGGACAACATTTCGAGGGATGGTGTTACGTGATCAGCCCGGCGAATATTGCAGACGAAACGGACGCACATTATGAACACGTTGTAGGCTCTGCGCCGAAGTAACGCTTAGGTCAGTAAACAGAATATCACAGTAATCGAAGTGGGACATAACGAGTGTTTGCACTAACATTTTTTTTCTTTTTCACGGAAAAGGGTAGAAAATTCTTCAGTCGCCTAAACGAGTGGATTAATGAGAATACTTTTTTTGCAGGTTTCTGCAACTTCAATGTTCCAATTTAAAATTTTATCCATATAAATACCTCGATCCTTTACTGATTCACTGAACGGAATTTCGGTGCCGTATATTTTAATCGGGGACAGATTTTGTATGGTGATAGTGTTTTACAAACGTGAATGGCCCACAATGATTGACTGTGATTTTTCTGGATTTAGTTTAAGTCGGAATTTCCGTGTCCATGTCCAGATTGAGTCCAGATCGTCATTAATTTTAGTTATTGCATCGTCTTATTTCGTCAGTGTGGAATTTAAGTCATTTAAGTCATCGGTATGAAATGAAGTAGGTCTAATTAATTCCGTATCATTATTGATACTGATATCTGAAACGCCTGGCTCAGATAAGCCACACGCCCCACTATTTTCCGTACGGTTCGCCACATTATGACACTCAGATTTATTGTCGGACCATCGGATCTGTGCCCCTTCAGCGCCGTCGTCGTTCTTGGAAAAGTTAACGCCTGTACTCACTCAATTCCACCCGCTTTCCTCCCACCACGTTAAACAGCAGGCCACGAACCTTGCCGAATAGGGATGTTGCCAAACTTCCATCAAACGGTGTCATAAATAACTGATCCTCCATGCTACAATATCATTTCTTTCAATCAAAATACATCTTGTATTTCTACATTTTTAAACCTAAATCCCATGTCTCGAATCACTTTCCGTAGTGTGTCTCTCCAACCTTGGAAATTACTTCTCTCGCAAGCTTCAGTAATTTTTCAATCTTGGAATTTCTTTCATCTACAAGAATTAGGTTCCCTTGGTCTGTTCTTCCCTGGTGATTCTAGCTTTTCATCTCCTGCACAGACTCTCTCTCTCTCTCTCTCTGCTGATTTTCTTTATTAGGAGTTCTGACCTGTCTATATAAATTACATAAAATGTTGTATTATTAGTATTAAGTAAGTAATTTTAATACGTAATCAATTGAAATAAAATAAGCCTCACCTGTGTGTGATATCAGTTCCTCTTTTCGTTGCCTGATTTATAGGAAACAGATATTGACCTCTTTGTTTCTCTTCATCACAAAAAGCTATTACGTACTTGGTTAATAATATTTATTTCGCCACTCCGTGCTACAGTATTCATGTTGGGTTGACAACACTGGACTGCAAGTGCAAATATTGTAAACTGTCCCGCAAGAAGGCCAAAATTGTGAGTAGTGGGGGAGAGAGATAGGACAGAGAGAGAAAGGAATGCAGGGAGAGAAATGAATTACCGAGGCTGAGAAGGAATTAGGGTTCAGTTCGCATATCTTACGGGGGCACAGATCCGATGGTCCGACAATATGTAGGTCTGACATTTCTCCACCAGATATTAGCTGTAAGGTAGTCCATGGAGCTAAAAACTTATCTTTCCTTTATAACTTCAAATTTATACGAAGCATGAAATCTTGATTACCACACACTGTTTGCATACTGTACCATATTCATATTCACACTTTTATTGATACCACACACTGTTTGCATACTGTACCATATTCATATTCACACTTTTATTGATACCACACACTGTTTGCATACTGTACCATATTCATATTCACACTTTTATTGATACCACACACTGTTTGCATACTGTACCATATTCATATTCACACTTTTATTGATACCACACACTGTTTGCATGCTGTACCATATTCATATTCACACTTTTATTGATACCACACACTGTTTGCATGCTGTACCATATTCATATTCACACTTTTATTGATACCACACACTGTTTGCATACTGTACCATATTCATATTCACACTTTTATTGATACCACACACTGTTTGCATACTGTACCATATTCATATTCACATTTTTATTGATACCACACACTGTTTGCATGCTGTACCATATTCATATTCACACTTTTATTGATACCACACACTGTTTGCATGCTGTACCATATTCATATTCACACTTTTATTGATACCACACACTGTTTGCATACTGTACCATATTCATATTCACACTTTTATTGATACCACACACTGTTTGCATACTGTACCATATTCATATTCCACTTTTATTGATACCACACACTGTTTGCATACACCATTTTATTCACACTTTTATTGATACCACACACTGTTTGCATACTGTACCATATTCATATTCACACTTTTATTGATACCACACACTGTTTGCATACTGTACCATATTCATATTCACACTTTTATTGATACTACACACTGTTTGCATACTGTACCATATTCATATTCACACTTTTATTGATACTACACACTGTTTGCATACTGTACCATATTCATATTCACACTTTTATTGATACTACACACTGTTTGCATACTGTACCATATTCATATTCACACTTTTATTGATACTACACACTGTTTGCATACTGTACCATATTCATATTCACACTTTTATTGATACCACACACTGTTTGCATACTGTACCATATTCATATTCACACTTTTATTGATACCACACACTGTTTGCATACTGTACCATATTCATATTCACACTTTTATTGATACTACACACTGTTTGCATACTGTACCATATTCATATTCACACTTTTATTGATACCACACACTGTTTGCATACTGTACCATATTCATATTCACACTTTTATTGATACCACACACTGTTTGCATACTGTACCATATTCATATTCACACTTTTATTGATACCACACACTGTTTGCATACTGTACCATATTCATATTCACACTTTTATTGATACCACACACTGTTTGCATACTGTACCATATTCATATTCACACTTTTATTGATACTACACACTGTTTGCATACTGTACCATATTCATATTCACACTTTTATTTATTGATTTATTTTATTTTATTGATACCAGGCAGGTGACGTGAACAGCAGTGCGCACTACAGCACAACTTTACAACGTCGCTCTCTTCCCGCGTGTGAGAGAGAACTGTCAATATCTTTCTAGTTTTGTATAGACTGTAGCTACAAGTGGAAACGTAGTGATGGAGGAAGGTAATAAGGTATAATTATTTATTTAGCATAACGAATGTATATGTAGGATCAAACGCGTGGGAGGAACTGAGCAGGACTTATTTGCACAGAAGTAAATTATATGGTGCACTAGAACCAAAATAAGACGACAAAAAGGCTAAGATCGTTAAAAGATTAGCACATGGTAAATCGAGAAGCTGATGATAAAGTAATATAACGTAACCCAACACAACTAAGTGTAACATAACATAACATAACATAACATAACATAACATAACATAACATAACATAACATAACATAACATAACATAAAGGCCCATTCACAATTAAAATTAAACATAACTAACTAAACTAACTAACTAACTTACTAACTAACTTAACATAAGCCCGCCATTGGTCCCTATCCTGAGCAAGATTAATCCAGTCTCTACCATCATATCCCACCTCCCTCAAATCCATTTTAATATTATCTTCCCATCTACGTCTCGGCCTCTCCAAAGGTCTCTTTCCCTCCGGCCTCCCAACTAACACTCTGTATGCGTTTCTGGATTCGCCCATACGTGCTACATGCCCTGCCCATCTCAAACGTCTGGATTTAGTGTTCCTAACTTTGTCA
>JAJSOF020000017.1:12031046-12366046 GCA_025594305.2 Periplaneta americana | reverse complement strand
GCTGGGTAACTTTCGGTGCTGGACCCTGGACTCATTTCACCGGCATTATCACCTTCATTTCATTCAGACGCTAAATAACCTGAGATGTTGATACAGCGTCGTAAAATAACCCAATAACATAAAAATAAAATTAGGAACATATTATGTTCCTAATAACGTTGGTTTAACGTTAACATATAATGAGCATATCGCATTTTTTTTTCTGTATAGTTTTTAATATTTTAAAATTTTATTTCATACGTGATGTAAGCATAATTATTGTTTACGTTCTCTAAAAAAATTCAATTGGAGTGAGAGAGTAGAACCAGTCAATCTTTTCAATTTAGTTTAAAAAAAAGGTTATCTTACTGTGTTCCCTGAACATTTAATTGAAATTAGGTTGTAGAGTTTATTTTAAATTTTCCAAGATTTTGTGTAAGGGAACTAGGTAGTGATTAGGGATCAAAAATTCGATCTTTTATTTTGTGTTTTAAAAAGTTCAAAACATGCTCATTTAAACAATACTATATAGTATATATTGTGGGGGTATCTCTGCAGGTAAGCCCTTTGAATGTCCTCTTTAAATTTGGCGGCTCATATAATTCATACATTCCTCTTTTTTTTTAATGCAATTTTCAGTAAGTTGATATATTTCAAACTTAAGTGCATCTTTCTCTGAAACTACTAAATCTATTTATATGAAATTTTTACAGTATTTTCTGCAGCCTTTGTTCTACAAAGTAGACCTACTGATTTATGAATATCATACACATAACATGAGAAAAAAATGATATGCTTTGAAATAAATTACAAAAATTGTTAATGAAAGTTCATTATTTTTTTTCTGTTTCACTGACGGTAAAATATTTCACCAAATTTTGCTTTATAATTTACAATATACATCACTTGATAACTTTAAAAAATACAAGGTATATAAATGAAGATTGTAGCAAGTAATGTGCACCTGAAGATAGAAGTACATTTAGCAAAACGGGAAAACAGGTTATCAGTTACGGCCTTTCTTTTGCAGTTATATCCGAAACTAATTAGTTGTCTTTCATACCACTGAATTCAGAATGATTTATTGTTTAATCATGGAAGTTTTTATTCTAATCTGAACACTAAAATCCTAGAAATATTCAACTAAACTTCTGTACTGAAATTCTTTAATCGCTTAGGCATCACTACCCACTACCCTTAACGTGAAATGAGCTTTGGTCATTCTCCGTTCTTTAACACAGATTAAACACAACAATTTAATGGCATATCATCTGTATTTTTCTCACGAGTTTGAAAAGAATGCACATGGCAATGACTTCCACTTCCCTATTCAAAGCAAGCCAGGTGGCGGTGTTATTCAGACCAGCACAACCTAATGTGTACTCTCTACTGTCTACAGCGTTGCACTATCACATAATTATTTATGTATTTTATAATGCACGGTTTTCTGGATAACTATTCAAAACATAAAAAATGGTATTTCACTTTTTTATTGTTTTTTTTAGTAAAGTAGTTGTCCACCAGTTTAAATGGTATTACATACGGTTGATTCTGTATACCACTTTTATTGGTGAATGGTCTAAAGCAGGGATGAGACGATATTAGCTCCCAATCACGGTAGAAGAGCTCGACCTTGATCACGAGCGCATAGCGCATTCACTGTAACGTAGACAACAGGGATGTACATGTACGTGCAGCGAATAAAGACAGCAATTATTACAGTAACTTGCGTTACTAAATTTCTGGCTATGTAATAGGGCTAATTACTAAGTTATTTAATATACATGTACATATATAAAGAAATCGCAAAGGGAAGGGTTTTTTAGGAACAAAAAGAGAAATAGGAAAAGTTAATTGTATGTAAACCATTTTATTGTTAAAAGCAATTATTTATTATGTAAATACTTCACTTCATTGGTTAGGAGAAACTAATAGGGTCTACCTGCTCGACGTGTGTGATATCTAAGTACTTTTGAGTATTTGTTGCAAAATAATAATATAATAATGGCAATATTGATTGAAATAGAGTATATTGATTGTGTGATTGTGAAAATGTAGTCCTTACTCTCCAGTCGTGATTATGTAATGAGTTTTCTTAGAGTGATTTGTGAGATGCACGTAACACGAAAAAACAAATTGATTAAATTAAGATATTGAGAGCCATCGTAATTTTTGGGGTCAATCGTTTAAGGGGATATGTATGACTTTTAAAATTTCCACAATTTCGGCCAAAATGTGTGAAATTTAAACTATATGAACAGATCTATAATAATAATAATAATAATAATAATAATAATAATAATAATAATAATAATAATAATAATAATAATAATATCATCTGTACAAAATTTGGTGCAATTAAGTCTAATAGTTTTGAAATTATATTTTTAAGTATATTTTATATTGACATTACTAAAAAAGCTCCTTGCATCAAAGTTTTCAAAATGTTTAGTTCATATTTGCTCAAAATCCTGAAAATAGTTATTGGAATAAAAGTAAATTAGCATTTTTAGCTTTGTAATAGTATAAGTTAAAGTGCAATCAAAGATAAAATATTATTTCTAAATTAAAGAAACACGTAGTCTAATAAAAGTAAATATCCAGAAACAAGCAACAAATAAAACATCAACAATACATTTAAAATAAAAAAAAATAAAAGGAATCTAGATACAATCTACTGACCCAAATGTAAATTAATTTACCTTCAATGTCAATTCCGAAATGGATTTATTTCTCTCTTCTCCTGAATAAAGCCTATTTTTTTTTCGTGTTGCATCTCATAATGCCGTTTTATGTTGCTTTTTTGCAAATGATATTTTTCTACACAACAAACACTGGACTTCATCACCATGTTCGAAGCATAAATATTGTAAATTTTATACTGAACAATGAAATTTTATTATCTCAACAATAGGATTTGCTCTCCACACAGTAACACAGTATTCGTTAGTGCACTCCACTGACGACAATGACAATTTACTTGGACTATTACGAACAACAATGAACTGTTAATCTTAACTAATATTCACAAAGCACTATTTACAACACAGAACTGTCAGTTCTCAGTTCACAGCTCGTTTGTCTTGGCTAGTTCTCCTAGCTCAGTCACTCGCGTTCACACAATCTCGAACCCCAGATCTTCAAAGACGACCCGCTGAACTTCGAACTCAGGTCCCCCAACTGCGGTCCACTGCACTCGAACTCCGGGCTTCAGGTTCCACAGTTACGGACACAACTCAAGTCGCGCTCTGGTCTCGAAGCTGGCTTCATTGCTACACAAGACTGGCTTACTGACTGACTGACTTTCACTTGTGTCTTCTCTTTTATATAACCAAACTATCGTCGCTGGAGAGTTCGCGAAAG
This sequence comes from Periplaneta americana, assembly GCA_025594305.2. Taxonomy (NCBI): domain Eukaryota; kingdom Metazoa; phylum Arthropoda; class Insecta; order Blattodea; family Blattidae; genus Periplaneta; species Periplaneta americana. Next base: position 12,362,704 of record JAJSOF020000017.1, on the reverse strand, counting down.
ATTCCACTCTCGAATAATCTGGATTTCCACTTCGACGGACTTCTGGACGATTCGGGAGGGTCCGTCCCCCCTTCACTCCGCACGTAGCAGTTTGCTTCCTTCATCACTCGGCAAGTAGCAGGTGCGCGCGCAACCTCCCCTCGCCGCGTTGCCGTAATACACCCCCTCTGCCACTCAGCATGCAGATGCTCCCCGTACCAGCGTTTCGTCTGCCGCGCACCCTGTCGGACACGCGTTCGAACCCCGGTGCAGCTGTCACAATATTGTATCTTCCACGCAAGCTTTAAGCGCTTCCGTTCCGTCATGATGCGCTGTGTTCTAAGATCTGTACATCCCTTAGCAATGTTTACAGGTAAAAGAGCTCCGCGCGCGCGCAGCGGGCATAAAATAGCTCTCGCTCGCAATTATTAGTCACCATCGCAAGACTGGTCTAAAGTATTATGGAAGAGTGGAATGGAGAACCATGAAGAACAGAAGGTTGTTTCCACTGATGATTCTCACCAGAGAGATGATATTATCGCTGACCGAAGCGCTATGAAGTGCCTATTATTAGATCCAACTGTCCGTTTCGTGCAACAGGCTTCCCTGGTAGATCAAGAGAAGAAGGCAATATATCTGAATCTTGTTTGTCATTTCTTGCACACAAGTTTAAAATTGCTTTACTTAATTGGACAGTCAGTAGATTATTATTTGGGGCTACATGTTCAGTTTCAAAATTTACTGTCAATGCACTTAAATCTTTAACATTTACAACTTTCGAAATTGACCAAATTTTACTCCAAATTGTGAAGGACTCTGCAAATTTTACACAGCTATTGGAGTGTGGAATCCTGTTTCTCCACGATAATGGAAAACCGCATATCGGAAAGCCAGTGAGGCACGTATTGGCCGATTACAATAATGGTAAACTCTCTCTCACCCGCCATAAAGTCCGGACATGGTTCACCAGATTACGATCTTTTTCACAAAGTGAAAAATCCGCCTGGGGATCAGCAACGTTGAATACCTGAACACAGCTGTGGACCGACGCATACGAGAGTTAAACTTCAAAGGAGAAATAAACGGTATTCAACAGCTACACAATGTTGGAAAGCACACACTGAACCCCAAGGGGACTATTTTGAACGATGTTAATGTACTAAGTTGATTGAAAAAATGAAATGTATGGCAATTAAGTAACTTACTTACTTACTTACTTACAAATGGCTTTTAAGGAACCTGAAGGTTCATTGCCGCCCTCACATAAGCCCGCCATCGGTCCCTATCCTGTGCAAGATTAATCCAGTCTCTATCATCACATCCCACCTCCCTCAAATCCATTTTAATATTATCCTCCCATCTACGTCTCGGCCTCCCTAAAGGTCTTTTTCCCTCCGGTCTCCCAACTAACACTCTATATGCATTTCTGGATTCGCCCATACGTGCTACATGCCCTGCCCATCTCAAACTTCTGGATTTAATGTTCCTAATTATGTCAGGTGAAGAATACAATGCGTGCAGTTCTGTGTTGTGCAACTTCCACCATTCTCCTGTAACTTCATCCCGCTTAGCCCCAAATATTTTCCTAAGCACCTTATTCTCAAATACCCTTAACCTATGTTCCTCTCTCAGAGTGAGAGTCCAAGAAGAACCAAGAAGAACCGGTAATATAACTGTTTTATAAATTCTAACTTTCAGATTTTTGGACAGCAGACTGGATGATAAGAGCTTCTCAACCGAATAATAACACCCATTTTCCATATTCATTCTGCGTTTAATTTCCTCCCGAGTGTCATTTATATTTGTTACTGTTGCTCCAAGATATTTTAATTTTTCCACCTCTTCGAAGGATAAATCTCCAATTTTTATATTTCCATTTCGTACAATATTCTGGTCACGAGACATAATCATATACTTTGTCTTTTCGGGATTTACTTCCAAACCGATCACTTTACTTGCTTCAAGTAAAATTCCCGTGTTTTTCCTAATCGTTTGTGTATTTTCTCCTAACATATTCACGTCATCTGCATAGACAAGAAGCTGATGTAACCCGTTCAATTCCAAATCCTGCCTGTTGTCCTGAACTTTCCTAATGGCATATTCTAGAGCGAAGTTAAAAAGTAAAGGTGACAGTGCATCTCCCTGCTTTAGCCCGCAGTGAATTGGAAAAGCATCAGATAGAAACTGACCTATACGGACTCTGCTGTATGTTTCACTGAGACACATTTTAATTAATCGAACTAGTTTCTTGGGAATACCAAATTCAATAAGAATATCATATAATACTTCCCTCTTAACCGAGTCATATGCTTTTTTGAAATCTATGAATAATAATTAAGTAACTTTGTGCATTATTTCTGGGATCATCTAAGAAATAATAATAATAATAATAATAATAATAATAATAATAATAATAATAATAATAATAATAATAATAATAACTTGTGACAAACACATTTGCTTCTCATGGGTGTGAGGACACAGTGGAACACCAGCAAATGAAAAGGCTGATTAACTGGCAAAGAGTGCTGCAGTTTCGAACTTCAATTTGAGCTATAGTCTGTGTCCTTATTCATATGCAAAAAGAAAAATAAATTAGCACATAATGAATAGGTGGAACAATCAGTGGCTATGCAGTACAAAGGGTTCAGTTACAAGAGAAATCTTCTTTCCTAGCGTCGACACCCGCTGAAATAGCAACCAAATTATACCAGATTTTATACTAACACAATTTTTATCGGGTCATGGGAAATTTGGGTCTTATCTAGAACGATTTAAATTGCGTAAGGACAATGGCTATTTATGTACCTGTGAGGAACAGCAAGCTCTGGATCACCTTTTGTTTCATTGTCCAGTGTTCGAAAACAAAAGATTTATTTTGGTCGGACATTTACATTTTTGTAATGTAATATATGACAAACCACTATTCAACGTGTTCACAAAAACGTGCTGTTATAAAGAGGGTTGTAATTTTATATGTAATATACTTAAGAACTTGTAAATAATTCAAATTATTGTAGTAGATATAAGTGTTAATTTTAAGTAGCAAGACTGGGTTACCCACTTCAATGTAATTTTATATGTAACTATAAAAATTGGAGATTTATCTTTCGAAGAGATGGAAAAATTCAAATATCTTGGAGCAACAGTAACAAACATAAATGACACTCGGGAGGAAATTAAACGCAGAAGAATTATGGGAAATGCGTGTTATTATTCGGTTGAGAAGCTTTTGTCATCCAGTCTGCTGTCAAAAAATCTGAAAGTTAGAATTTATAAAACAGTTATATTACCGGTTGTTCTGTATGGTTGTGAAACTTTGACTCTCACTTTGAGAGAGGAACAGAGATTAAGGGAGTTTGAGAATAAGGTTCTTAGGAAAATATTTGGGGCTAAGAGGGATGAAGTTACAGGAGAATGGAGAAAGTTACGCAACGCAGAACTGCATGCATTGTATTCTTCACCTGACATAATTAGGAACATAAAATCCAGACGTTTGAGATGGGCAGGACATGTAGCACGTATGGGCGAATCCATAAATGCATATAGAGTGTTAGTTTTGAGGCTGGACGGAAAAAGACCTTTGGGGAGACCGAGACGTAGGTGGGAAGATAATATTAAAATGGATCTGAGGGAGGTGGGATATGATGGTAGAGACTGGATTAATCTTGCTCAGGATAGGTAGATAGATAGATAAGTGCATTTATTGATGCATAATAAATTATACAAACTCATGTACACAAGATCCTTTGCACGAGCTCATACGGCCATTCGTGCTGTAACTATGCACAGTTTGAATCTTCAAAACGAAAATAATGCCTACTAATAATAAAATAGTGAAACAACAGTTATTATTATTATTATTATTACTACCGTTATCATTGATTACCACTATTATAACTAATCTAACTTTATACCAAATTTCACAAAAATAATGCAAATAAAATAGAAGGGAGATATGAAAAACAGACACGCACAGTGTCTCACACACACACACACACACACACACACACACACACACACACACACACACACACACACACACACACACACACACACACACACACACACACACACACACACACATATATATATATATACAGTATAAACAATCCAGTTTCTTGTTGAAGCTGCACCAAATAATCCAAATAATAGATATAAAGGTAATACAGTATATAAATAAAAACACACACACGCAATAAAATACAAAAGACACAGTAAAAAAAAAAAAAAAAAAAAAAAAAAAAACATTGTCCCCTAATTCTATCATTTGCTCAATGTTAATATTACTTATTGCAACACTAATAAATCTTTCCCTTATCCCTCGGCTCCCTCCCCCTCGGCCAATTCCACCCTCAACTGTCGAACTTTTGCCAAAAATTTTCCCACACTGTCATAGGATTTAACGTTATTTAATAGAGCGTATGTCGCCAAGTGCCCCCTGCTAGATGTAATGAAGGACTCTGGCAGGAATCGTTTCCTCAGAGCTTCTGTGGCTTCACACTCCGACAAAATGTGGTGTGATGTCTCGCCTCTACCGCAAAGAGGACATATTCTCGCCCCCTCTTCGTTGACGATTTTAAGTGCCCTCCAGGCTGCTCAGGATAGGGACCAATGGCGGGCTTATGTGAGGGCGGCAATGAATCTCCGGGTTCCTTAAAAGCCAGTAAGTAAGTAAGTAAGTAAGTAAGTAAGTAAGTAAGTAAGTAAGTAAGTAAGTAAGTAAGTAAGTAAGTAAGTAAGTAAGTAAGTAAGTAAGTAAGTAAGTAAGTAAGTAAGTAAGTAATATATTTAAGAACTTGTAAATAATTTAAATTATTGTAGTAGATATAAGTGTTAATTTTAAGTAGCAAGACTAGGTTACCCACATCAAATGAATTATCACTAAAATATTATAAACTCAGGCTATAACTATAACCCTAATGTACTTTCGGGGTAAAATAGGGTTCAAGAAAATTGTATATTCAAATAGTAATAATAATAATAATAATAATAATAATAATAATGATAATAATAATAATAATAATAATAATAATGATAATAATAATAATGATAATAATAATAATGGTGATAATAATAATAATGATAATAATAATAATAATAATAATAATAAAGATAATAATAATAATAATAATAATGATAATGATAATAATAATAATAATAATAATAATAATAATAATAATAATAATAATATTTCCCGAGTAAAAGTGTAAAACATTACCATATAATTATTTCTGTGATTACTGAACTCCAACTCTTCCCCCACGACAACTGTTTAATTTCCTTATCCCAAGAAAATAATCTGAAATGGTCACCGGTTATATTTAAAATTACGATCATGCTTATGGAAGGGAGAGCAGAAGAGGAACAGAAGAAATTAAGTAAATGTAACCAGACTGACAACGGCTATTGTTTTGGTAGGCCAGGATTTTTATATAGGATTGCTTGCAGAAACAATATAATATGCGTATTATCTTTATTTATGAAGCACACAATGTGAAATATAATGACATTCATGTTGAAACACATCACAAATTGAACAGTTCCTACCAAAACAAGTTACACCAGTGTTACAGCTATTCTACAATGTGAAATAAATGCGAGAATTTCCTCTTAGTAGTGTGTTTAAGTCGGGAGAATTTATTCATCTAAACTACAGTTCAAAGGAGTTATTTCTCAGCCGTGTATGTTTCACCGTTTCATTTAGCAAAACTATAAATAATAAAACTTCACTATCATGGTTCCATTAATAAAAGCACGTTTTCATTCGAATATTCTTTCCCTTAAGACTGTTAAAACTACAGTTATTCCTTTTTCATTAACTAGTAAACCTTATAAATTTCCTAATTCTCCTTTAAACATTAAACTACACAAATCTGATTGTCCCGCAATTTGCTGTAATTGTTCAATTATAAATGAATCTTCAGGGATTAAATATTTAGGAATCATTATTGATGAACATCTGAAAAAGGACAAACAAATTGACTATCTTTGAATATTAGGATGGGGTAGTACTTTAACTAACCTTAATCCGCTTTATTGATTGATTGATTGATTGATTGATTTTATTTATTTTATTTATTTACTCACTCACTCACTCACCCACCCACCCACTTATTTATTTATTTATTTATTTATTCATTCATTCATTTATTCATTCATTTATTCGTTCCTTCGTTCGTTCATTCGTTCCTTCATTCATTCATTCATTTATTTATTCGTTTATTCGTTCGTTCCTTCGTTCATTCATTCATTTATTCATTCATGTATACATTCATTTATTCATTCATTTATTCATTCATGTATACATTCATTTATTAATTCATTTATTCATTCATTTATTCATTCATGTATACATTCATTTATTCATTCATTTATTCATTCATGTATACATTCATTTATTCATTCATTTATTCATACATTTATTCATTCATTTATTCATTCATGTATACATTCATTTATTCATTCATTTATTCATTCATTTATTCATTCATGTATACATTCATTTATTCATTCATTTATTCATTCGTTTATTCATTCGTTTATTCGTTTATTCGTTTGTTCGTTCGTTCCTTCGTTCATTCATTCATTCATTCATTTATTCGTTTGTTCCTTCGTTCGTTCCTTCGTTCGTTCGTTCGTTCATTCATTCATTCATTTATTCATTCATTTATTCATTCATTTATTCATTCATTTATTCGTTTATTCGTTTGTTCGTTCGTTCCTTCGTTCGTTCGTTCCTTCGTTCCTTCGTTCATTCATTCATTCATTCATTTATTCGTTTGTTCCTTCGTTCGTTCGTTCGTTCATTCATTCATTCATTTATTCATTCATTTATTCATTCATTTATTCGTTTATTCGTTTGTTCGTTCGTTCCTTCGTTGGTTCATTCGTTCCTTCATTCATTCATTCATTCATTCATTTATTTATTCGTTTATTCGTTTGTTCGTTCCTTCCTTCGTTCATTCATTCATTCATTCATTTATTCGTTTGTTCCTTCGTTCGTTCATTCATTCATTCATTCATTCATTCATTCATTCATTCATTCATTCATTCATTTATTCATTCATTTATTCATTCATTTATTCATTCATTTATTCATTCGTTTATTCGTTTATTCGTTCGTTCGTTCGTTCCTTCGTTCATTCATTCATTCATTCATTTATTCATTTGTTCCTTCGTTCGTTCGTTCGTTCATTCATTCATTCATTCATTCATTCGTTTGTTCCTTCGTTCGTTCGTTCATTCATTCATTCATTCATTCATTCATTTATTCATTCATTTATTCATTCATTTATTCATTCGTTTATTCGTTTGTTCGTTCGTTCCTTCGTTCGTTCATTCATTCATTCATTTATTCGTTTGTTCCTTCGTTCGTTCGTTCATTCATTCATTCATTTATTCATTCATTTATTCATTCATTCATTCATTTATTCATTCATTTATTCATTCATTTATTCATTCGTTTATTCGTTTATTCGTTTATTCGTTTGTTCGTTCGTTCCTTCGTTCGTTCATTCATTCATTCATTTATTCGTTTGTTCCTTCGTTCGTTCGTTCATTCATTCATTCATTCATTTATTCATTCATTTATTCATTCATTTATTCATTCATTCATTCATTCATTCATTTATTCATTCATTTATTCATTCATTCATTCATTCATTTATTCATTCATTTATTCATTCATTTATTCAATATAGACTACATTACATGTAAGTTGTGTAAAATAAACGTAAAAGTGATAAAAACGGTGCACTGAAAGACAATGCAATACCAAAAGGCACAGAAAGTGTGTTGAACGTAATCCAAAAGAATCAGAAGCATCAAAATCTGAAATTTATGAAGATATTAACTCGACGTTTAGCATGGATTTGTGTAGCCTACCATGATGTTCAGTGTCAACATCCCAATTAATAAATTATATAATCTACATTTTAGGGAATTTCTAGAAAAGTATATAGAAAATTAGTGGGTTTTCAATACTAACAAGAGTGATACCAGTATAAAATGTATCACAGACTTATTTATTTATTTTGCTAATAATTGTAACATAAAATATAATATAAACAGAAAAACTTTAGCTCGCCCCTGAAAGAGTAGAACTCGTGCTCAGGGGCGGATTCCTGAATTGAAATTGAAATTTGTTTCATGTCTACTACGCAATAAGAATATATAAATTTAATTTTACAATTTTCCAATTTTTATAAGATCCATACATAACAATTTAAATTTAATCCTAGAACTATTAGAATTGACAAGAATATTATATTATATTCTTGGGCCTAAATTACTATTATGATTCAATACTGTAACAGTGTTGCATTTTGGTTCAAACAAACTTAAAGAATTCATACCTTTTGTTTCATAACTATGAGAATACAATTCAAAATTATTCTGATTTTATGTATGAATTTTATTAATACAATATAATAAATTTGCCTTATTTTAAGAACATTAAAGTCTAAAATAATTTTTGAGATGGAAAATCAATAGGTTTATGACTACATATTTTAATTATTTTCTTCTGTAATAAATAAAGTGGATTAAAATTGGATTTAAATGAGCTACCCCATCCTATAATTCCGTACATAATTACCGATTGAAATAAAGTTAAGTATATTGTGCGTAATAAACTTATTGACAAGTAATTCCTCAATAAAACGAAATAATATATTATTTTACGTAATTTATTACAAAGGTAATTAATGTGTTGGTTCCATTTTAAATGATTGTCGAAAAATATTCCTAAATATTTAACTTCAGAAGACTCCTTATGAAGGATGGTGTATAAGCAATAATTTTTTAGAATTTATCGCGCAACAAAAATACTTCACTCTTCTGGCATTGTAACATTGCTTCATTCTGACTGACAATTGAAGGAATTTTCGAGGAACTAAATTGTCTATCTCTAAAACACGTGAACATCATTCTATTTTTTTTCTTTCCAGAAGTAGAGGAAATAAAATTGATGAAAATTAGTACGGAAATCCTGACTTCTGTGGACGATAAGAATTTCACACACACACAAAGAAAAGATAAGAGTGTAATAAGTAGACATCGGATTTTTAGGCACTAAAAATTGCAGTTTTAGGCGCCTAAAATAAGCTCAAAATTTGTAAAATTAGGCTCTATTTTAATGAAAATAGGCATTTTAGGCACATCAAGGTATCATACTTATTTCTTCCACTGAAATTTTTAGTTATACACTAAAATACGCACAAAAAAGTATGTTTAAACATTAAAAAAGAATACTATATTATATTTATAAACAGAGCTGCACAAATTTAATATATTGAAACTAATGAAAAAATGATTATTGATATCAAGATTACTCATTTTAAGTTATTGAAATTCAGTTCCATGCTCAGACTTTATTATAATTATCTGCACAGTACACCACCAGAATTTTTTTCTAAATTCTCCACAGTTAACCTTTGCCTTTTGTCACTGAGAATCATTTTGAAAGCAGGCACAAAAATACAAAGTTCCACTTATTGTTGCATTTCCTGGTAGTGTTAACACTAGGAGGGCCATTCTTTTAAATATTTTGTAACGGTTTACCCTACTAATTCGCAGTTTTACGACTTTTCATAAATATTTAAAAAAAAACTCTTTCTCCAAAAATTGTGATTTTATGACACTCTGAAGGGCAGTACAGCTAATCGGTTTCAGACCGAAAACAGTCATTTTTATAGTAGGGTCTATACTAGTATAGTAGTATATCTCTGAATCGGTAGCAGCACATGTTGTGATTGTTGCCTGCTTCAAAACTAAGGTTGGTTCTTTGTCGGCATTTATGCCTCCAAACATGTTAAATTCGGTGAAATCTATTGCGAGTGTAGTGAGATTCAAAACATTTTGTTTCCTTCATCAATGGTTTCATGGCCGGTGTGAAGCGAACTTTCCACTTTTTAAATGCCTTAAATTTCGCAGTGAATGCATGTATAAATTATAAAAAGTAAGAGTAAAATTCGAAAGTTTACAGTGATTTAGGCATTTTTGGCGAATATTAACAAATTAGGCTCTAATAACCGTTTTAGGGCATTTTAGGGCACTATAAAACTCTTTGAATACCTTTCAATTTCCATGAAACACAAATATTAATAATTATTTTTACTTTTCTCCTAAAGAAACAAAATAGGCATTTGCCCTAGAATCAGATGTCTGGTAATAAGATTAAAAAGTAAAGTAAGAATTACAAGCAAAACTACAGATTAGGCGTAAATTGTTACCGCACGGTTTTGAGTTTATCGATCTTCATAGTTTTGAACCTTGAGTACAGATTCTCCAGAACCAGAACTCCCACAGCAATAGCGGCACCGTAGGCCAGGACGAGCAAAGCCGGGTAGAAGTCCTGGATTCGAACACTGGTGAAGCTCTCAGCGTTCCCTTGACACTTCGGCAACTGGATTATCCAGTACTTTGTTTCTCGGTCCAGTATTCCGCTCTCTCGTAACCACCGAGTCCTGGAACATTCAGAACGAGTATTTAAAATTATACTTTTACTAGTGGCTTGTGCAGTAAATGCTGCAAACTAAGTTCATTAGAAGTTCAAATAAAAATTTTTCAGGTTTATTTTCAATGAAGAATACCAGACATTTTGAAAGTCACTTGCTGCCGTAATAATGAAACAAACTCCCTCTGAATGATTTTTTATGACAAATATTTTTTTGAAACTATCCACCTTCAGTTTTTGAGTTTCAACGCAAGTAACAATGTCAGGACGATCAGTGGGTTTTTCATATGGGAGTAAAGCAATAGCTATTTCAGATCATTGTGGATTGTAGGCGAAAGTTAAAAAAAAACGTCAGGTTTGCTATGCTTTCGAACAATAGACATAGCATCTTGGTATAGCTGCTGCTTGAAATGTAGAGGGTAAAATCATTTTATCCTGCTAAGAGATCTGGCTGAAATCATTTTGTAGGCCTCTTACTTTATCAGTAAGTACCTTTTGGTCTTTCCTTAGAAACTGTAATTTTTGCGCCCTCTCGAGCCAATACTGAAGAGAATGACGCATATAAATATCTACACCACATCGCCATTAAGATATGAAAAATACCCAACTTCACTTGATTAATAACTATAAAAATATTTTATTTTTAATAAAAATATTATTTTACGTAAGTTTTGTAGTTATATACACACACTATATAGCCGCCGCTCAGTAAATTATAGAAATTAAAATCTAATTTAAGATATTCTCTACATCTACTTACATAATCCCAAAAAGTTACACTTTCATATCATCAATATAGCATTAATATGTATAATTAATGAAAAATAGTCACATCATGGCATTAACTATAATATTTCATTTCTAATGGTAATAATGTCATCAAACCACCTTAAGTTTTATAGATTTTTAATATCCAATACACAGCTGTACTCAGAAAATTACACACCGCAGAATCAGACCTGTAAATTATTTTTAGTAAGTCAGTTTTTAATAACCAATTGAATTTGAGCTCTAAATATGTCAGCAATTCTGCAGGTCATGGCCTTCGTGTAATATCCTATTGTTTATTGTAGTGTGTGTTTTGTTTTATATAGAAATGCAATTAGTTCTCAGAACTGACGAAAGATGGATTTTGGAAAATAGGAAAATTATGTAGGAAAATTAACGCTTCACTGAAAGTTACTATTTTTCTGAAAATCCTTGGATTCCAAGCTTCAGAATGAGGGGTCATTCTTTAAAATCCGTTCAGCCGTTTCGCCGTAATTTCCATTACCAGTTCGAATTATATATATAGATTGCGAGTGCTACGGTACAATCCACTTGGGCAGGTTGAAGTGTCAGTAAGGAGAGAGTTAAGTGTGGGACAAGTTGGAAGAGAAGGAACGGAGCAAGGAGGGCAACGAGAAAAAAGTGAGGAAGAAGAGGGAAAGGTAGAGAAATAAAACGAGTAAGAAATACGGACCACTTAAAGCAGAGTTTGGAAGTTACGCATAAAAATTAATTAATACACGACACGTAAAATACGTGTAAAATGCGTAATTTGTGTGGTAAATATAAGAAATACAATAAATTAATGTAATACAAGGTGGGTCAAAAGTTGCTTTCCCCAATATTCGTTCTTAGGTTTCATACTTTTATACATACAGGGTGTTTCTAAATTAGACCGACAAACTTTTGGACCGGATAGATAACGTTCTTTAAAACAATTTTTGTTATGGAACCCATGGATTAGGACGCTTCGTTTCACTGCAAGAGGGGTTTAATGCTATAGCTCGACCAACTACAAAAACACCTTCGACTTTTCCAATACTCAGGTGGCCATGGAGGGGAGACGTCATCACTATACGAGCAGCTCGCTAGGCCGGGTTACACCAGTCGGACTCCAACTATGGTAGACAATGACACTGCCCCTTCAAAACGCTTTTTTTTTTTTCAAGCTGGCCGAAAGTCCCGTAGCTTCTTTGTTGATGCGACAACATTATATTTCAACTTAAATTAATTTTTTTCTCTTTTAAGGGGTTAGGTACATCTTACAGCAGTAACATTTTGGAAATATTAAACATTTTTTCCTCTATTACTGTATCTTGTACAATAATGAAAATTGGTATGTGTAAAACACTGTCCTTCTGCTATATATATATTTACGATTAAAAAAATTATTTACATTTTTTTTTCAAAATTAATTTCACTGTGGAGTGATGAAGCATTTCCTACATAACTTAAAAACTATTCAACATTTTGCGATGAAATTGTTTGTGTATTTATGTATGTTATATCCACAGTTTGATGCAAGATCACTTCTCTACCTTTGATAGATTGTCTGATAAAATATAAATTAATTAAAAAAAATGGTCAAGTATCAGTACTTTCTTCTAAAACAAAATTTAAAAAAATATTATTTATTATGGAATGTAGTTGAAAGAGTACAGGAGAATGGAGAAAGTTACACAACACAGAACTGCACGCATTGTATTCTTCACCTGACACAATTAGGAACATTAAATCCAGACGTTTGAGATGGGAAGGGCATGTAGCACGTATGGACGAATCCAGAAATGCATATAGAGTGTTAGTTGGGAGGCCGGAGGAGAAAAGATCTATGGGGAGGCCGAGACGTAGATGGGAAGATAATATTAAAATGGATTTGACGGAGGTGGGATATGATGATAGAGACTGGATTAATCTTGCTCGGGATAGGGACCAATAGCGGGCTTATGTGAGGGCGGCAATGAACCTCCGGGTTCCTTAAAAGCCAATAAGTAAGTAAGTTGAAAGAACGTGATATTGTAAACATGAATTTCAGTAATAAAATAAGAGAGAGAGAACACAAAAAAGTTAACGAGTGTATGAATTATGAGGGAAATATAAATATATTTTTTTTAAATCGTAAAAATATATTTTTAATATAGCAGAAGGACAGTGTTTTACACATACCAATTTTTATTATTGTACAAGATACAGTAATGGAGGAAAAAAATATTGAATATTTACAAAAATTTTAATGCTATAAGCTGTACCTAACCCCTTAAATACTTCGCAACGTTATAAATAATTTTACGCGAGTCACTTTTCAAAAGCCTGCCGTGCACATTTGATTTCCCTTCCATTATTATAAATTACAATCTGTTTTAACTATACACAGTACGTCGAAATGGAATATTAATAATTGATTTAAAAGTGAAAGATTAGATGCGAACACGAGTGCTGTTTAGAATAGTTCAGAACGTACCGCTGCGAGATGTCGATCAGGGAGCGCATCTACAACACAACAGATCCCCCACTATGACAACCTGCGCACGAACTAACACTGGTTTGTGGCGCAGGTTTTAATGTCAGTGGTCGGGCTATAACACCCAGTTTGTTTACTCCGTCAGAGCAAGATTATTCTTCGACCCGGTTTGTTTATTCCCCGAGCTCGGTATCATGCACTGACCCAATTTGATTACTACCTGTGGTTTACGAAACCCCTGCTGACTCTGAAGAATATCTTGTAATTCGCATTGTCTGCGCAGTAGATGAAATCAGGAATATGCCTGGCGTCTTTGAAAGGGTACGACCACAGTTTAGTATATACTGGGTGTTCATTTCAAAGTGTGTCATGACGTCACTGTCGATGAGTCAGCGATTTGAAGCGAGTTTCAGATTTTATGTCAGAGAAGTTGCCTATTAATCTAGGCGTTCAATCTGAACTTTAGAACGTGTACAGTATAACTTGAACGTCGTAGCAACAGATGGCGGTCTGTTCGGTCTGTGTGCTACCATAACCTCTTTCGAACTGTGTTTTGCGCGGCCAAGTCGTACGCAGGTATTTATCATCGGTTGCGTACCACAACATTCCACAATACAAATCAAATGCTCCGTGTCCATGTTGACGGTCGAAATTAATGTCAACAAATACGTAAGTAATCGTCTTAACCCTCTCCCCATATCTCGACAGTAAGAAAAAACTCACCTCAATACATGTTTCGAAACAGTTCATATTCCTGCCACTACTGGCGTTACCGTACGTATCGGTAAGTACTCTTCAGAATGAACGCCGTACTTGCTAGGCAACTTCTCTGGCACGTAGGTAATACACCTCTGCGGAAGTGTAGGAAGATTGAATTCTCTAGGCTCATCGGCTAGCCACATGATGGCATACAGCGAGCCATGACACACTTTGAACTGAACACCCAGTACAATTGCGAATCTCAATACTTACTAAATATGCGAACATAGACAGTTGAAATATGCATCCATAGATAGTTGCTAGCCACCAGTTTCGCTACTATCGCCTCATCACAGACTCTTTCCCTAGCAGACGATAAAATGTATTTTACTTTTGATATCGTGTTCTTTTGAAAAATAACACCTTCTTTCCACTATTGAAATACGAAATACATAAGGTTTATATATTATTTTCATAAAGTATATATTATATTTTATAAACTAACCTTTCTGGATCTTTCGGAAGGATAACTCTGACTTTTTTTTCTTAGAATTTATAGTACTACAAACTTCTCCTCGTCCCATATTATTACTCAAATTACTGTATTTTAGCCATTTACAGTTATTACAACCGATAACGAACATTTCACAGTTTACACAACTTTTCACAACAATGCGACATACGGCACAGTCAATGCCTTTTCGATCTAGACCAGGCCGTAATGTTTGTTCGGGTTTTCTATTTCAGTGTATGGAGCTCAGTGAAATATTATATTATAACTTTATTGCGTATCATAGCTAAGTTTTATTTAGTGTAATGTGTCCATGAGTTCCGTTTACTTCTTGCTGCATAATAATTTGCAGAAATAATTATAAAACTGTGTTATTTTAATGTGAAGAGAATTTTACATGTTAACACAATCTTTTCGTATCAACATTTTAAGTTTAGAATGGAAGCTATTTTGAGGTTTAATAAAAAAGAATTTATATTGTGATTTTAATATAGCACATCTACCTTCCTTGATAAAGACAGACAATTTATCATACTACTCTTATGAAATTAGTGTACGTACTATTGTTACTTCGTCTCTTAGGTAGTAGATAAATACAATAATTCAATACTCAATTGTAGTATTAAAATACAGACAAATTGAATGTGCGGAGTATCATACAAGACATTATGCTTAATTATAATGTATAATTGCGAATTTAGGAATATAAGATATAGTAAACATAACCTATAATATTTCCATATGAATGGCAGGGCATTGGAGACTACTAAAATTACACAGAAAGGGGCAACTGGTACAGTAAACATAACCTATAATTTCAACATATCTAAATATTCGTGCGGTGCAACTGAAAATTATTGAATCTTGCATAAATGAATGTACAATAATTTCGCAATATTTAATCGAAACAAAGGCAGGTAGGTCTATTACACATACGAACAACGTAATTTTCACACCAAAAAAATATTACACCTTAACTCGCAAGGAATTATGTCTGAAGTGTCTCCTAATCATTGTTTTAAATTTTATTAATGCAATTACACTATATTTTAGAGAAATATATGTTACTTTTTATGCATTCCAATTAATTTATATGGTTGAAACGCCGCCCTTCGTGATCGGGTTAAGCGAGTCACATGGCCCGTATTAGATCACGATGGCAGTGACACAGTCTATTGTTCCTAGTACACACAGCGCTCCAAGCGGCTAGCAACTATCGCGAGAAATGCAAAAAATCACCCCAAGCTTCGCGACTGTGTATACTAGACTGTGGTACGACGAAGTATGGCACGTCGATGCAATCTTGTCTGGAAGTCAATGTACGTGTGTCCAGCACTTGTAGTGATGATATAGTAAAGCAATGGAGCCATCCTTCTAACTTGTGAGTGTTTTCTCTTTACATTCGATTTGTTTTCTTTGTGTTTTCCTGTATATTTGGTCAATAAATTGTGCGTGTAACATTAATGATTTGTTTGTAAACTTTTCACGTAACTAACATTTATCTTGAAAAAGACAGCAAGAGATTCAATGGAGCCTTAGCCTGTGAAGTCCACGATCATCTAACTAATGATTTCAATTCCTTCCTTTACGATCGAATAACATAAACCCCTCTTGCTCTAAAAGGAAGTGTCGCATAATTCATCATCATCATCATCATCATCATCCTGTCAAGTACTAGTCCCAAAAGAACTGTTACGGCCTGAAAAAGCGATTTTCTTGCATCTTTTCATAGATCGACCAAGTGACCGTTTCCCATTTGGACGATACTTCATTATTGCCTTAGGGATGAAACCATTCTTGAGACGTGTTCCTTCCAGTTTAACTGATATCTGGAGATATAGTCCAGTATTGATGACACATTAAGTTCTTGAAGGATATCTTCATTTTTCTTTCGATCCCATTTAGTGTAGCCAGCTGTTCGGCACATGAATCTCATCTCGCAAGCTGTTAGTCTGCTTTCATCTTTCGTCCTTATAGTCCACGCTTCATTCCCATAACATAAGACTGGTCGAGCTACTATTTGATAAAGACGAGTACGAGTTGATTTTTGTACTAATGAAGGTTTTAAAACTCTATTAATGATGCCCACTGATTTGTTGAATTTTACAATTTTCTCTGATAAATCCAAATTTTCAACAAAAGAACGTTTATATCCTAAATAATTAAACTCATTAACTCTTTCCAAAATTATGTTATTTAAACAAATTTTGCTTGGTCTTGGGCATTTACCATCAAAAGGCCATCATTTTTGTTTTGTTAATGGATATTTCCATTGACAACTTTTTAGCTATTAAATTTAAATTATGTACTGACCATTGCGAATCATCTTCAGATGTTGTTAGTAAAACAAGATCATCTGCCAACGTTATTACATCTAATTTTAAATTTCTATTAATGGTTATATATCAGTGTTTTGTTTCTCTTTTTTGTTTGTCGCATAATTAAAAATGCAATTCAACATCATTCAAAATGTAATTTTTGTCACGTAAGACAATAATTTAAAACAGACTTCAAGTAATCGTTGATCTGCACATACTGAAAGTAAACGCGAGAAAGAGAGAGATTCACAGATGATGAACGAAGAAGAAGATAAATTAAACTTACGAACGCATGAAGTATTCTTTAAGCGCAGAACCCTTCTGTACAGCGATGGCACTTTGAAATGAAGGGTACATATCAATCGTCTTGAGTTTGCACTTCTCGTGCTCTTCGAAAGTGTCTAAGATGAGCTTGTAGGCGTCCGCATCCCCGTGGAAGGCGTGCATTCCTTGACGGATCCTCTTCACTCCGACCTCCGAGGAGGTGAAAGCCTGGCTATGAGGTTTTGTTAGAATTTTCGTATAGTACAGTCTTTCGACGACGGGGTCTGTAGTTTCCTGTGACAGAAAATAACAGAAAAATATACTACTAGTAGCATAAATATCACCTGCTATTATATTCTATTAAAGATTTGGTGGGAACTAACAAGGGAACCATGCCAGATCTTGGAGCTTGAATTTAATGAAAATGCATATTTAAGATAATATTTAAGGCCAGGATGGTGCAGAAACTTCAGAGACTCATTGGCAATCGACTAATAAATAGCATTCTAGAAGAAGACTATACAGGGTGATTCACGAAGATTTATTGACAAATCAACAGTAACAAAACTAATAGATAGCATTCTAGAAGAAAACTATACAGAGTGATTCACAAGGATTTATTGACATATCAACAGTCACAAGAATAATAGATAGCATTCTAGAAGAAGACTATACAGGGTGATTCACGAAAATTTATTGACAAATCAACAGTTAAAAGACTAATAGATAGCATTGTAGAAGAAAACTATACAGGGTTATTCACGAGGATTTATTGACAAATCAACAGTAACAAGACTAATAGATAGCATTCTAGAAGAAAGCTATACAGGGTGATTCACGAGGATTTATTGACAAATCAATAGTAAAAAGACTAATAGATAGCATTCTAGAAGAAAACTATATAGGGTTATTCACAAGGATTTATTGACAAATCAACAGTAACAAGACTAATAGATAGCATTCTAGAAGAAAACTATACAGGGTGATTCACGAGGATTTATTGACAAATCAACAGTAACAAGACTAATAGATAGCATTCTAGAAGTAAACTATACAGAGTGATTCATTTATTGACAAATCAACAGTAACAAGACTAATAGCATTCTAGAAGAAAACTATACAGGGTGATTCACGAGGATTTATTGACAAATCAATAGTAAAAAGACTAATAGATAGCATTCTAGAAGAAAACTATACAGAGTGATTCACAAGGATTTATTGACACATCAACAGTAACAAGACTAATAGATAGCATTCTAGAAGAAAACTATACAGAGTGATTCACGAGGATTTATTGACATCAACAGTAACAAGACTAATAGCATTCTAGAAGAAAACTATACAGAGTGATTCACAAGGATTTATTGACACATCAACAGTAACAAGACTAATAGATAGCATTCTAGAAGAAAACTATACAGAGTGATTCACGAGGATTTATTGACAAATCAACAGTAACAAGACTAATAGATAGCATTCTAGAAGAAAACTATACAGGGATGATTCAAATCAAGGATTTATTGACACATCAAATCAGTAAAAGACTAATAGATAGCATTCTAGAAGAAAACTATACAGAGTGATTCACGAGGATTTATTGACAAATCAACAGTAACAAGACTAATAGATAGCATTCTAGAAGAAAACTATACAGAGTGATTCACGAGGATTTATTGACAAATCAACAGTAACAAGACTAATAGATAGCATTCTAGAAGAAACTATACAGAGTGATTCACGAGGATTTATTGACATACAGAGTGATTCACAAGGTGATTTATTGACAAATCAACAGTAACAAGACTAATAGATAGCATTCTAGAAGAAAACTATACAGAGTGATTCACAAGGATTTATTGACAAATCAACAGTAACAAGACTAATAGATAACATTCTAGAAGAAAACTATATTCAGAGTGATTCACGAGGATTTATTGACAAATCAACAGTAACAAGACTAATAGATAGCATTCTAGAAGAAAACTATACAGAGTGATTCACGAGGATTTATTGACAAATCAAGAGTAACAAGACTAATAGCATTCTAGAAGAAAACTATACAGGGTGATTCACGAGGATTTATTGACAAATCAACAGTAACAAGACTAATAGATAGCATTCTAGAAGAAAACTATACAGAGTGATTCACGAGGATTTATTGACAAATCAAGAGTAACAAGACTAATAGCATTCTAGAAGGAAACTATACAGGGTGATTCACAGAGGATTTATTGACAAATCAATAGTAAAAAGATAGTAATAGATAGCATTCTAGAAGAAAACTATACAGGGTTATTCACGAGGATTTATTGACAAATCAGCAGTAACAAGACTAATAGATAGCATTCTAGAAGAAAACTATACAGGGTGATTCACAAGGATTTATTGATAAATCAACAGTAACAAGACTAATAGATAGAATTCTAGAAGAAAACTATAAAGGGTGATTCACAAGGATTTATTGACAAATCAACAGTAACAAGACTAATAGATAGAATTCTAGAAGAAAACTATACAGAGTGATTCACAAGGATTTATTGACAAATCAACAGCAACAAGACTAATAGAATTCTAGAAGAAAACTATACAGGGTGATTCACAAGGATTTACTGACAAATCAACAGTAACAAGACTAATAGATAGCATTCTAGAAGAAAACTATACAGGGTGATTCACGAGGATTTATTGACAAATCAACAGTAACAAGACTAATAAATAGCATTCTAGAAGAAAACTATACAGGGTGATTCACGAGGATTTATCGTCCCTTATGGAGCTTATTTCCGAAGACATTCTAAGCAAAAAAAAAAAGCATATAAACATTTATCCTAATCTCAATATTTTCAGAATTACACTAATTTGAAGTTGCTTGTAAAATACCGTTATTCTTGAGTTTTAAGGGTAAAAGAATATTACAGATAAAGAATGAACTATTCAGGAGTATCATTTCTTTCATTAGCTAGTGTTCTGAAGCTAAAAATGTGTACAGAATTTTTTTTTTTCGATTTTTAAGTTCACACTTTCATTTTCTTACGCACTTATCATAACAATTGTTACAAATCACGCCACTCTTATAAATTCTTTAAGACTGTACATTAGGATGCATAATCAAACTGTAAAGAATCAAGTTCCTAAAGTCATATGATTTGTAACAATTTTTGTGATAAGAACGTAAGAATGATGTCATTTTTAGTAAAAAATTGAAAAATAAAATCTGTACAAAGCAATCAACAACACAGTTTTAGCTTCAGAACACTAGCCAATTAAAGAAATGACACTACTGAATAGTCCATTCTCTATTTGTAATATTTTTCACCCGTAAAACTGAAGAAAAAGGTATTTTATAACAACTTCAAATCAATGTAGCTTTGAAAATATTGCGATTAGGACACATGTTTATATGACATTTTTTGCTCAGAATGTCTTCGGAAATAAGTTCCGTAAGTGACGGTAAATCCTCGTGAATCACCCTGTATACAAATATGTGAAAATATCAGTCAAAATGGATACGTCCAACAAATGGAGTACTGCAGGACGAAGTTCAGTTCTCTTTAAAGGTACGGTCACACATCGCTACTTTTGCTGCGCAACTTTTGTACTGCAGCTGCACACGTAAGCCAAAAGTAGCGCGCTGCACGCTACTTTTCGTGCTGCACAACCCGAGTGCAGCAAAAGTTGCAACTGGAGGTTGCGAGTCTGTTCACACACAAGGCGCTACTTTTGCAGCCGCAGTCATGCTGCAGGTTTCCATCTCCGTGTTGACTTCTCAATATACATGTTGTGGTTATGTTCGCATTATTAATAGACTCATGTGAAAGCTTCCTTATCTATTATTTGCTTTTCTGTCGTATCTAGTATTCAGAAATTGACATTATTTTTACTATAAAGCCTTTAAAAACGCCTATATACTTAAATGATAACCAACAGTATATTCACGTAATCAATGTTGGCAACCCTCCTGTTTGGAACTACGCTACGGAAAATTTAAAAAATGAATTATATTCAGCAATTATGCTCAGACTGTGTTGTTTATTTAATAACTGTTACAAATAATTTATTTTCATCACATTTAACATTAAAATATATCCAAACAATAAAAGTATCATTGGCACATTTGGGAGGTAACACTGGCAGTGGCGTAGCATGAAATTTTGAGCAGGGGAAGCTAACTCAAGTTGTCTTTCATGCAATATGAGAAAACGTATTACAAAAATACAGTCTTAAAATAAATAGTAGTCAATTTCAAGTCAGCAGTCGAAGATTGGTTGGAACATCGTAAGTAACACCAATAAGGCATGACCTCAAATGATACGTAGTAAAATATGATTTCACGGTTTACACATATCTCTTAACAAATAGACACGTATACGTATAACATTAGCTCACTCCCTGTCATACTTAGAGAAATCACAATATTAGTATCATTACGTAAGTATGCGTCTGTCTTTTGGTTGTGTCCTTCATTGACAGCAAGGGAGTCGGTCATTTGTTTTTTAAATCACACTTTTGTTCGTAAGTCGGTCTTGATAATACAATTATCATAAAAAAAAATTCAAGTAAATTAGTGTCAGGAACTGTTATTTCGCTCATTATTTATTATATCAGCCACAATGCACACTAACACTTCAAGTGAACACAATTGAAGAAAAGGGATAACTCGGAAACTACTTATTTTAAATGTTAAAGCTAGCTTCTTGCGAGCCTTGCGACTAGGGTAGCTTAGTTAGAAAGGGATGGAAAATCTGCGGGGTGGATTACACAGAAGAAACCGGTCTGCTTGGAAGCTGGTGTGTGCAGGCTTCTTGTTTACTGCTGCATCACAAATCATCCTGGGCTGCCGCATCGCAATATTTAACGCGTAAATCTAATTCTATTAAAATTAATAAATAATTTTCTCCATAAACTGCAGGTTTATTATGAAATTATTATTAACTGGGGAAGCTAAGCTTTTTAGCTTACATTGACGCTACGCCACTGAACACTGGTCGCAACCGCAGCAAAAGTTTCAACAAAACCGATATCAAAAATGCTGCGGCTGCAACCCTGAGAACCCTGGTCACACGTCGCTACTTTTAAGCTGCGCGCAGCATGGAAAAGTAGCGGGCAGCAGGTTCGGCAGCCGCTACTTTTAGGATTGCACCGTTGTTCACACGTCGCAGTACGAGAGTTGCGCAGTTTTTTGTACTGCAGCGCTGCAAAAGTAGCGATGTGTGACCGTACCTTAATGCCTACACACATGCTGTGACTAGAGAAATCGCAAGACACACATATGTGGGATGTAATTTCACATTGCATTTAACAGTACTTACTTTAATATAGCCGATGTTAGGGTTGAAATCTTTCATAGTCAATTCGAAGGGACTGTCTACTAAGTCAGCCAGAGTCTGAATGGCTGAGTATGTTGTTTGCAGCAGCGAGATGATGATGGCGGAGTAGGACACGGTCACGAATAAGGACAGCATCAACATCGATAGGAATAAAATTCTTGAAGAAAGATTCTTCGGGTCCCGTGATGTGCCTGTCGAAAAGACGTAAGGTGCATAATTTATGTAGTTATTAAATTGTCTACCCAAGACACTTTTGGCAATTACTTCAGTTACAGTTTTGCTTGTAATATTATATTTTAAGGCGATGCGCTACTGAATATAGTCAAATTTTGACAAATTTAATTTACATTTTTTTTTATTTTCGCGCTAAAGATATACGGTTTGATGAGGAATATTTCGTGAAAATTTTATCTCAATAACTTAATAAATTATGATTACACTAATAATAATAATAATAATAATAATAATAATAATAATAATAATAATGTTTTTCACACATCTTTACAATAATGTAAATATTCAAAAGAAACTCTCTCTTGTGGCATTATGGATTCCATTTTCTTAAATATGTGGAAATATTCCAAAGACGACCCTTCTCAGTGGCCAGTCACAAGCCACGTGTTTCACACATCTTTATAATAATGGAATTATTCAAAAGAAAACCTCTCTCTTATGGCATTATGGATTCTATTTTCTTAAATATATGGAAATATTCCCAAGAAAACCTCTTCTCAGTTACCAGTTACAAGGCAAATGTTTCACACATCTTTATATCTAGTGACATTATGGATTCCACTTTCTTATATATATGGAAATAGTTCCAAGAAACTCCTTCTCAGTGACCAATCACATGCCAAGTGTTTCACACATCTTTACATCTAGTGGCATTATGGATTCCACTTTCTTATATATATGGAAATATTCCCAAGAAAACCCCTTCTCAGTGACCAATCACAAGCCACGTGTTTCACACATCTTTACATCTAGTGACATTATGGATTCCACTTTCTTATATATATGGAAATATTCCCAAGAAACTCCTTCTCAGTGATCAATCACATGCCAAGTGTTTCACACATCTTTACATCTAGTGACATTATGGATTCCACTTTCTTATATATATGGAAATATTCCCAAGAAACTCCTTCTCAGTGACCAGTCACATGCCAAGTGTTTCACACATCTTTACATCTAGTGACATTATGGATTCCACTTTCTTATATATATGGAAATAGTCCCAAGAAACTCCTTCTCAGTGACCAGTCACATGCCAAGTGTTTCACACATCTTTACATCTAGTGACATTATGGATTCCACTTTCTTATATATATGGAAATATTCCCAAGAAACTCCTTCTCAGTGACCAGTCACATGCCAAGTGTTTCACACATCTTTACATCTAGTGACATTATGGATTCCACTTTCTTATATATATATGGAAATAGTCCCAAGAAACTCCTTCTCAGTGACCAATCACATGCCAAGTGTTTCACACATCTTTACATCTAGTGACATTATGGACTTTCTTATATATGGAAATTCCACTTTCTTTTCATCTTTATCTATGACATTATGGAAATAGTCCCAAGAAACTCCTTCTCAGTGACCAGTCACATGCCAAGTGTTTCACACATCTTTACATCTTGACATTATGGATTCTTTCTTAGTGAAATAGTCCCATCCTTCTCAGTGACCAGTCACATGCCAAGTGTTTCACACATCTTTACATCTAGTGACATTATGGATTCCACTTTCTTATATATATATGGAAATAGTCCCAAGAAACTCCTTCTCAGTGACCAGTCACATGCCAAGTGTTTCACACATCTTTACATCTAGTGACATTATGGATTCCACTTTCTTATATATATGGAAATAGTCCCAAGAAACTCCTTCTCAGTGACCAGTCACATGCCAAGTGTTTCACACATCTTTACATCTAGTGACATTATGGATTCCACTTTCTTATATATATGGAAATAGTCCCAAGAAACTCCTTCTCAGTGACCAGTCACATGCCAAGTGTTTCACACATCTTTACATCTAGTGACATTATGGATTCCACTTTCTTATATATATGGAAATAGTCCCAAGAAACTCCTTCTCAGTGACCAGTCACATGCCAAGTGTTTCACACATCTTTACATCTAGTGACATTATGGATTCCACTTTCTTATATATATGGAAATAGTCCCAAGAAACTCCTTCTCAGTGACCAGTCACATGCCAAGTGTTTCACACATCTTTACATCTAGTGACATTATGGATTCCACTTTCTTATATATATGGAAATATTCCCAAGAAACTCCTTCTCAGTGACCAATCACATACCAAGTGTTTCACAATCTTTACATATAGTGACATTATGAATTTCATTTTCTTAAATATATGGAAATATTCCCAAGAAAACCCTTCTCAGTGACCAATCACAAGCCACGTGTTTCACACATCTTTACAATGATGGAAATATTCAAAAGAAAACCTCTCTCTTGTGGCATTATGGATTCCATTTCCTTAAATCTACACAAACTCACCTTCTTGGCAGACGACCGCTATTGTCGTCATCACAGCATCTGCTATCGTAGTAGGTTCCGTAGTATCTGAATGATCCATCTGTCTCTCAGCATTTTGAACGATGAACATGGCAACGGTCAAGACAGCCAACACCACAAAGTAAGTCAGCCACACTGATGGAGTGAATGGCAGAGTGTAGATGTTCGTTATATCTGATAGAGATGGCTTCAGGAAAATAAATGTCCCTCTGAAAGTAAAAAATGAATCTCCTATTCACAACAGATAACGATTCTATACATATTATTCATCATTACATTCATTATGTACAGACTACAGAGCATTCCTATGCATACCGGTCCCACTTCACCCTGTATTGCAATGGTGACCAACTCAACTGCCCTAGAAATGGAACGTAGAAAGATGTAGAAATGTCAAAGATGTTCAAAAGATACCTATCTTTGAAAATTACGTTTTGCTGTCAACAATCGAAATATATGTGGAAAAGATAAGAGCCTAAAATATTACAATCTTTAAAAAAATGAAACACAAATACCAACACATCCGATTATTAAGAGTCCTTTGAAGTTAAGTATTTAGGCATAATTTTCGATAATCATTTAATATGGAACCAACACATTAATTACCTTTGTAATAAATTACGTAAAATAGTATATTATTTTGTGTTATTGAGGAATTACTTGTCAATAAGTTTATTACGCACAATATATTTAACTTTATTTCAATCGGTAATTATGTATGGAATTATAGGATTGGGTAGCTCATTTAAATCCAATTTTAATCCACTTTATTTATTACAGAAGAAAATAATTCTTTGATGGGTGATCATAAGAGTACAAGTCAATTTTTGGCGAAATTGAGATATGTACAGTTTTGTCATCATCAGCTCGATATCTATGTCTGGTAAAAAGAGTACAAGTCAAAACCTGCTGTAGAACGCCGCAATCTCTGATGCACGTAACAGTATCTTCAAAATCATGTACGATGTTAAACAGTTTTTTTACTCTCCTGTAAAATAAGGCTTTTTGACTTGTACTCTTATGATCGCCCATCAAAGAATTAAAATATGTCTTCATAAACCTATTGATTATCCATCTCAAAATTTGTTTCTAGACTTTAATGTACTTAACGTAAGACAAATTTATTATATTGTACTAATAAAATTCATACATAAAAATCGAAATAATTTTGAATTGTATTCTCATAGTTATGAAACAAAAGGTATGAATTCTTTAAGATTGTTTGAACCAAAATGCAACACTGTTACAGTATTTAATCATAGTAGTAATTTAGGCCCAAGAATATATAACAAATTTGTATTTAAATATCCTAATCTTGTCAATTCTAATAGTTCTAGTATTAAATTAAAAAAGTTATGTATGGATTTTATAAAAACTGAAAAATTGTAAATTTAAATTTATATATGCACAGTAGACATAAGACAAATTGTATTGTATAATTATTAATTTCAATTCAGGAATCCGCTCCTGAGCACGAGTTCTACTCTTTGAGGGGCGAGCTAAAGTTTTTCTGTATATATTATATTTTATATTACAATTATTAGTAAAAAAATAAATAAATAAATAAATAAATAAATAAATAAATAAATAGATAGATAGATAGATAGATAGATAGATAGATAGATAGATAGATAGATAGATAGATAGATAGATAGACAGACAGACAGACAGACAGACAGACAGACAGACAGACAGATAGACAGATAGATAGATAGACGGATAGACGGATAGACAGACAGATAGATAGATAGATAGATAGATAGATAGATAGATAGATAGATAGATAGATAGATAGATAGATAGATAGATAGATAGACAGATAGACAGATAGACAGATAGACAGATAGACAGATAGACAGATAGACAGATAGACAGATAGACAGATAGACAGATAGACAGATAGACAGATAGATAGATAGACAGATAGATAGATAGATAGATAGATAGATAGATAGATAGATAGATAGATAGATAGATAGATAGATAGATAGATAGATAGATAGATAGATAGATAGATAGATAGATAGATAGATAGATAGATAGATAGATAGATAGATAGATAGATAGATAGATAGATATATAGAGAGATATGGAGATAGATAGATAGATAGATTGATATAGAGAGATATGGAGATAGATAGATAGATAGATAGATAGATAGATAGATAGATAGATAGATAGATAGATAGATAGATAGATAGATAGATAGATAGATAGATAGATAGATAGATAGATAGATAGATAGATAGATAGATAGATAGATAGATAGATAGATAGATAGATAGATAGATAGATAGATAGATAGATAGATAGATAGATAGATAGATAGATAGATAGATAGATAGATAGATAGATAGATAGATAGATAGATAGATAGATAGATAGATAGATAGATAGATAGATATAGAGAGATATGGAGAGATAGATAGATAGATAGATAGATAGATAGATAGATAGATAGATAGATAGATAGATAGATAGATAGATAGATAGATAGATAGATAGATAGATAGATAGATAGATAGATAGATAGATAGATAGATAGATAGATAGATAGATAGACAGATAGACAGATAGAGAGACAGACAGACAGACAGACAGACAGACAGACAGACAGACAGACAGACAGACAGACAGACAGACAGACAGACAGACAGACAGACAGACAGATAGATAGATAGATAGATAGATAGATAGATAGATAGATAGATAGATAGATAGATAGATAGATAGATAGATAGATAGATAGATAGATAGATAGATAGATAGATAGATAGATAGATAAATAAACAATGTCAATGTTCCAAGTTAACGCGTTAGCCTACGTTGAACTCACATTTTATTTCCAAAGCATCTTCAGATTTCACAACCCCAATTGTTAATGAGGTATCTATGTTTGTTTAGTGTACAAACAATGAAGCAAGCATTTTCGTTGAATAGCTACTACGAACTTGATGGCTATGTACTACGCAGCATTGGATCGTGACTTCTGATGTCACATGCGGCCATTTAGTCAACAATCTATAGTCGCGTCGCTCTTATTTCCGGCAACCAATCACGTCGCAGGTCAGCTACATTTAATCGAGTGCGTCTTGTGATTCGTTGCATTTCCTAAGGCTCGATAAATCTCTATATATATATATATATATATATATATATATATATATATATATATATAATTTGAACTGGTAATGGAAATTACGGGAAAACGGCTGAACGGATTTTAATAAATGACCCCTCATTTTGAAGCTTGGAACCCAAAGTTTTTCAGAAAAAAAGCAACTTTCAGTGAAGCATTAGTTTTCCTACATAATTTTCCTATTTTCCAAAATCCATCTTTCGTCAGTTTTGAAAACTAATTGGATTTCAATATAAAACAAAACACACACTACAATAAACAGTAGGATATTACACGAAGGTCACGACCTGCAGGATTGCTGACATATTTAGAGCTCAAATTCAATTGGTTATTAAAATAATTTATAAGTTTGATTCTGCGATGTGTAATTTTCTGAGTAGAGTTGTGGTGTATTGTTTATTAAAATCTACAAAATTAGAGGTGGTTTGATGACATTATTACCATTAGAAATGAAATATTATTATAGTTAATGCAATGATGTGACTACTTTTCATTAATATTACACATATTTGATGATATGAAAGTGAAACGTTTTGGGGTTATAGAATAGAGAATATCTTAAATTAGTTCTTCATTTCTATAATTTACTGAGTGACGGCTATATAGTATATAACTACAAAACTTACGTAAGATAATAATATTGTTATTACAAAAATATTTTTATAGTTATTGATCAAGTGAGGTTGGGTCTTTTTCATATATTTAAGGGCGGTGTGGTGTACATATTTATATGCGTCATTCTCTTCAGTATTGGCTCGAGAGAGCGCAAAAATTACAGTTCCTAAGGAAAGACCAAAAGGTATTACTTACAGATAAAATAAGAAGCCTACAATATTATGTAGTCTCCCGATTATTTCAGCAAGATCTCTTAGCAGGATAAAATGATTTTACCCTCTACATTTCAAGCTCTATATGCAGCAGCAATAGGCCTACCAAGATGCTATGCTATTGTTCGAAAGCATAGCAAACCTGACATTTTTTTTCAGTTTCACCTAGACTCTACAATGACCTGAAATAGCTACTGCTTTACTCCCACATGAAAAACCCACTGATCGTCCTGACATTGTTACTTGCGTTTTCGCGTTGAAACTCAAAACCTGAAGGTGGATAGGTTCAAGAGAAAGTATCTGCCATAATAACCATTCAGAGGGAGTATGTTTCATTATTACGGAAGAAAATAACTTTCAAAATGTCTGGTATTCTTCATTGAAAATAAATCTTAAAAATTTTTATTTGAACGTCTAATGAACTTAGTTTGCAGCATTTGCTGCACAAGCCACTATTACTGAATATAATCGCCCGTCATTTTGGTTCTTTCATTGGCGTTCGTAGAAAGGACACGAGGACGCTATATGCCGCACCGTTAAACATTATCATGTCATAGCTTCTATGAGACTCAAGCAATTGCGCTGTAACTCTCAGGATTCACGCATATACGTCTAAGGAAAACATAGAAAGAAAATTTTATATAAAAATCTGTTTTGGAAAGTGAGAAAAAAATTATTACCTCGAATTGAGCCGTCAAAAATAGACACTGATATGGTAAGCAATAAACTTTATTTTTCAAATTAGATAGGAGGTTTAGAAAGAATGGAAATTACTTCTAAAAGTAATCAGAGAATAGGACATGTGGTGATTAAGAAGTAAATTCATGTAATCCAACAGAACAATTACTTTTATTTAGGCTTACTCCATACGAAGTTTGTTACTGTGAAGGTAAAACTTATCTGCTTACTCATTTTTGCCAATCTCCCCGCTGTAGTCCACAACATCCATACGCTTCTTTCTGTACTGGAAACCTGCGGATGACATGTCAACTTTCTTCTGTTGAAGCAACCCCACCGCGCCGTTATAGAAGATTCCAGTTGAAGTCACGTTTATGGGGAATCCCCAGAACGGGGTTGGAGTGACGTTTAACCTGCACAATGAAATGCTACAGCCTGTAATTTATCAAGGATATTTTTGCAAATTTAAATGCACATTTATTACACATTACAATCGGGAAAGTATAAAAATACATATTAAATATAATATAAACAAAAATACATTAATGTAGATCAAACAAAAATGAACATATCAAATATTTAAACAAAACAGAAATGTAAATTAAAGAATTTACCCCCGTATGAGCAAAACCGTACTGTACATAAGCAGAAAGAAAAAGAAGACAAAATAGACAATTAAAGTAAGCAATAAAATAGCACAGATTATAAAAACAAGAGCTTATAGGATAAAAAGAAATCATATTATTGAAAATGTTTATAAAACCAATATTCACAAGAATATAAGACTAATTTTTAACAATTAATTATCTAAACCAATGTTAATAATTTCTTCAATTTTCAGTTCAAATTTAATCGTACTTATCTTAACTAAAACAGGGTACTGAGAAATTAATTTGTTGTATAGTTTTAAGCATAGTTGAAGTCATTTTTCATACCAGCAATCGTTGAACTTTTGGATTATGTGATTTAAGTTTGAATCTAGACATTTTTATTAGGTGCATACCATTGTTTGCTTTGTGATAAGTTTTGTGCCATGTTATAATCTGCGTAAGAATACATTACTGCCGTTATTTTATGACAAATCAACCATAAGTAAGTTATTAATATAGGTATATTAGAAATAAAATAGGTCCTAACACTGTGCCTTGAGGCACACCTATATTTATTTTTGTAGTTTCATTATACAGTCTTTCACGTGTTATTACTTGAAGTTGTGATAGGTGGCAAGTCTCTTCGACATCGCGTAAGACTTCTTGCTGTACGAGTTGATATGCTTATAGCGAGGGTCCAAGAAATGTTCCCATGATTCTTCCTTCATCTGAAAAATTGAAAGAAAGAATATCTTACTGAGGTGTTAAATAATTGTGAGAAATTAAAACGGGCGTGAAAGACTTGCTCATGGCTGCATTACGATTCATTATACTGGTTTTGGGTACCTAACAGCGGTATGAGTACCATTCTGGGCCAGTCTTTTTAATTATGTAACAACGTTATGATAACTAAAAAATTATACAGAATCGGTGGAATTGGTCATAGTCATGGGTGGGCAACTCGTGCTCTCAAAGTGTCAACACAATCTCAATGCAGGTAGAACGGATTCTGTACTAGCTGTAGTGTCTGTGTGCGGTTCTTTCAAGACACAAGTTCGATCGCGTCTGCAGTAAGTGGCGGCTCGTTTTAAGTGAAAAACAATATAATTCCCAGAACATTTCCCTTTAGTTACGAGTAAAAAGAGAATCTTTTTTATTAAGAAGAGAGGTAAAGTTTGTATTCTATTATACTTTCTTACGAATGACATTTTATGTTATTTTAGTAAAGAAATACTGTCTGCATCTGCTTTAGAACAGCTAAAGGTAAAAATGAGATATCAACAAGGTGAGACTGATATCAAATATCGTTAGCACGTTGTGCGTGCGAGTTACAGAATTGCAAGACTTATAATCGACTGGCTAAGAACATTTATGGATAAATTTGACATGTGGTAGTATCATGTAGAACATAGACAACTTCGCTTTCTTTGACCATAAACTATCTTGAAGAGTGATAAGAAAATCTTCTTATCAAATATAAGACCCTACTTCAAGACCTATAGCAGAATTCACTGCTAAGTTTGGAGAAACAGTGACAATTGACAAGGAATCGAAATTTTTCTGAAATATTTTTGGCTTACGCCGGTAGAAACTCCTGAAAATTTATAGCTCGAATTAATAACAGAACAGCACGCCACTCAGATTCCAGCAAAATCAGAAATCGAACTGTTCGTAATGTTGCCTAAGCAGAATTTCCAAATATACTCTTTGCTTCCATATATATTGTATGTGCTTGAGGCAGAGTTTAATACAAGAAAAAGTGTAAAAGCTCTCAAAGTAAAGAAAGAGCTCAGAAGTAAGCTTATTTCATCTACAGTGACATGTAAAAAAATACTTCCTTGAATTTGTTATTGTTTGCGAATACAGACTATTACCTTTCTGAGAACAGAGGAATACTCTTTAATGTATAAAGACTTGGAAATTCTCGCGTTCCACGTTTCAAATAAGACATATAATAAGAAATACTAACAAATAGTGTAATAATAAATAAGTGTTGCAGCTATACTTATTGTATCTTGAAAAGGTTGTATTCAGTTTGTGTTTCCAGTACTAAACTAATTTACAAAGCTAGAAAATAATATAATTTTGTTATGTGTTCAGGTGTAGTCTGTCTAAAATTACTATAATTATTGTACCATGCGTCATTCTGAAATTCAAATCATGGAGTAGATATCACGACCACCTGCATGAGCCGCCAGAGCGCACCGTGGCTTTTGCAGCGAAACTACAAACAACTTGTAACTGCTGCGGCTGGCTCCGTCTGCCTTTCTCTCTTTCAAGGATTTTTTTAGCACTTTAGGAGAACGAGTTGCCCATCCATGGATAGTGACATGGTACTGTGGTGATATGAGTCCAAGCATTCACCGCGGGATGACCTAATATTCGTCTTACAACTACGAAAACACACACAAAAAAAGCAACTAATCACCCCAAGCAAGAATCGAATCCACGCATAAAGGCCTAACATGAGGTCTAACAAATTGTTCTTATGCCAAATATGTCCATTTTTTTAAAATTGCTACTAAGATTTAAAATCATCCGTCCTCAAGTGAGGTTGACCACTGGGATCCGGAATTAACAAACATAAAAGATAATGGGAAATGAAACGGGCAAAATATGGATTAGATTTGTATATTAAAACTAAAATTTACAAGTTAATATATAGATGATAGTGTAAAATTTGAAGAGAGGCCTTCAGAATTTCCATTACAATCTTCTGAACCCCATAAAAGGGAATTTTAAAGGATTTAAGGATATTACATGTAAATTTTGGTAAACAATCCCTCGCTCCAAATAGTAAGCCTGTAACATCCCAGTTGTAAAGCGAAATGCCATATTTTTCACTGAGGTATGGAAGACAAGGTACATATTTAGCTCGCTTATCATCATTTATCTGCAGTGCTTGATTCATGTCTCGTTCAAAGCAAATCGTAGGATCTAAGACCATCGCTTTCTGGGTTCTTCTATTGATGGCAATTATAATATATAATATATAGCTACACCGGCACGTTAAATACGTCACTGAGTTTCAAGAATAATACTACAGTTGCGTTAGTTTGAATGTTATATTTTTCTTTCGGTTTACTAATGAGGACAATGGGTCTATGATAAAAGCAGTAGTTAATGAAGGTCATTTTCAATGTAATTTTTCTGTGAAGCATATCAAAATATCACCTACAATAATTGTCGTCGTTTTATTACATACATAACTTTAGATAGTCTTATCGGAAAGTTGTAGAAATTAGAAATTACATAATCTTCTTGGTCAACTAATAGTGCAACACAAGAAGACCTTCATCTAACTACAGAACGAAGGAGGAGAACGCATCTCCATAACGGATTTGTTCATTGCACATTTCAGTGAACTTATAGAGCGGATAATATTGCAGGCATGGATTATATACAAACATTAGGGTAGAGTAGCATAAATCGCACCGCTTCCTAAATGGCACCACTGCTAGTTTAAAACAAGTTACTGTAGTAGTGTGGCATCTAGTGGTATTGTTACAATCTACCATATGAACTTCCACCATGTCACTTGATTTCTGCCACTTCTTTGTGCTAGCAACGTGGCGATAGAGTATTTAATATAATCGCTCAGGTGGATGCATATTTACCTAACACTTTGTAACTAAATAACGGATTTGTATGCAAAGGAATCCATAATCTTAAGATGTTATTGGTTAAAAGAAATATTAAAGAACATTTAACTTAGTACGATTTTCGAACATCTGGTGATTATAGTGTAGAATGAAGGAAATAATAACTTATGACGTAGTTTCTTAATTCGCACCAATTTGTAGGTGCCTAATTCGCACCGGTGCGATATGAGCAACTGTAGCAATTCTTACTTACTTACTTACAAATGGCTTTTAAGGAACCCAAAGGTTCATTGCCGCCCTCACATAAGCCCGCCAGCGGTCCCTATCCTGTGCAAGATTAATCCAGTCTCTATCATCATACCCCACCTCCCTCAAATCCATTTTAATATTATCCTCCCATCTACGTCTCGGCCTCCCTAAAGGTCTTTTTCCCTCCGGTCTTCCAACTAACACTCTATATGCATTTCTGGATTCGCCCATACGTGCTACATGCCCTGCCCATCTCAATTTGCTGTGGTCGTGCCAGAGAATCAGTCCTATTCCGAGGCTTATTGTAGGGATTCGTAACAAGCTGTTTTTTACGATGATGGGTTGTTAGCCCTTCGCCCAACCCCCAAGCTGGAGGGATCACCCCTTATCGGCTGTCCACGACTACTTATTCAATATATTCGCAGCTACCCTCCATATCTGGAGGCCGTCTCCTCTATCCGCAACCTGAGGACGCGCCATGCCGTGGTGATAGGGACCCACAATACATGGACTGTAGCCATTCTAGCCGTACAAAAGAAGACCAAAAATTTTAACTGAACGAGGAATGCATCAGGTGGGTGCAATATCAAGTGGTGAAAAGGGCGTTAATACAACAAGTGTGTGTTGTACAAAGACACCAGATATTTTGTGCCACCTATGAAAATTATTAAATGTCAAACAGTGCATCTTACATTATCAGCTGGTGTTCTTCCAGGATCGTTATTTGTTTGCTCTGAGTCAGGTTACATCAACAGTGAACTATTTATCGAATAGCTCAAACATTTTATTTGTCACTCAAACCTTCCATAGAAAAAGTGCTGCTCTGTATGTCCACCTATACGAACAATTCCAAAAATTTAGAAGCTAGATTATCTCGGGATAATGATGTGTTCCTATTTCAGCTTCCTCGTCATAATAGTCATAGGCCCAGCCTTTAGATGTTTCTATCTTCAAATCATTTCAGACAGCTATATCATGAAGCAGTTCTTAGGCGGCTTCGAGATAATCGTGGTGAAAAGGTGACGCAGTTTACAGTTTGAACTGCATTGTGAAGCACATGGCAAATGTGTAACAATAAAAAACGCATTCAGGAAGTTTAAATGTTACGTAATTTATGCTCTATTTCATTTGAAGATGCGTTACTCCCTTTCATTAATTTCAATAAACTTGTAATTTGCATTTATTACATTAGTCATATTAAATACTGTTCAATATGTTCAATATTAAAAGCTTTCCTTCATCCTGTTCCCTGCAGTTAAAGAGGTGCGATTTAAGAAACCGCAGGTGCTATTTAGGAAACTAGTTGCCTAAGTGGCACTATTGACAAGTGTTTCGAAAATGTCATTCTACTTCAAAAATATTAAATCAAATTCAAGGATTCCTTTTTACATGAAAGGTAAGTGTTCTGGGAATGTATTTCTGTAAAGGAATGCAGAAAATAATAATTGTATTGTTCAATAAAAATTATAAATGCTAAAGTGGTGCGATATACGCATGGAAAAGTTTGCGTCCAGCACAACACGTGTACCACTTAAGATTAAAATGTTTTCTACAAATACAGTAGAGCCTCTATCATCCGTGGTAATGAAGGGGATGGACTGAGCTCTTAATCGAAAAACTCGGACAATCCGAACCATAAAATATTTTCATAAGTTAAGTGCATAATACTTCAGCCAACAATTTCGTAATTTACTTCGTGTTCTTGTGTATACGTACGTGAACGACCACAAATATTATCAGAAAATGCAAACTATAAATTTCTAAAATGTTATAAGGAAATGAACTCAAAATTGGACAAGAATTACAAGGTACCACAACAAGACTTATTAGAACTTAAATATCTCATAAAAGAGTAAAAAAGGTTACTAATAATATTTTTTAGAATTCACTTCTTACTTTAAATTAAATTTTCCAAAATTTGAACATTTTACACATAACTCCACAACTATTAGAGATAGAATTATTATGACATTTTGTACACTGATTTAACATGTATTTATGCAAAAGGTAGACTACAATAATGCCCATTTCTTTGAAAATAGAAAAATTAGGTCACAAAACATTATGTAAATTTTAATATATTTCATATAGGACAAATAAAAAAATTAATTGTATTAAAATAAACAACTCTACATGTGTGAGAGTAGTCTACTTTTCAGAAATAAGTGTTTATTACATGCAGGAAAAATATTAAAGATGTCGGAGAGACCATAACCATGTGATATAACTGCAGATTTTTTTTTTCATACTTTGATAAAACTGGTTTGAAAAATATTATTAGTAACCTTTTTATACTCTTATCAGATATTTAAGTTCTGATATTCTTGTTGTGGTGCCTTGTAATTTTTGTCCAATTGTGAGTTCATTTTTCTTATAAAATTTTAGAAATTTAGAGCCTGCATTTTCTGATAATATTTGTGGTCGTTCACGTACATATAGCCTTAACGTGCTATGTACTAGATCAGGAGTTCACTCAAAGTTCGGTTGTCAACGACGGGGTCTTAAGGGTTGATGGTTGATGGTTCATGGTTCATGGTTCATGGTTCATGGTTGTCTGCGGAGGCCACCAGCGTGGTTCAGACTGTTAAGGCGCTTGCCTGCCGGCCTGAAGTTGCGCTCGGGCGCGGGTTCGATCCCTGCTTGGGCTGATTACCTTGTTGGTTTTTTTCCGAGGTTTTCCCCAACCGTAATGTGAATGCAAGGTAATCTATGACGAATCCTCGGCCTCATCTCGCCAAATATCTTCTCGCTGTCACAATCTCCTCGACGCTAAATAACCTAGTAGTTGATACAGCGTCGTTAAATAACCAACTAAAATAAAAAATAAATTGTCTGCGGAAAGATAGGAATAATATGTCTCATGTTGTAGATTTACATATTTTATGCACTTTATCCTTGTGTTTTTATTAAATGGCGTACAGTTTCTCTTTTCCCAAGCCTTTCAATTATCTGCATTTTTTTTTTTTGGTAATTAACACAACACGTTTTCTTTTACAACTGCAAAAGACAGTTTGCATAGAAATTATAGAGGGACATCATTTTATTTTTACTTCAATTTTTATTGTACCTGAGTTTTTTAATGTACGACTTCACTCCCACCCCCTCTACTAGTGAACTTCCAACTGTTCTCCTCAAAGAACCAAGCGTATACAGTCAAAGTCGCCTTAAGGTCGTAGTAAACACAAACAGTATTGAGTTAGTGAGTATAGTACCTTCCAGAAATATGTTCGCGTTTTCCAGTGACGAAAGAGCTTTCAATATTGAATCATATTTTCGCATAGGTACTGTCGTCCGTTTGCCTACGTCGCATCCCGATTTCCCCCACCCGCAACTCTTTAAAATAACTTAAATAAAAGTAATTAACTGTCACGTGATTTCCCCCCTTTCTACGATCCTGCGACATAATCATTTGGACGGATAGTAGATAGCATGTCTGAGTAATGTTATCTGTGCGGGTCGGGCAGAAGTGAAGATTGAATTTACAGTACGTAAGGTACTCTTTTATAGACTAGGTACAAAATTATTTCAACATGAGTTACTAGTACGAAGGACGAAACTGGCAATTGGAATTAGATGCAATAGTCTATAGTGCGAGAATATGCACAAAAGAACTGAAGCCTGTATCGAAATGAACGGCCACCATTTTCAAAAATGTGTTTAAATGTCCATATTATGATTATTTTTCAATTTAACTTCATTCTCTATATTGTACGCTAATGTGCTGTAGACAGTATAATATACACTGCATAATTAATACGTTCGCATGGATAACTCAGTTCGTGAGTAAAAACACTTATTGTTAATACAGTACTGTATTAAGATTAAATAAAAACCTAGTGAAAATTATCAAACTCAAAATCTCGATATTTCCTAGTTTACGTAAATGGATGAACTACTTTTCTTCCCTCCTATACCTAGTAAAGCGATTTGTTTGTATTTTACGCCAGAATCATCGAACTTCAATCGTGGAAGGGGGTAGGAAACGGTGTTTCCAGCTCTGAACCATTAATCCAAAAGTATAGCCAGGTTAATATTAAAAATGTTAGTAAAAATAAAATGATGTCCCTACACAATACGGCCACTCGAATAGTAAGGATAAAGAAAGAATAATACACGGGGATAACTTCTTTGAAAGCGGGCAATGACTATTTTACAAGTAGATTAACTATTTGCGGTGCCGATAGCAAAGCATTCCTATTAGCTACATACTGTCATACTTGTAAGGGTGAAGGCTTGTACTAACCATACCTATAAAAACTACGCAGAAACATAATGTTCATATTTTTTCTGCAGGAAAAAAAGGAAGAAAAAAGAAAAGGAGCTAGAAAAAAAAAGTCGGATAATCCGACAGTCAGTTAATAGGGTGACGGATAATTGAAGTTCTACTGTAAAGTTTTAGTCCAGAGCGTGTTTCTTTTGCCTCTTGTCTACTCTTTTTATTCACCTTCACAACTGATGTCTGCAGAGTGACTCCCCCAAAGTCGTCCCTCTTCAGACTATCTGGGTACTTCTGTCCTGGACTCCATTTTCGCGGAGGTGTGAGTATTAGTGGCAGGCGTGGTAAGATCTTGTACACGTCCTGCAGGAGGAACTGATCCTGTTGGTAGCCAGAGCGCACCAGAGTGAACTGACTGTTCAAGAGGATGAGGAGCGACTCCAGCTCGCTGAGCAGCGGATCTTCAGACGACAGCATCCGGGTATCATTAGTTTCCATTGCTGCACTATTTATCATCCGATCCTCTGCAGCATTATCGAGGAAAACCAACCAGAAGTGGAGCATGCCGAATAGATTATTTTTAGAAGCCTGCAAACAACAGAATTTACTCATCAGTCTACGTTCAGACGAATGGAAACAACAGATTGTTATGTATGGGTATAATGTGTGTTCAGAAATCTATGAACAGCTGGAATCAATAAGCAATGTGTGTCCATAATCCTATAGACAATTGAAATTACAGAGCAGGAACATGTAAAACCAGGATTTCCCATTTCTTTACAACACTGTATCATTAATTTTTACTTAAGACATTAGATGTACTGAACCATTAACTTTATTTATTCTACTAAAACGTACTGTGTTTGTCCCAAGTGTAAAATTAACGTTTATATTCACAAATACTACTAATACCAACATTATTTTAGAATACGTAATTAAAAACTGCTACTCTTTGACTTTATTGAATGAAGTATTCCGAGAAATATTTCACTTGTAAATAAATAAAAAATATGTTGCAGCCGCCAAATTACTCTTCAAGGAACGACCACTCATATAAATTGAGGGAAAGAAAACAGAGGACGGACATGGAAAGTTTTCTTTTCTCAATCGTACTATCAGGGACTGGAATGCTTTACCTGCAGACTTACTAAAACCAAAAATGTATTTAAAAATAGGCTTAAGGACTTTACTAATAGACTAGTTAAAGGGTTGTAATTGATATTTTGTTATTTGAAGTGTTGTATCAGTGAGGAAGTGTGTTGTCAGTGAAGTGTGTAGTGTCAGTGAAGTCTATTGTGTAAGTGAAGTGTGTTTGTGTCAGTGAAGTTTTGTAGTTCATAGTGGTTGTGCAAAGTATTTGAACAGTGAAATGGTTTTGAAGTGTTAGTGAACTCAGGATGGAATCAGTGCAGTGAGTGAGTTGACAATGAAATAAGTGTAGTGCCGAAAGGTACTTGTGTAGGTATGAACATATCATTCTCGTGGGTCTTAGTTCGAACTTAGGGTTAAGATACAAATTAGATTTACTTTAAATGTTATTTTAAGTGATCGTGCTTCATTTAATTTAGGATGCTCCTTGTTATTATTATTATTATTATTATTATTATTATTATTATTATTATTATTATTAAGTAAATCCCGAAAAGACAAAGTATATGATTATGTCTCGTGACGAGAATTTGTACGAAATGGAAATATAAAAATTGGAAATTTATCTTTTGAAGAGGTGGAGAAGTTCAAATATCTTTGAGCAACAGTAACAAATATAAATGATACTCTGGAGGAAATTAAACACAGAATAAATATGGGAAATGCCTGTTATTATTCGGTTGACAAGCTTTTATCATCCAGTCTGCTGTCAAAAAATCTGAAAGTTAGAATTTATATTACCGGTTGTTCTTTATGGTTGTGAAAATTGGACTCTCACTTTGAGGGAGGAACATAGGTTAAGGGTGTTTAAGAAGAAGGTGCTTAGGAAAATATTTGGGGCTAAGAGGGATGAAGTTGCAGGAGAATGGAGAAAGTTACACAACACAGAACTGCACGCATTGTATTCTTCACCTGACATAATTAGGAACATTAAATCCAGACGTTTGAGATGGGCAGAGCATGTAGCACGTATGGGCGAATCCAGAAATGCATATAGAGTTTTAGTTGGGAGGCCGGAGGGAAAAAGTCCTTTAGGGAGGCCGAGACGTAGATGGGAAGATAATATTAAAATGGATTTGAGGGAGGTGGGATATGATGATAGAGACTGGATTAATCTTGGTCAGAATAGGGACCAATGGTGGGCTTATGTGAGGGCGGCAATGAACCTCCGGGTTCCTTAAAAGCCAGTAAGTAAGCAAGTAAGTAAGTATTATTAATATTAATTATTCATGTTTTTATTAGTTGTGTTTATTATTAATTGTCATTATTGAGTGTAATTAGTTACCACTGCCACCGGGTATATACCCATTTGCAGTGTGAAAAAATACATACTGTAGATACTAATATTGGATTGGTGCGTAATTTCGTAGCGTTTTTCTGTACTTTCATTCATCTGCTGTCCATGTATCATAGCAACCAAGTATTTATTTACGCTACGAACTTATGCACCGATCCAATATATACATAAAAACATACGAACAATTACCTTAACTAAGAAACATAAACTTACAATAGGCTTCATATTAATATACACAGTAAAAGTAATACAACTCCGCAGGTTTCAAACAGCTTTTTCCTCGGATATAGTACACACGATAAAAAATTGTAATACCATAATTATTAATCCAAAATAAGTACTTATCTAAAAAAATTTCCCTAAATGTTAATCCTGTTTCACTCGATAAGTATCGTTCGGTTCTGATTTTCACTCTTATCGTCAGAGAAATCGATAGTGAAAGATTTATGATATGAATTGTACAATTTTGTATAGCTTAACGAAAGTGCGATTATAAATTGAATTAATCTGTTTGAATTCCCGTTTGGTCTGATTGCCTGGTTGGTTTTTTGCGAGGTTTTCCCCAACCATAAGGCAAATTTCAGGTAATCTATGGCGAGTCCTCGGCCTCACCTCATTTCATCTCGTCAAAAAATTGTAATTGTAAAATTTATTATGTAAACTTTTGGATAGTCATTTAAGAGAAATTGCAAGTTGTATCATAATTTGTTACTTGATAGAGAAAAAAATGTATAAAAACTCATAAAACATTTAGACAGCAAGTGTGTATGATTTTCGTGACATTCCTCCCTTATTTGGTCATTTAAAATACTCATTTACCTTCAATTTCATCATTTCCACATAACTTCTCAACGTAAATCCCGCAATTTATGATACAAAAGTTTTGGTAAGAAAATCTCACCCTGCAATAATATTACTTATTTTAGAATGGTACTACTTCTTCCACTTTCTTTATTTAAACGGCTTCCGTCGGGCTTATTTAAGACAGCTTAATTTGCAATTACAACTGAATACCATGTGCTGCCCCAGTGTAACAGTAAGGTCCTTGAGATAAGCTAGATGGATGCACTAACCTCTTTCAGAATATAGGTTCTTCTTTCACACTGCCAGTCCAGTATCACTGCCAGCTTGTGATGATCTACTGACAACAATGAAGACATGGTCACGGGTTCGCCAATATTCTGAATCTTCATTCTAACTCCTTTACCCATAAAGGACTTCGTGATCTTCAAGACATCTGGATCAGAAGAGTTACTGTTCACTAAACAGAGCTGATTTGTAAATATTAATTAGTGTTTTACGATAATTACCACTACTGTCAGATCATGTCCAAAGGGACTGGTACATCACACCTCTTCAGTAGGTTGAATGCACTCACGGTACATGTATCAAATTGTATGGTTCTATGCCTTGGCCAAAATTTTTGAGAAATGCATTAAAAAGCGCCTTGACAATTATTTGCAAGAATATATGACATTATCATAATTTAAATTTGGCTTTATAAATAATGTGAATACTGAAGATGCCATACTAGCAGTCACATCTGACATAACTAAAGCTTTAGATGAAGGAAAGAAATGTTTAGGTGTATTTTTAGATCTGAAGAAAGCTTTTGATACTGTTAGTCATGAAATTCTTTTAAAAAAGTTGGAAAACATTAGAATTAGAGGTATTGCCTTGGACCTGTTTCGATCTTATTTATGCGGTACATACCAACATACGAAAGTAAATATTGCGTTAAGTGAAAAAGAAACTGTCAATATCGGCGTCCCTCAGGGAACAGTATTGGGTCCTGTGTTGTTCAGCATTTATATAAATGATTTGTTATTCTTAGATGCTAATATTACTAAAGGTAATATTTATTCCTTTGCAGATGATACCGTTGTCATATTTACTGGTTGCTGCTGGGAACAAGTTTCTAAAAGGGCTAATATTGGCTTAAATTTAATTAAAAATGGTTAGATTTTAATCTGCTAGCACTCAACATAGATAAAACAACTTTCATTCCCTTTTCTTTAAATAAAACAGGCCTCCCTACAATGGAAAACAACTATAATTTAAAAATTCATGGCAATAATTGTACAAATATCTATAATAATTGCAATTGTCCTAGTCTGCACTCAGTGTACATTTCACAGTGACAATGAGTTACAAAAAATTCCACAAATCCTGGGCATGTGGAATTCTTTAGAAATTAAAAAAAAATAAATTTGCTTTTTTAAATTCTTTTATGGGATTAAATGAATTTAAAGAATTTATATTCTATTCACATAATATGTCAGAAAGTTTTTTAGACCTGTGCATTGCAACGCAAAAATAATGTCAATATATCTATGAAACATTTTGTAAAAATAATACTGTAACGGCAATTACTGAAGTCTTCACATTTGGTAGACAATATTTATATAGTAATAGTTATAATAATAGTAATAGTAAGACTATCTTAAAAGAGTTTACCTCGTTGCTGGCACAGGAACATCACCACCGATGAGATCTTGTGCTTCGATAAAAATGAATCTACCAGAGACATTGCATTGCCATGGAAAGATAAGCTGTACGTCCAGTGTAAAGAAGACAAAACCAGTATTGCATGTGCTAATCTCATGTTTTCTGCAATAATAATGATGATGATGATAATAATAATAATCATAATAATAATAATAACAATAATAATAATAATAATAATAATAATAATAATAATAATAATAATAATAATAATATGCCATACAAAGCAGTATAAGTTATTTAGGAAATGAGTATCGTAAATTTCATGTAACAATACGAGATTGGAAAGTTGTCAAACGAGACCGCAGGCCGAGTCTGATAACCAGTCGAGTATTGTAATATGAAGCTACGATAAGTATATCGTGCAACGTTTTGTCCACTTCGATAAAAAAATGTGTTTTAAATCAAATTAATTGCATTACTTTTATTAGTTTTGAACAAGTCTTTTGTGGAGAGGCGATTTTTTATTACTTACTTACTTACATACTCACTTACTTACTGGCTTTTAAGGAACCCGGAGGTTCATTGCCGCCCTCACATAAGCCCGCCATTGGTCCCTATCCTGAGCAAGATTAATCCATTCTCTATCATCATATCCCACCTCCCTCAAATCCATTTTAATATTATCCTCCCATCTACGTCTCGGCCTTCCCAAAGGTCTTTTTCCCTCCGGCCTCCCAACTAACACTCTATATGCATTTCTGGATTCGCCCATAAGTGCTACATGCCCTGCCCATCTCAAACGTCTGGATTTAATGTTCCTAATTATGTCAGGAGAAGAATACAATGCGTGCAGTTCTGTGTTGTGTAACTTTCTCCATTCTCCTGTAACTTCATCCTCTTAGCCCCAAATATTTTCCTAAGCACCTTATTCTCAAACACCCTTAACCTATGTTCTTCTCTCAAAGTGCGAGTCCAAGTTTCACAACCATAAAAAAACAACCGGTAATATAACTGTTTTATAAATCCTATTATTATTATTATTATTATTATTATTATTATTATTATTATTATATTTT
This sequence comes from Periplaneta americana, assembly GCA_025594305.2. NCBI lineage: Eukaryota > Metazoa > Arthropoda > Insecta > Blattodea > Blattidae > Periplaneta > Periplaneta americana. The sequence continues at coordinate 12,318,095 of JAJSOF020000017.1, read as the reverse complement.
CTTCTTCCTCCAAGAGGAGATTAGTTTGGTTTACCAGTTTTGAACACGATAGCTTTTATTTATAACAGAAGAACATCAGTATTAAGAGAAATAAACAGACATTGTTAAAATGAGTTCAAACGAGGATTCAGATATTAAAAATGCTGCAAACTCAGCAATTGAATGTTTAGCACCAACGAAATCCCGCGTAAGAACCGAAAAGTTTAAGGCTACCAGGCTAAGAAAATATCTCTGAATAAATATCAAACTTCTTTTCCGTGTTAACAGGCTATTTAGTATATATCTGCTTGACTAGTTTCGAAGTCTTGTTCTTCATTGTCCAAAGACTAATCAAGCAATTAACACGGCAAAGAAGTTAGCTATTTATTCAGTGATATATAAGTGTTCAAATTGTACATACAAAAATTAATAACCATCTAGTATCTCTTCAAAAAAGACTTTCACAGATTCCTACTGGAAGCAGATGACAAACGTTTTGATGATCATTACTAGAGCTAGGACACGTATCCACTGAAGAAATCAGCTTACCTAAGACGCGCATAGTTATGCGTGACGTCATACGGCAGAACCTGACTCAGAGCTGTACATTCTCTAGTACGGCAGCAGCACGGACAATTTTGTAGTCGATCCGTGTTTGTATTCTATTCTACGGCTACGTAAAGATCAATAAATAATGTCAGAAATATCACGTCCTGCCACATTAAATACGTTATTAGAGAAATCTGTTAGAGAAATTTTTATTGTAAATTACTTACTGGCTTTTAAGGAACACGGAGGTTCACTGCCGCCCTCACATAAGCTCGCCATTGGTCCCTTTATTGAGCAAGATTAAACCAGTCTCCACCATCATATCCCATCTCCCTCAGATCCATTTTAATATTGTCTTCCCATCTACGTCTCGGCCTCCCCAAAGGTCTTTTCCCTCTGGCCTCCCAACTAACACTCTATATGCATTTCTGGAGTCGCCCATACGTGCTACATGCCCTGCCCATCTCAAACGTCTGGATTTAATGTTCTAATTATGTCAGGTGAAGAATTCATTGTAAATTAAGCATCGCAAACGAAACTTATTAAAGCAACACTGTAATACTGAAGACAGCTCTGCCATAAGCTCTCCACAAAGTTTTTTTCAAGCAACCTGTATGTAAATTTGTTAATAATTGATTAAATGGCGATCTTACTCGTGTTAATTATGTAAGCATATGCGGCTTACAGCTGTTTCGGTGCTATTCGACACCATCCTCAGAGCCTACTAGATCTCGGCGCTATCTCAACTTCGCTGCCTGTTGTGTGGGTGCGTTCGTGTGATGAAGAGTTGTGTCAAATAGTTTGTGTGTTCTGAAATTGATCTGTGTGTTGAGAATTTGATTGGGGTGTGTTTTAGTGTGTCTGTATATTTCATATTGTTCTAGTGTGTTGAGTTTTTGGTTTTTGGGTTGTATGTGTAGGATTTCCATGTCTGTATTTATGTTATTGTATGTGTGGTTAGCATTAGTTATGTGTTCGGCATGGATGTAAATTTGTTATTCATTAGATGTAGATGTGACCAAGACATTAATACACTCAGGGACAAAAAAAACCGGACACTTCTATATTTGCTTGTATTTTGTTGCCAATTATTTCAAAATGAAATAAAACCCGTTTGAACAAAACAATGTTTCATTTAGAACCTTATACGACAAAATTTGAAAAAAAAATCTCTGATGAGAAAATTTACAAAAAATTACAAAGGGCGTATAACTAAGGCATCGTTTGGTCTAACTGTTTTTCATCTTATGATGCCTTAAACATTAAAAACTCTTTTTAGTAACGGGTATTACCCTCTCTGGCTTGAATAACTGCATCCATACGTCTTGGCATGCTCTCAATTTGGTTAGCAATGTCTTCTTGAGGAATAAGTTCCCATTCTTCGCCAAGTGCACGCCTCAACTCCTGTAACGATTCTGGTCTCGGTCGTCTATTCTTAACACTCCGTCCCAGCATGTCCCACACGTGTTCAATTGGGTTCATGTCTGGACTCCTTACTGGCCATGGAAGAACATGGATTCCCACTTCTTGGAGATAATCTCAGACCGCATGGGCAATATGCGGCCGTGCATTATCATGCATTAAAACAAAATTATCGAATACAAATTGGCCAAATGGCACAACATGATCAGCCAAACATTCATTTATATACCTATCAGCTGTTAGTTTTCCATTTTCAACAAAACTAACTCTGTACGAGCATCCGTACACACTCCTGCCCAAATCATCACTCCACCACCTCCATACGGCACATTTTCGGAAATGCAACACTGTGAAAATCGTTCTCCCCTCCTTCTCCAAACTCTTTCACGTCCATCAGGTGAGCACAAATTGAAACGGGACTTATCGGTGAACAGAACACAGCTCCACTGTCCATTTCTCCAATCCCTGTGATCATTTGCAAAACGCAGTCGTTCAACTCGATGCATCCTGAGAAGTCTGGGACCAGTTGCAGGTCTACTTGATATCAGTCCACTTTCTTTCAACCTCCTTCTAACTGTTTTGGCCGAAATTGTGCGTCCATGCATGTTAACAAATTGCTGGGCTACACTAGTAGCTGGCAGGTTGCGCTCCCTAAGAACTCGCAACACCATATACCTGTCTTCATTTGGATTTATAGCTCTTGGACGACCCGAACCTGGTCTTCTGGTATATTCTAGGGTCTCTCTATACCGTTTTATGGCATCATGGGTTGTGCTTCTAGCCATATTCATAACATTTGCAATGTAACGTACACTACGTCCATCATCGTAAAGGGCTACAGCTCGAGCCACATCTTCAGGTCGCATCTTGTTTTAAGACAAATGTTACAACCCCACTTAAACTCAGAAAATGTAAAAATAAAGAAATAACGAATGATAACGATAATGAAGCACAAAATGGTTGAGACAAAATTGTTATAGCTGAGACTCCGAAAGCAAAATTGGAATATTTGGTTGTAATGGCTTGTTTATAAAACAAAAAACAATCAACAATGTATACACGTCTCCATAACAACAGATGGCTACCATAATATTGTATGAGAAGATAATGTTTTGCAAAATACCAGCAAATATTAAAGTGTCCGGTTTTTTTGTCCCTGAGTGTAGTTTAGAAAACACAATTTTCAAATGCTCAATACCCTGCGACTTCTAGAACTTCCTCCCTTAAGGGGATGCGCTACTGAATTTTCTAATTTCTACATTTTAAGAGATAATGTATTGAAATTTTAACAGCATATTATGATCATGATTATGAATTAATCAAGAAAATTTCAATGATCTAAGTCAAGAAATAACTCTTTTAAAAATAAAATTTGAAAATAACACGTTTATTTTGGAAACCGTTTTTGGAATCTAAAACAGGAGTTTTCTATGTTTTTTTATAGTGCATATCATAACTGAAACACAGGTTGTGGTAATGGAGCATTGGAATTTAGCATGTGAAGAGTAAAATAAAAAAAAAAACATGACATTTCTTCAAAAACGGTCATTTTTCAGTAGCGCATCCCCTTAAATTCCCGAAGTATCCTATAGGATACAACAGGTTAATAGGCTGTATGCTATAATTTTAATAGAATAGAAAAAAAAATTGGTAGGAGAATTAAAATTGCACAATATTATAATATTGTACAACGCATAAAATATGGACATTGCGATAGTTGTTTTCTTTACGGTCCGACAAGGTTTAATAAACTAGTGTGAGAAATAAAGCTTTACCAAATTGAGGGTTAAAAAGAAAACTGATAGAAAAGCTCCTGAGTTTGTCACAGAATAAGTGCAGCATAAAACGAAAACCATTTTGTAGAAAAATCCTGGCTTTGCCACAATCGTTAAAATAAGAAATTATTATTTGCTAGTCTCACAAAACACCATCTAGTTTTGAACATGATCTACAATGTCTTAAATTCGCTCCCATCACATCATATGATTTGGAGCAAAGTTCACGTACAGCTCCTTGCTTTTTTGACCTCGGCACCAGAATGAGGTAGTGTGGTCGGCATCACGCTCCGACCATCTTTACCCACGGAAAGACCCGGTACTCAATTTGTTAGGAGGCTAAGTAAATGTCGGGCCATTCTGCAAGTTTGGCAACGAGATAATCCTGTCATCACCCAGGATCGAACCCCGGACTTTCCAGGCCGTAGCCAGCTGCTCTACTAACTGAGCTACCCGACAGTCTGTTTTCAGTTATACAGAACTAATAATTATTATAATGTAAACTAAATTTACTTGTTGTATATTATACAGGGTGATTTACATAGAACTGACACATTTCTTTCATTAATTGTTTCAAAACGAATTGTGCTAGCGACAACTTATTATACCTAAAATGTAGAGGAATTTTGGGAGATTATTTACATCTATAGCAAATGTTGAAAATGTCCTCCATCCTGCATAAGGCACAACTCAACACGTCGTTCCATGTTACTGGCCACTCGTTGGAGGACTCTGTTGTTAGCTTTAATCTCCTGTGTGATGATGTGCTTCAGATCGTCCAATGTCTGGGGACGTGTGGCGTAAACCCTGTATTTTAAGTAACCCCATAGAAAGAAGTCCGGCGTTGTCAAATCCGGAGATCTCGGTGGCCACAGGTTCCTGGAAATTATTCGGTCGTCACATAACCGGATAAATGGAACCATGCTTCATCTGTGAACCATGTGATGGACAATATGGCAGGATTTTGCACAATGAACGTCTGAAACCAACGTCAATAATTCAATCTTTTATCCTTATCTGGTTCCTGTAGCTGATGAACAACCGTAACCCTATATGGCTTTAGGCTCTCTGACACATTGAGTAGGTGTACCCTGTCTCCTGCGACAAACGTCTTAATGATTTTTTGGGTGACTGCTCCAGTCGTGCTCTTACGTCAACAGCAACCGTGGGAAGCCTAGATGAACGATGCTTGCCCTTTTCACTCACCAGAGATCCAGTTGTTTCCAATTTGTTTACCAGTCCCAGTATTGTGTTTCTTTTAGGAGGATTGCGAACACCAAATTCTCTCTGGTATGCCCTTTGAGTAGCTGTGGCCACCGAGATCTCCGGATTTGACAACGCCGGACTTCTTTCTATGGGGTTACTTAAAAGACAGGGTTTACGCCACACGTCCCCAGACATTGGACGATCTGAAGCACAACATCACACAGGAGATTCAAGCTATTTACAACAGAGTCCTCCAACGAGTGGCCAGTAACATGGAACGACGTGTTGAGTTGTGCCTTATGCAGGATGGAGGACATTTTCAACATTTGCTATAGAGGTAAACAATCTCCCAAAATTCCTCTACATTTTAGGTATAATAAGTTGTCGCTAGCACAATTCGTTTTGAAACAATTAATGAAAGAAATGTGTCACTTCTATATAAATCACTCTGTACATTTGTTTCACATCACTGGTTAATATGTGTACTGTAGTTAGCTCCTTACACACCCCTTATCTCTATTGTTTACAGTTCCAGGCGTCTCCCACCATTCCTACCAGAAAAGCTATACTAGTAACGAGCACACATTGCAAGCATCGATATATTTGGCCTAGTTCTAATCATTACCGGACTACAGGGACATCATTTTATTTTTACTAACATTTTTAATATCAACCTGGCTATATCTTTGGATTAAAGGTCTAGAACCGGAAACACCGTTTGCTATCCCCTTGCAAGACTGGAGTTCGATGATAATGGCGTAAAATACAAATCACTTTACTAGGTACAGGAGGGAAGAAAAGTAGTTCATCCATTTACGTAAACTGGGAAATATCGCGAATTTGAGTTTGATAATTTTCATTAGGTTTTGTTTAATAAAAATACAGTACTGTATTAGCACTTAGTGTTTTTACTCACGAATTGAGCTATCCATTCGGACATATTAATTATGCTGGGTATATTGTACTGTTACAGCACATTAGCATACAATATAGAGAATGAAGTTAAATTGAAAAATAATCATAATATGGATATTTAAACGCATTTTTGAAAATGGTGGCCATTCATTTCGATACAAGCTTCAGTTCTTTTGTGCATATTATCGCACTATAGACTATTGTACCTAATTCCAATTACCAGTTTCGTCCTTCGTACAAGTAACTCATGTTGAAATAATTCTGTACCTACTCTATAAAAGAGTACCTTACGAACTGTAAATTTAATTTTCACTTCTGCCCGATCCGAAAAGATAAAATTACTCAGAAATGCTATCTGCTGTCAGTCCAAGTGGCTTTGTCGCAGGGTCGTAGAAAGGGGGAAATCAAGTGACAGTTAATTACTTAACGAGGCCCTTTTATTTAAGTTATTTTAAAAAGTTGTATAATATTACGTAGACGTCCAATTCCTAACAGAAATTAATGTTTTCAGAAAAGATTTAAGAAAACCCAGCTACTAGACTTTACAGAGGGGCGAACAGAAGCAGGTGGGGGAAACCGGGATGCGACTTAGGCAAACGGACGACCTGTGCGAAAATATGATTCAATATTGAAAGCTCTTTCGTCACTGGAAAACGCGAACATATTTCAGGAAAGTACTATACTCACTAACTCAGTACTGCATACGCGGCCTCGGTTCTGTGTGGAGAACGGTTGGAAGTTTACTAGTAGAGGGGATGGAAGTGAAGTACATTAAAAACTCAGGTACAATAAAAATTGAAGTAAAAATAAAATGATGTCCCTGTAGTTGCGCAATGAATGTGTTTAAAACATTTTTATTAGTGATGTAAAGTCCATATTACATAATCAAAGTGGATAAAATATAATAGACCTACGATGCCATTTTTAAGTTACGAAAAAGCTTGCAAGCAGAATGAGTACCAACAACGACCAAAGCTTCTCTAGCTACCCATGCGCTAAAACTCTTATTCAGAAAAGCAGATTAAATTATGAAGTAATTATACAGGGTGTGAGGAGTGTGTCATTACTGTAACTGATGATTATTCATGTTATAACGAAGAACTAATGTCGTCACAATTTTTTTCTGATTGCAATATCTAAGTAATTATTAAAGTTTACAATACTAGACGTTTGGCAACGCTGTTGAATGGTGAGGAGGGGGTTTACAAGTACGTATACAGTACAGCTCAAGCGGGTACAGTCATGGCGGTACAAAACAGATGCTCTGTTTCGATGCAGGGACGGACCAGGCCAATTGTTGTTTACATAAAACGAGTAGCAAATACAAACTTTCAAAACTCATTAATAGAAAATTATGGTAAATTTCCATTTTATTTAACAATATTGATCCATTTTTTATTTTACGTCAAAAATGAACAATAATGGTTTACTACATAAAATCTCACGAACTTTCTCCAATGCAAAATTTTAATCTCTCCCGCTTCTGTAAAACAGTATCATTTTTAAACAAATTTCTGGTTGTGTGATTTTCGAAACGGGGTAAGAGACTCCCAGTTTCTAATAATAATCGTTGAGAAACTGTTACAAAAGTTCGCCGATTAGGTAACCTCCTTTGCGGAAAACGTTGACGGTACATCCTTCTTGCCTCACTTGAATTACGACTACTTTCTCCATAAATTTATGACATATGATATTCCTGAATTGTGAATGACATTGTAAGTTGTTTATCGAATACCTGTACTGAACTGCCATTCGCTCGGCAGGAGACCTATGGAAGGGAGCTTGAACTCAGCTGATCTGTACGTCTGTGCAGAGTACTTTCAGCTGCATGAATCCTACTAAAAATGTTGCCACGTCTCTCGCGCCAGAATATTAACAAATTTAAACATGCATTATTATTTAATTTCACGAAAACGTAATAGAAGACACAAATATTTACTTAAACCAATATCAACTCTTTGCTAGATATATCTACTGATGAAATTGTTTTCGTAATTTTACTAACGATGTAAGAAGTATAACGAAAAGAAAATAAGGAAATAATTTTTTTTCTGGGAAAACTACAAAGTTTTGTCCCTATCTTGTATAAACATTTTTTGATCCTGTCGACCAGTGGTCGTCAGCACTCGCTGAAATGTGCAATGGGTACGCGGTGCCGTCCCGTGTGCACTGTCGTGCAACAGGGAGAGATAGAGAGCATACCCGCTAGCAGCTACGAGAGCACTATTGTGCACTGCGTTTTCCGCGGTTAAGAAAGGCTAGCCCCAGTGTGCTCTGTGCTGACGACCGCTGGTGTAGACAGTCCCCGAAGACTGTGAAAAAGACGGCACTTATACTACCTTACAGTCTGTATAATTAAAGTACGATTATTTACTTCAGGAAGCGTGGGTTTTTTTAATAAGAATAGGTACATCGTTTAACATGTTTTCTAATTGAAATCATATTTAAATAATTAAAGTAGATAATTTTGGTCCTAGGAACATGGATTTTGGTGCAGTGCCAATTTCTTTAATGTGTATTTAATTCCTATTGTATCGAAAAATTAAAATACTATATAATTTTCTCCAGGGAGCATCCGTTTTTGGTACAAGGATAAATTTCGTTTAACAAGTTTCTAAATTAGTCTTGAATAATAATAATAATAATAATAATAATAATAATAATAATAATAATAATAATAATAATAATAATAATAATCCATGGCGCTACAGACCATGAAGGACCTAGACCGACCAGACGGGTTCTGGCCTCACGCCCACATGCCGAAGCAGAGATGGACGATCATACAACCAGAATGGAGGTATCGTGTGGTTAGCACAATGATTCCCCCCAGTCGTTATAGCTGGCTTTCGCAACCGGATTTCGCTACCTATCGTAGCACCCCAAGTGCATCACGATGCTGGGTGGGCACCGGTCCTATACACTATCCCATACCTCTTTCACAATAGCCCTGCCAAGACTCTGGAATTCGTTACCTGCTAGCATCAGGGACTGTCGAAATAAAATTGAATTCAAACGCAAACTTACTAGGCACTTAGTCGTTCAGACATAGTTTCTTGTAAATAGTTCTCTTAATCTATCACAAAATATCTCAATATATGGTAATTTCATCACTATAGAATTTTGTTATTGTAGGTTTAATTTGTAATTCAGTAAATACAAATATATTCTTTGTTCTTAACTTCTATGATAAATTGTCTAGCTTTCATTAATCAGGTAATCTTGTCGTACTTTAATGTTTATTGTAATTGTAATTGTAAATTTAATATTAATTGTAATTTTATTGTTCATATTATAGTTGTAATCACCTGGTAGAGGGGCAGAGAAGGCCTGATGGCCTTATCTCTACCAGGTTAAATAAATACTAGTAAATAATAATACTACTAAATAAATACTACTACTAATACACTGGTCGAAATTTCATGAGTAAATTTCTTCCCACATGAGGATTCTAACCAGCGCGCATTCCGTAATGCGAGTCTTAGGCAGGATGCCTTAGACCACTACGCTACGGCGCGGGACAACTAATCTTGAATACATTCTATAATAAATTACTCCAAACCAATGTCAATATAGCGTGGATTGTGTACAAATATAATCTTTTGTGTTGGCCCTATTGTGCATCATTGTTTACGCAAACAAAAACAAATGCAATTTAGCAAGGTACATAGGCTAAATATTGTTTAAGAAACACTGGAAAGAAATTTGAGTAAATGATTAGAACTTCATTTCGTGACACTTTTTACAATAAAATTATTCGAATAACCTAGAAAATGAAGCTGAACAGTTCCATTGAGATCGACGGTAAAATACTAATTTTATTCTACTTACTCTTCATATATGGTCCAGGAAAAAAATACTCGTCTTTTATAGCATTCCTTAAAATACGGTTATGTTCCGTGGACAAAAAAAAACGAATAAACTGTCGTACAAATTAGGTTAAGTATACATTACCGTGGCTTGCCTACGCAAGTAATAAAGTAATAGATTCTGAAGTAAAAGAGAGCTTACAGCACTTTACAGTATTTTGTGAGAACTATTGATTGTCACATTTAATATTTATTGTATCGTTTTCATTGTCCTTAGAGACAAATCTATAGGTAAACAAAACAAAGGAAACAAAGCTCTATCTCCATAAAACGAAACAAAACAAAATAAAATGAACAGCACAAGAACGAAGAATTCACCTCGATGCACATTTTATGACATCAATTGTCGAATTTTCGGTCGATCCTTTGCAGACACAATTAATAATTCATTAACCGCATTTTAAGTAGCAATACAGTAAATGAATACACAATGGAACACTCCGTTCACATTGAAATTTGTTTTATTGTAAAATAATACTTACCGTTACTTTCTAAGGGATATGCAAACTATGTTATGAGAAAATTCACAAACGATTAGGGAAAACACGGAAATTTACCTTGAAGGGTGTAAAGAAACAGGTTTGGAAGTAAATCTCGAAAAGACGAAGTATATGATTATGTCTCGTGACCAAAATATTTTACGAAATAGAAATATAAAAACTGGAAATTTATCCTTTGAATAGATGGAAAAATTCAAATAACTTGGAGCAAGGGTAACTAATATAAATTACATTCGGGAGGAAATTAAACGCAGAATAAATATAGGAAATGTCTGTTATTATTCGGTTGAGAAGCTTTTATCATCCAGTCTGCTGTCAAAAAATCTGAAAGTTAGAATTTATAAAACAGTTATATTACCGGTTGTTCTGTATGGTTGTGAAACTTCGACTCTCACTTTGAGAGAGGAGCAAAGGTTTAGGGTGCTTGACAATAAGGTTCTTAGGAAAATATTTGGGGCTAAGAGGGTTGAAGTTACAGGAGAATGGAGAAAGTTACACAACACAGAACTGTACGCATTGTATTCTTCACCTGACATAATTAGGAACATTAAATCCAGATGGTGTGTGGATAAGCTTCAGGGCTTCTACCGCGTTGTCTTGGTGTTATTGGCTGGCGTTTCGACATCTGTGTCGTGGCCATCTTCAGAGCAGTTGTTGGATAAGGAAATCGAAAAATCGAAAAATCGAAAAATCGAAGGAGAATTGGGAGGAAAATTTAAAAGGTACGCAAAACGCGTCCTTGCAAGTGGGTTGGGGGCTGTACAAAACTAAATATGTGAGCTCCAAGCCTGTTGGCCACTAGTCTCACTCCGGGTTACGCTGCTCCCCTGAAGGAGCTCTAGAAAATTTTGAAGGGGAAGCCGAAATTGGACGTAACCTCTTAGGTACCACATACGCGAGGGGGCTGACATTGATCAATTGATCACGGAACGGGGCAAGGAGGAGTTGGCTGGTGTTTGCCGTTAGAATGGCAAGACGCCGTCATCTGTTGTTCGATGACAAAGCATGTGAAGGCCGTCGGAAGAAGCGCCGTGAAATCTAATCTGCAATTTGAGAGGTCCCTGTCCTTTCAATTTGCGACTTATTGAGTGACCTCGTATATTTAATAGACTATTAATATTATCTGAACTAGGGCATACATCGTTTATAATAAGGGTGGAATATACATGGGGAAGGGCATATAGGTCCGTGGCCCATTTCTTATAGGGCTCATCCCGACATTTGTCTTACGCCTGAGGAAAACCACGGAATACCTTAGGCGAGATGAGTTGTCTCATGTATAAGAGACTAGCCAATTTGGCTATTATGTAGGAGGTGATTGTTGTCATGTGCCTTGTTGAATCGTCTCAATTTTGAGACAAGCCATTTGGCTATATGATGGCTCAATTACGAAGAGGGGGAGAGATGTAATTAGTTGATTAATTTAAGTAATTAGGAGATTAATGGGGATATGAGTGCAGGTCCGTGGCCCATTTCTTTTAGGGCTCATCCCGACATTTCTCTTGGCGCCTTAGGAAAACCACGGAAAAACCTTAGGCAGGATGAGTTGTCTCAATATCAGAGACTAGCCAGTTGGCTCTTAGGTTGAGACTCTATGAATCGATGGATATATACTAGCCAATTGGCTCTATGATAGTTCCATCGATCAACAAAAGTAGATATTGTTAGGGAGGGATTTTGTTTAGCCCAGTTAAGACAAGGTCATTTTAAAGCGGTTGCACTATCCAAGGAGTCTCATGGAGTTGAGTCTTGGCTACCAAAACCTGGGAGTAACGCCAGCCTCCCTGTCATATAAGGAAATAGTCTGCCAGTTCTTATATATATAGTAGTCTCGATGGGGGAGTACTTTCTGTGATAGGTCGTAGGTTCTCCTTCTGGCATCTGATTGGTCCTACGTTGTCCAATCCAGTTGAGGTCTGTATGAAGGGGAGTATTCATATTAAATATTGGCCCTCATAAGGTCCGAAAGAGTGACCTTGATACCGTGCCCGATGTCCGGATGAAGGGGGGGGGGCGTCGAAACCTCAGCCAATAACACCAAGACAACGCGGTAGAAGCCCTGAAGCTTATCCACACACCATGTTCACCAGCCGCGGAAGCCTACGCGAACAATTAAATCCAGATGTTTGAGATGGGCAGGGCATGTAGCACGTATGGGCGAATCCATAAAAGGATATAGAGTGTTAGTTGGGAGACCGGAAAGAAAAAGACCTTTGGGGAGGGCGAGACGTAGATGGGAGGATAATATTAAAATGGATTTGAGGGAGGTGGGATGTGATGGTAGAGACTGGATTAATCTTGCACAGGATAGGGACCGATGGCGGGCCTATGTGAGGGCGGCAATGAACGTCCGGGTTCCTTAAAAGCCATTTGTAAGTATGAAAAGTAATATAAAGTGTTCACTGATTACAATGATAATGTTATGACGATTGAGATGATGAAAGGAGAGAACGGGGAAGGTAAGGACGAAAATAAGTAATAGACAGAGAAGAGAATAAATAGATGGGATTATACAGAGAAAAACATTTCATCGTTAAGGATGGTATACAGAAAGGTTAATTATTACATATAATTATAGTCTTTATTGGTGAATTCCACAATGTAGCATAATAACCAGGGAAAGGAATTTGGAGTATTATAACGAATGGTGAAACGCAGTATAGATATTCGTAGCTCAGTAACTGTCAAGCGAGCTGCATGGACGAGTACAGCCCACTTCATACAAACTTACACGCAACGTGCTGTAAGTGTATTTCAGAATAAACAAATGTTATAGTGTAATGACATATAGTGGCCTACATACATAATCTGCATTTCACTTTGAACTACATGTGTTTTTCTTGGCAACGCACAAGACACCAATAAACAACATTACAAATATACATAATTAAATATCAATCTCTGCATCCTCACGTGGAAATATTGATGGCTGATAGACAGTTGTCTTCTGTATGGATCTCGCCTCTGAATATGTAGAACCAAAGGAAATGGCATTTTCATTTAATGCTATGTTTTGTTGATGAAACAATTATTCCTGCTGTGCCTTGTTATAGTAAACTGTAAATATCATTTTCAAATTTTCAAAATACAACTTTGCTCTGTTGCAAGGAAGGACATTTTTCAACATGAAAAAACTCCACTCTACATCTGCAGAGACAATTGGAGATCGTCAATTAAATTCACATGTTGAATGACGTCATTGGGACACGTCTTTGTTAGTACATCTGAAATCCGACTAAGAATACTGTACCCATCATTTTTAATCAAAACTCTGTTCATTTTTTCACCAACACGTTTTCCTACTTCACCTTCTACTGCACTCAGTTTATTTACAATAGTCCTCATAATATTTATTTCTCAACTAGTTCTACTCCTGACTTTTCTAATCGAATAATGGCATCCGGTAAATATAACAAATTTGACTTAATATCCATGACTTCTTTTTCGATTGTTCTATCATTTAGCAGTTCCTGGCGTATTTGAATCGCAGCCGCGTCATCGGGATCGAAAGACTGGATTACTTTCTTCACAGATTGGAGGTGATGTGCGTAATAATTGCAAGCTTCTAACCATGACCCCCAGCTCTTACGAACTGGACATGGGGGAAGCGACAATTTAGGGAATTGTTTCCTGAATTTTGATACTCGATCTGGAGCTTTTACAAATATAGTCTTTCAATTTTGTATTGTTAGTTGGTTTCACTTTCGGCATTGTATCTGCATTTCACTACTCTGAACTGCAAACCTGCATGTTGAAGTTCTTATGCGACAACTGTCCCGTTCACCTGCTGTTGACGTGCAGAGATCTGCGAGTATGTCCTGGAGGGGAGGACTTGGTATAAAGGGTTGTAAACAAATGGCTGTGTAGATGCCAATACTACCTTTTATTGCTCCAAATTCCGTTCCCTAATAATAATAATATTTAAGTTAATGAACATCATAATGAAACAATGCACTAACAATTCTTTCTAACAAATTCCACCCAGCGTTATATTTCATTTTTTCATGTGAAACAAACGTGACAACTTCCGTTTAGTAGTCTGATCGAAACGGAAAAAGTGTATTATGATACGAGAGCTATTCATAAAGTAACTTTCGTTTTCATAACTTCCGCATAACAATAGAGACAGGGGCACCGCTCTTGCGGTGGAGTGTACCTTGAAGCAGTACGCGTCGAGCAGCGGTAGAGTCAAGGTCGTGTCTTTGTTCCTCCCTGAGCCACGTGATGTCAAAATGTGTGCTGCAATCGCAAGTCCCGCCAGGTGTGAGGTACGTTCTGTATTAAGATTTCTTATGGGCATAAACTGTAAAGCTATTGAAATCCATCGCCAACTTTGTGACGTTTATGGGCCAGACGTAATGAGTGAAGGTGGTGTAAGACAATGGTGCCGTATGTTCAAAAAATGGGCGAACCAATGTCCATGATGAAGAGAGAAGTGGTCGACCGAGAATCGTGAATGCAGATCTGATTCGTTTGGTTGGCGAAAGGGTTAGAGCAAACCGCAGGTTCACCATGTTGGAGCTTAGTGAGGATTTTCCACAGATTAGTCGTACTCTTCTGTACAAAGTGATTACCGAAGATTTGGGCTACCGAAAACTTTCTGCCAGATGGGTGCCTGAACTCCTTTCTGAGGATGGGAGCAGCACTGTCCTTTCTTGAGTGTTACAAAAGAGAAGGTGATGCTTTTCTCGATCAGATTATGACAGGAGATGAGACTTGGGTGCGGTATGTGAATGCAGAAATAAAGCTTCAATCAATGCAGTGGGGCCATACTCACTCCCCGAAAAAACCCACAAAGTGTCGTCAAATACTTTCCATGAAGAAAATCATGGCGACTGTCTTCTGGGACAGAAAAGGAATTTTGCTAGTGGAGTTCTTGGAAAGGAATGCCACAATTAACGCTGAGCGTCACTGTAACACACAAACATAGTTGAAAAGGGCCATTCAAAACAAACGTCGTGGCATGTTGAACCCTGGGGTGACTTTCCTGCATGACAACACCCGGCCGCATATAGCGCGTCGTACTGCGACCAAACTGCAAGAGTTCAACTAGGAAGTATTGGACCACCCTCCCTATAGCCCAGATTTGGCGCCTAGCGATTACCATCTCTTCATGCACATCAAGACGTGGCTTCGCTCGAAGCGCTTTGACGATGACGAAGAGTTGAAAACCAGCGTCGTAGGTTGGCTTCAGTCGCAGGCGGCCGAATTCTACGATTGCGGAATTTCAAAGCTCGTCAAACGCTACGACAAGTGTCTCAATGTGACTGGAAACTATGTGGATAAATAAATTAGAGTGTATACTTTCAAACGTATTGTAACCCAATCCTGTAACGTCATTCACAGGTTTGAAAAAAATAAACGGAAGTTACTTTATGAATAGCCCTCGTATAAGGTTGGAAAATGCTTTTACAAAACCGAGGAAAAGTATGAAAAGCGAGCAGAGCTACTTTTTTAATTTCCGAAATTTTGTAATGCACTTCACAAACGTGTATTGGACAATATATTTTGCAAGATTATATTTTTAAATTTGCAAATACAATATATTTGGATTTAAAATTTAGAGAAATATTATTTCAGCATCTTCGCACAACTATAGGCCTACTGTAATGGTGACTAAGTAACAAACAATGCACTGTAATGGATCTATTTCAGTGTAGTTTTATGTTATGAAGAATGGTTTCCCTAGCAACAAGTTTCTGTGAGGGAATTCTAACTTTCAAGGCCTAACAACAGTAGCTGTAAATACTACAAAAAACGTGATAGTGCAAAAATATCTTTATGCTCGACCATGCCCAAATGTAGTAATTATACACCTGGTAGTGGCCCTTTAATGCACCTCATTAAAGCACACCTATTCATTATAGTTCAGTTGTTCAGCCAATGAGAAATCACCATTGTACTATTATAAAACCGCAAGTATCGATAATTCTCGGATATGCAATTGAAAGACAATTAGCGAAACGTCACGGAGGCTGGAAATCCAATATGTCGCAGAAGGTTATGTTCTGTTACTATAATAATTAGCGTTAATTGTAAATAATATTCAAATAAATTCAATTTGTCATCTCGTTTTTCAATTCTAAATCAATTTCCAGGTTATATCAAGATTAATGTTCATGTTATTCTCTAGATTATATCAAGATCAATGACATTCGTTCCTCGGAAAAAATCATTACTTTCGCGTCTGCGCACATCTCACAATTTAGAAGGCCAGTTCCGCTATTCACTTAGATAACCATAACATGAATACTTACGAATTATTTCAAGTTAGAAATATGGTCGAGCATAAAAAGTCGTATGAAACTTGCCTATAGGCCTAATGGTAATTAAGACGCTCGTATGAAAATTATGAAACTCGCTTGCGCTCGTTTCATAAACAAACATACTCACGTCTTAATTACTACCATTATAGGCTCGTTGCGTAATGTACTAATTTAGTTGAACTCCATTGAAAATAATCAGCTACTCTGTTGTCATGTGTTTCACTATTTCATTAAAAAACTATACCACTTCAATCTCAATTTGCGAAAATGTTCAATTATGTTCGGAAGATGTGTATACAGTTTCGATTATAGTGTATTGTGTATGTAGTAAGTGCAATATAACAGAACTGAGAAAACATTTTGACTTCATTCAGCTTCCGAGATTCTGTTACGCACTTATTTTTTGTACAACGTCATTTAAATAAATTTGTTTTTAATTCTGAATATTGCATCAATTTGATAAGAGTGAAGATTTCTCCTATAAGAAAGTTTGAACGTCGTTGCCAAGACAGTGTGTAAACAGTCATTGTTGTTTGTGGTAATTAAATTTCTCTTTATCAGATCAATATATTGAGTTTACTTATAAGTTTTGTAATCATTTAATAATTATTGCAAAAGAAATGGTAGAGGATTTAGTGGATGAAGAGATTGAATAAGCATAGCGGATCGGTTGCGCAAAGTTAATATCGGAAAAGTCTAAAAGAAGATAAGAAAATGTATATTTTTCTAAATGAAGACTCCGCTATAGTGCGGTAAATAGTTATAACAGCACTGTGATTTCTTTTGTTTTGTTCTTTAACTACGTGCGGTATTTTCAACTTACCAAGCATGTAAGCAACAATGGTAAGTAGGAAAAAGAGCACGATCGTCCCAAAAAGTAATTATTGAAGTTTCGGAAATAGTAATATAAAGTTCGGAAGATGTAAAGCTAATTTCAAAATTGGAAATTCAATTTCGAAGGTAAATCTAATTTCAGAAAGCTTTAATATTATTAAACATTATTTATTTAATTTTTATTTTTAATATTATTGTATTAAATTATAGTTACACAAAATTAACAAAAATTAAATCGTGATGATAGCAACAATTTTTGTTGTCATATATACGAATATTATTAATAAACGTTTTTCATTGAATGACTTTATAGCTACAATATTTCTGTTCTCTTGTGAGAACTCGGAGAACATTTTTTTACATTATATGATAAAATTTTATAAATGCATATATGTTGTTAGAAAATGACAAAACCTTCAACTCATAAAGTGACTTCATTCTTGTCTGAGTTCAGTATCATTTTCGATAGGCCTATTGAATTTAGATTTTCCGAAATTGATGTTATCTTTTCCGAAATAAGTTATATTTTTTCTCAACATGAATTAACCATTTCCAAAACTAAGGTTTGCTTTTCCGAAATTGAAATTAGTTTTTTTCCGAAATTGATATTAGTTTTTTCAAAACTGAGGTTGAAAATATAATAAAACTCCCACAATATATTTGGGAAAATG
Source organism: Periplaneta americana (assembly GCA_025594305.2). Classification (NCBI taxonomy): domain Eukaryota; kingdom Metazoa; phylum Arthropoda; class Insecta; order Blattodea; family Blattidae; genus Periplaneta; species Periplaneta americana. Next base: position 12,300,109 of record JAJSOF020000017.1, on the reverse strand, counting down.
TTCCTAAGTATGTAAAAAAACAAACAAACAAAAACGTTATTCTAGAATGCTGTGTTCAAGTTGAAATGACAGCTGTTACTTGGTTTGGCATTTATAAATAAATTCTAAGTTCAAAGAATTATACTATTAAATATTTTGCAACAGTTTAAGCTGCCTTATGACCTGCTTGAGCACTCCAAAGTCAATGTTTATAATATACATTATCCATGCTTCAGTGAACATGTCGTGCAGCTGTCAAATGATCAGTCACGGATAGCAACATTCGTGTCACTTCACCTTATTTCTAAAAACTGGTAATTTTGTATACATTGTGAAAAGTAATTCATGAGCGGCGCACATCTGCTACTAAAAGACGGTTGCTCATTTTTTAAATGTTAAAATAAATAATAAAAAATTTCTGTTGCTAAGAGACGCTTGCTTATTTTTTAAATCCTAAAATAATGCATTTCTTTTGCTAGAAGACAGTTACTCATTTTAAATGCTAAAACAATGCACTTCTGTTGCTAAGAGACGGTTCTTCATTTCTTAAATGTTAAAGTAATGCATTTATCTTGCTAGAAAACGATCGCTCGCTTTTTAAATGTAAGATATTGCACTTCTGTTGCTAGAAAACGGTTGCTCATTTTTAAATGCTAAAACAATGCACTTCTGTTGCTAAGAGACGGTTCTTCGTTTCTTAAATGTTAAAATAATGCATTTATCTTGATAGAAAACGATCGCTCGCTTTTTAAATGTAAGATAATGCACTTTTGTTGCTAGAAGACGGTTGCTCATTTTTAAATGCTAAAACAATGCACTTCTGTTGCTAAGAGACGGTTCTTCGTTTCTTAAATGTTAAAATAATGCATTTATCTTGATAGAAAACGATCGCTGGCTTTTTTAAATGTAAGATAATGCACTTTTGTTGCTAGAAGACGGTTGCTCATTTTTAAATGCTAAAACAATGCACTTCTGTTGCTAAGAGACGGTTCTTCGTTTCTTAAATGTTAAAATAATGCATTTATCTTGATAGAAAACGATCGCTCGCTTTTTAAATGTAAGATAATGCACTTTTGTTGCTAGAAGACGGTTGCTCATTTTTAAATGCTAAAACAATGCACTTCTGTTGCTAAGAGACGGTTCTTCGTTTCTTAAATGTTAAAATAATGCATTTATCTTGATAGAAAACGATCGCTCGCTTTTTAAATGTAAGATAATGCACTTTTGTTGCTAGAAGACGGTTGCTCATTTTTAAACGCTAAAATAATGCACTTCTGTTGCTAGAAGACGGTTGCTCATTTCTTAAATGCTAAAATAATGCACTTTTGTTGCTAGAAGACGGTTGCTCATTTTCTAAATGCTAAAATAATGCACTTTTGTTCCTAGAAGACGGTTGCTCATTTTCTAAATGTTAAAATAATGCACTTCTGTTGCTAGAAGACGGTTGATCATTTCTGGTTTAATTAAAAAAATAATAACTTACGAAAACTGTAAGATTTTTAATTCCATTTTCAAGGAATTGATCGTCCGAAGATCACAACTACCGAAAAGGGAAACCGAAACTAATACACAAAAAGTGTTTATATATCAAACACAGAACACGTGAGAGGAAAACAGAATGAAGATGTGAAAGGAGGGGTGAATATTCTGCTCGTATACACGTAGCTGTTGGAACGCATGAAGTTGTTAAGCCATATGAACAAAACTCAGTAATTCTAAACTTTTCTTAATAAAAATCTACTCGATATAGTAAACATAACATTCCATAATTCCTTGAATTACATTACGGTCAACAGACTGCTGCTGGTACTAATGAATTATGGTGCTACTTGTCAAGGGCAACTTGACCGGGTCGGAATAAACATGGTACAAATATTCATTGGGACCAATTTTTTTAGACAACCGGGACAAAATTTCCGTTACGAATTTTCGTAATTTACCCTAAAACACGTGAATATGAATGTAATTTTCTTCACAAGTGGTGACTACAAAAGCGATAAAAATTAGTTTGACAATCATGGCTTATGTGGACGATAAGAATTTCACACGAAGGTAAAATCTAATAAGAATAATTAACAATTAGAAGCAAAACTACGGATTAGGCGTAAATTGTTACCGCATGGTCTTGAGTTTATCAATCTTCATAGATTTCAACCTTGAGTACAGATTCTCGAGAACCAGAACTCCCACAGCGAGGGCAGCTCCGTACACCAGGACGAGCAAGGCCGGGTAGAAGTCCTGGATTCGAACACTGGTGAAGCTCTCAGCGTTGCCTTGACACTTGGGGAACTGGGTTATCCAGTACTTGTCTTCTCGGTCCAGTATTCCGTTCTCTCGCAACCACTTAAACCTGGAATATTCAAAGTGAGTGATTTGAAGTTAAACTCTGGGACTCCTACAATCCATACATTCTATACATTTATCTATACAGCCTGATTATTTAAGTCAGGCGTCTCAAGGCCAACGCATAAAAGTTGTCACAGAGAGCAAGTGTAGATAGCGTAGTCAGCTGAGGAGATAAGCGCAATACCCGAAGACAGCCGATCGCTGATTAATGTCACACGCATGAGCGAGCTAAGTTGCAACTGTCGCGAGAGAAATTCCACAAAGCTGCACTTTTGAGTTGTGCTGTCACAATAGACGGTTGTTTTCTGAAGGAATAAAATTTGTTAAGTAGTTTCCGGTAATAATAATAATAATAATAATAATAATAATAATAATAAATTTATTTTCTAATTATATATTAGTGAGTAAAAAGAAGACATCTGAAGCATGAGGAACCATACATGTTACGTAATTATTTAAGCACAAGGAACTGGCCACCCTACCCCATTATCTCCGGCCTAGTTGCCTCATAAATGGTTCCTTGTTCGTATCATTTGTGAGGTTCAGACCTGTCTTCGGACAGTTGACCAAACAACAACAATACTTCATTTCTAGTAACTGGTTTTTGGTAACTCTGTTTTAAGTTTATACTATGTTTAATAAAATAAAATTCGATTAAATAATAATAATAATAATAAAATTACAATTAAACTTGTTTGTTGTTGAGGTACGTATTCCTACGATAAGTCGATATTAATATATTAATTACAATAATAGTTAAATAATATGTTTCGTAATGTTTTCAATAATTAACAATAACCAAAACATCTTAGAAATTCACAAACAATTACTTTAAATTAGAACTATTCAAATCTTAAATCTGGTCTCAAATTATTTTCTCAAGTCTTTCAATACTTCATTATATTTGTTACACTGGTCTTGATTCAAATCAGGTAACAATTTTTAAGTTAATAAAGTGGTAACAGTTACCCACTGAAACTTGCGACTCCCACAATTTCACTTTCCCTATGAAATCTTTTATATCTTCATACATTTGCAATAATAAGGACATTCTTTCCTCGGAGATGGAGACATCATCAAAGCGGTTGCAGATTCTATTCAAACGTCGCGGTCAATGACGTCATCCGGAGATACACGAACTGCTTCCGCATCTTATTCCACTCTTACATTAAAAAAGAGACAGAGAGGAGGAAGTGCTCCGAGAAGGCCCTATTGAGACGTCTAATTTAAGTAAACGTGAGAGAAAGACTGACGAATGATAAAAGTAGTACAGTAGCGTGCAAATTAATCCGAACATGACATATTTTTACATTTTCTGTCATTGTTGGCCTCACAGCTGCTCATACCGCTTTAATTGACATCTGTAGTACGTGTAATTCCATTGTTGAAGGTCTGTCATTATTTTTTTTATAATATGTGACATTTTGCCTGTCGTTTTGTACTTATAAGCATTTCAGTTGTGTTGAAGACTTAATACTGCAATCCTGTGTACATTCTGTCGTCTTCACAAATGGATACAACTCCACGAAAACGGTCTAAAATTATAACATTAGCAGAGCATTCTTCTATGACACAGAGGCAAATTGCTGCAGAATGTCACATCGGTTTGGCTACTGTTTATTCGATCATAAAACGATACAGGGAGACTGGATCCATCACACCCCAGAAAAAAGGAAACTGTGGTCGGAAAAGGAAGACTTCACCTGCAGATGATCGTTTAATTGTCAGGAAAAGTAAATTAAATTCTAGACTAACTGCTGTCGACTTAACCCGCGAGTATTCACGTCACAACAGTGCGGCGTAGGCTTTTGGAAGCTGGACGAAGGGCTCGTAAGCCTATTAAGAAGCAACTGCTAACCCCTGTTATGTGCAAAAAAACGATTATTGTGGGCAAAATTACATCAACACTGGACAGTGAATGACTGGAAGAATGTACTTTTTTCCGATGAGTCTCATTTCGAGGTCCACGGCCACCGTGTTTCTTACGTACGGAAAGGATCCGAAAAAATAACAGCAGCTCATCTCAAACAAGCACCCAATGTTTTGGGGTTGTTTTACACATGAAGGGCCTGAAGCATTAATACCTATCAAGGGAATGATGAATTCGGACAAATATATTCACTTATTGGAAACCAGAATCGTACCCCAGCTGCAAAAATCATTTCCGGATGGCAGATGTGTGTTCCAACAAGACCTGGCACTATACCATACGTTTCGAAAAACTACAGAATTCTTCAACAGGAAGAATATTCAGGTACTCCCCTGGCCAGGCAACTCACCTGACATCAACCCCATTGAGAACTTGTGGTCAATTTGCAAAAGAAGAATGCAAAAAAATGGATTGATCTACAAAGGAGATGATTTCTGTCCTCATTGGTGTATGGTTTCGCGATGAAGAAATGAAGAATATTTGTGGGAAATTAGTGGAATCCATGCCAAATCGTCTCAGAGCTGTTATTAGGAACAAGGGAGGCCACATAGATTACTGAGGTATGTCTTAGATCCTTTCTTTATTCCGTTTGAATGTTTTTGCATAAGTAATTACGTTGTTCGGATTAATTTGCACACCACTGTAGAAGATAAATGAAACTTACGAACGCTCGAAGTATTCCTTATACGGAGAACCCTTCTGCACTACAATGGCACATTTCGGTGTCGGATACATTTTAATTGTATTCAGTTTGCACTTCTCGTGCTCTTCGAAAGTGTCTCTGATGATCTTGTAGGCGTCCTCATCTCCGTGAAAGGCGTGCATTCCTTTGCGGATCTTCCTTACTCCAATATCGGAGGCGGTGAAAGCCTCACTATGAGGTTTCACTAGAATCTTGGTATAGTACAGTCTCTTAATGACAGGGTCTGTAGTTTCCTGTGACAGAAAGGTATCAGACTATAATGAACGAAAAGACACAGTTTTAGCAACATTATCTGTTCTGTCGTCATTGAATACATTTTTGAAAACTGAGTTTTCTTTTTGTCACAATGTGGAAATTTCTTTCACGTGCATTTCGGAAGAAATCGAATCTACATTTCAGGTTATTCACTACTAAATAAATTAAATATACCAGAAATATTGAATAAGAAAAAAAGTTGAATTAAGTAATTTCGTTACTTACTTATCACTTACGTTAATATAGTTGACGTTAGAGATGAATTCTTTCATAGTTAAATCGAAGGGACTGTCCATTAAGTCAGTCAGAGTCTGTATGGCTGAGCTTGTGGTCTGCAGCAATGAGATGATGATGGCGGAGTAGGACACGGTCACGAACAAAGACAGCATCAACAGCGATAGGAATAAAATTCTTGCAGAAAAATTCTTCGGGTCCCGTGATGTACCTGTCGATGAAGCGATACATTAGAACAGCAGTAACTATCTTGAGACTAATAACTGGATATGACTGTTTGGGACGCATCTCTAGAATTGGAATGTATACAGTTTGGGAGCGCATCTGTTTATAATTGCAATGTATACAGTTGGGAGCGCATCTCTTGAGAATTGGAATGTATACAGTTTGGGAGCGCATCTCTTTAGAATTGGAATGTATAAAGTTTGGGAGCGCATCTGTTTATAATTGCAATGTATACAGTTTAGGAGCGCATCTCTTGAGAATTGGAATGTATACAGTTTAGGAACGCATCTCTAACCAAAAAGAAATAGATATCCCTTTACCATACTATTTTGAAACGTAGCTTGAACAGTATTTGTTACACTGAATTAGAGATGAATTGTAGAAACAAATCAGACTTCATACCTTCTGCTGCAATTTTCAAATGTTGGAATATACTTATATATGCGATTTTATACGTTCTTATAGAAAGTGCATATTTAAGTGGGAAAACTTGCTCAAACAAAATCCCATTGGCTATGTTTGTTCAGTTGGCAAAAAATGAAGAGATATTTTATTATATAGGCTACATGAATTATATAGCAAATTAAATGGATGAAATAGTGGATTAACTTTGTTGTGCGTAATAATGTTGGACGAAAAGACGTGGAAAAAATATCAGCGGACGTAACCTTTGTTTAGACGTAATTAGGAGCGGACGTTGGACCTGTGGACGAAATTCTTTGGACACAAGAAAGTGGACGAAATGTTTTGGACGAAACGTCCTTGGCACCGACATCAGCACATCAATCACAATATCCATAATCTTGAGTGAGAAGTGTTTGTAAATTATGTGGTCTATTTAAAAACTGCACTTAACTAGGTTACTAGCAGATCTTGACTGAGGGAGAATAACAAAGAACGTTAACTTGTTGTAGGAACATTCTGTGAACCAAGTGTACAGTAGTAAGTAGCACACCCAAAACCCCTCTTGTTACTCATTGGCAAATTTCGCCCTTGCATTTAAACTGAGCAGCGGGAAGTTTTTTTTTTGTATAAAAACAGAGAATCAAGGAGATACACTATCACCTTTACTTTTTAACTTTGCTCTAGAGTATGCCATTAGGAAAGTCCAGGATAACAGAGAGGGTTTGGAATTGAACGGGTTACATCAGCTGCTTGTCTATGCGGATGACGTGAATATGTTAGGAGAAAATCCACAAAAGATTAGGGAAAACACGGAAATTTTACTTGAAGAAAGTAAAGAGATAGGTTTGGAAGTAAATCCCGAAAAGACAAAATATATGATTATGTCTCGTGACGAGAATATTGTACGAAATGGAAATATAAAAATTGGAAATTTATCTTTTGAAGAGGTGGAGAAGTTCAAATATCTTGGAGCAACAGTAACAAATATAAATATAAATGATACTCGGGAGAAAATTAAACACAGAATAAATATGGGAAATGCCTGGTGTCGGTTGAGAAGCTTTTATCATCCAGTCTGCTGTCAAAAAAACTGAAAGTTAGAATTTATAAAACAGTTATATTACCGGTTGTTCTTTATGGTTGTGAAACTTGGACTCTCACTTTGAGAGAGGAACATAGGTTAAGGGTGTTTGAGAATAAGGTGCTTAGGAAAATATTTTGGGCTAAGAGGGATGAAGTTACAGGAGAATGGAGAAAGTTACACAACGCAGAACTGCACGCATTGTATTCTTCACCTGACATAATTAGGAACATTAAATCCAGACGTTTGAGATGGGCAGGGTATGTAGGACGTATGGGCGAACCCAGAAATGCATATAGAGTGTTAGTTGGGAGGCCGGAGGGAAAAAGACCTTTAGGGAGGCCGAGACGTAAATGGGAAGATAATATTAAAATGGATTTGAGGGAGGTGGGATATGATGGTAGAGAATGGATTAATCTTGCTCAGGATAGGGACCAATGGCGTTCCTTAAAAGCCAGTGAGTAAGTAAGTATGTATAAAAACAGAGAATATCTGCAAGGTGATGATAATGATAGTGGTGTTATTGAGGATGATGATGATGATGATGAAATTAAGTCTTTCGGTGTGTTTCAAATCCAATGAATATTGATCCGACAATCTCCACCTGATCCCTACTAAAATTCCTCTTCCATGGAGATGTAGCTGGTGTTCAATCTGTACCGTTGGTTTCAATTATCTTGTTTCTTTTGTTAATCGTTTCGGTGACGTTCAGTCTTTAAGATCTGTTCACAATAAAAACCTAACGCTAACGTGAGGACATAAAAGTTACAATAAGAATAAACAGTTGAGTAATTTCATTATTCATAATGTTAATCAATCAATCAATCAATCAATCAATCAATCAATCAATTTATCTATCTATGTATCTATGTACCTATCTATCTATGTATCTATGTACCTATCTATGTATCTATCTATGTACCTATCTATCTATGTATCTATGTACCTATCTATCTATGTACCTGTCTATCTATGTATCTATCTATGTACCTGTCTATCTATGTATCTATCTATGTACCTGTCTATCTATCTATCCATCCATCGATCTATCCATCCATCGATCCATCCATCCATCCATCCATCCATCCATCCATCCATGTACCTATCTATCTATCTATCTATCTATCTATCTATCTATCTATCTATCTATCTATCTATCTATCTATCTATCTATCTATCTATCTATCTATCTATCTATCTATCTATCTATCTATCTATCTATCTATCTATCTATCTATCTATCTATCTATCTATCTATCTATCTATCTATGTACCTATCTATCTATCTATGTACCTATCTATCTATCTATGTACCTATCTATCTATCTATGTACCTATCTATCTATCTATGTACCTATCTATCTATCTATGTACCTATCTATCTATCTATGTACCTATCTATCTATCTATGTACCTATCTATCTATCTATGTACCTATCTACCTATCTATCTATCTATGTACCTATCTACCTATCTATCTATCTATGTACCTATCTACCTATCTATCTATCTATGTACCTATCTACCTATCTATCTATCTATGTACCTATCTACCTACCTACCTACCTACCTACCTACCTACCTACCTACCTACCTACCTACCTCTCTATCTATCTATCTATCTATCTATCTATCTATCTATCTATCTATCTATCTATCTATCTATCTATCTATCTATCTATCTATCTATCTATCTATCTATCTATCTATTTATTCTGGTGTAGTTAAGGCCATCAGGCCTTCTCTTCCACAACACCAGGAATGCAAATACAATAATAGAAAAAACAGAAGAAAAAAATACACTATATACAAAGTAAAGGTACACAAGAAATAAAGAGAGAGAGAGAGAGAAAAAAACACTATAAACAATGTAACGCCACACAAAAATATACACAGGTTGCAGTCACACAAACTTTAGATGAGTGATTAATTATCAAACTTGACGCTACTACAGTATAAGGACATGAACTATCGTAGGCTACAATCACTAGCGTTACCACGAGAGAAAAATACTTGGAGTTTCACTTTTAATGTTAACGTTTACGAAAGTCTTAGTGAATGGTTACATTAAATAACTGGCCACTAGCTTTCTTAAAACTAAGCAAGCTCACCTTCTTGGCAGACGACCGCTATTGACGTAATCACAGCTTCGGATACCGTCATTGGTTCCAAACTAGCTGCGTTAGTCATTTTTGACTCAGCATTTTGAACGATGAACATGGCAGCGGTCAAGATTGACAACACCAGAAAGTAAGTCAGCCAAACTGAGCGAGTGAATGGTAAGATGTAGATATTCGTTATATCTGACAGAGATGGCTTCAGGAAAATGAATCGCCCTCTGAAACAGAATGAATCTACAGTCCACAACAGATTACGGTTGTACAGTGTGTTAGAAAACTCCCTCCGCAGTGTATAAAAAAAAACAAAATTCATTTACCGCTGGTAACTTGAAATGTTGGTAATCCTCTGTGAAGGTGGTCGTCCTTGGCGTAATCCTCAGTTAAGGCCAACTCCCAATCCTATCATCCGCTTTTCTTATCTAGCGGATTTCTGAGCGTTCTACTCACTGCAGAGAGTGTTTTCTAACGTAATCTACATAGGCTGATTTTTTAGTTCTGGCAACTATTTTTTTTTCTCGGTACATGGTTCTAAGTTTTCCAAGCCTTCGATGTAGTCACCAGCGTTGCATACAACGTGTTCCCAGCGATGTGGAAGCCGTTGAATCCCGTTGGCACTACCTAATCTGTTGATGGTGTGAATAGAGCGGTTGGTTGCCTGTGAAACATCTTCAACTGTTCGGAAGCGAATCCCACGAAGTGGGTCCTTCATTTTAGGGATTAGATCGAAGTCGCAGGGACTTATAATCTGGAGAATATGGCGGGTGATGGAGCTCTTGCCAGCCCCAGCAATTAAAAAATTTTTATTTATTTTAATTTTATTTAAATTCAAATATACAGAATAAAGAAATATAATTACAAAACAAACAAAGAGAAATACAAATAAAATAATACAAGCAATATAAAAAGAAGATACAGTAGTATTAACAAAATTTGAGACCGAATGAGCAGCGCTTGTGATCGGTCGCAGTTCAGGTATAATATTAAAATAAAAAATAATAATAATGTGAATTTTATTAGTTACAACAATGTAATTTATTCGTCACAACAATAATTCCTTTCTACAATTCACCTTAAACGCTCTCGTCAACAATTGGATCTTCACTCAACACAGTATTCGTTATAGCACTCCACCGACGACAATGACAATTTACTTGGACTATTACGCACAACAATGAACTGTTAATCTTAACTAATATTTACAAAGCACTATTTACAAATCAAAACTACCAGTTCTCAGTTCACAGTTGTTCTATCTCAGTCACTCGAGTTCACAGTATCTCGAACTCCGGCCTTCAGAGACAGTTCACTGTACTCGAACTCGGGTCCCTCCAACTGCGGTCCACTGCACTCGAACTCAGGTCCCTCCAACTGCGGTCCACTGCACTCGAACTCAGGCCTTCGGATGCTGACGCAGATGCGGACGCACACTCGAGTCGAACTCCGGCACACAAGTCTGGCTTGCTTGCTCTGGCTTACTCACTGACTGAATAACTGAAAACTCTGAAACTGCTGTCGTTCCTTCGCGACCGTAATTTATAACTACAGCGACGTAGCCTCGAAAATTCGCGAGTCTTCCACTTCGACGGATTTCTGGAATAGTCGGGAAGGTCGTTCCACATTCACTGCGTTAAGTAGCAGCTGCGCGCCCAGCCTCGTCGCGTTGACGTAATACACCCTCTCTCTTCTCTCCACCGCGCGACGTCACTCAATGTTCCGTGGAGCCTGTGCGATCTGCTTTCTTGCGGGACGCTGGTCGTGAGTTCGAATCTCACGTCGCTGTCACAATATAAATAAATAAGTAAAATAAAATAGGAACTAAAATATAATTACAGCGGCAATGGAATTATATAATATAATATTAACACTAGAGAAGAATAATATCGCACGTAAAAAGTAGGACTAATATATATTTCAAAATTATAGAATACAAATATAATATAGGTTGATTAATTCATACACATAGGCTATAAATTCAGAGTAATTCCTGCTGTATGTGCTCTAGGATTGTCATGCATAACGATGGGTGGGTTATCCATAAAAGTGTAGCCGATTTCTTCTCAGAGCTGCTCGCAGATTGTTCCTCAAAAAACGAACAGTAGTACTCCGCATTAACGTTCTGCCTTGGGGAAGGTATGCTTTAAGACCACACCGTCCCAATCACAGGCAAGAATCAGCATAGCCTTCACATTGGTGGGGAGTCTGCCAAAATTTTTTTTTTTTTCGCGGTGACCAGTGATGACGCCACTCGTCCGATTGGCGTTTCAGCTGAGGTTCATAAGATCTGGCACAGATCTCATCAACTGTAATGATACGCAGTAAGAAGACCTTTCCTTCGCGCTCATAGCGCTGCAAGAGAGTACGAGAAGCGTTATATCGCTGACATTTCTGCATGTCCGTTAAATCATACGGAACCCATTTTGAGGCAATTTTCCGCATTTTCAGGCGGTTCTTCAGGATGTGAAGCACAGTCGTAAGTGCTAATCCTGCATCTTGCGCTAACTCACGAATCGTTAAGTTCCGTCTCCACTAACGCGGACACAATCTGTACATGTTCGTCACTTACTGGTGGCTGACCAGATCGAGTCATGTCCAAGACACTTTCGCGTCCTTGTCTGAAGGCTCTAACCCACCTTGCTATCGTTTAGTAAGGTAACGCAGCCGCATCGCAAGCCTCTTGCAGTCCTTGATGACACTGTCGTGCCGTGCGACCTCTAGCACATCTAGTTTTTAGCCAGTTTCTCTGTTCCTCCTTCGAAAACATTGCGACTGTATTCTGCAACCGCTTGCTCACAACTGCTCGTCTTAAGGGAACCAGGTAGTGATTGGGGGTCAAAAATCCGATTATTTGTTTTGTGTTAAAAAAAAGTAAAAACTTCCTGCTTAAAACAATATAAATATTGTGGGAGGTATTTCTGCAGGTAAGCCATTCAAACGGCCTCCTTAAATTTGGTGGTGTATGTAATTCATATGTCTTTATTTTTTAAACGCAGTTTTCCATAAGTTGACATTTTTCAAAGTTAAGTGCATTTTTCTCTGAAACTACTGAATCAGTTTATATGAAATTTTTACAGTGTTTTCTGCAGCCTGTATTACGAGGCGTGTTCTTAAAGTAAGTTCCAAAAGGGTGTAGTAAGTAAACGGGAAGATATTTACAAACTATTTTTGTTGCATTGTATTCCCACACTTCAATTACTTCTCAACATAATCTCCACCATTATTGAGACATTTATCGAGTCGTGGCAGAAGTCTTTCTATCCCCTCATTGTAGAATTCGCCCGCCTGCAATGCGAACCACTCCCGCACTGCTGTTTTCACTTCGTCGCCATCAAAACGTTGACCACCGAGGAACTTCTTGAGGTACAGTAAGAGATGAAAGTCACTCGGAGCCAAATCCGGGCTGTAGGGGGGATGGTCAATTTGTTCCGAGCCAAATTTCGAGGTGAGATTTTGGGTGTCGTCGCCATCAAAACGTTGACCACCGAGGAACTTCTTGAGGTGCTGGAAGAGATGAAAGTCACTCGGAGCCAAATCCGGGCTGTAGGGGGATGGTCAATTTGTTCCCAGCCAAATTTCGAGATGAGATTTTGGGTGTCGTCACTATCAAAACGTTGACCACCGAGGAACTTCTTGAGGTGCAGGAAGAGATGAAAGTCACTCGGAGCCAAATCCGGGCTGTAGGGGGATGGTCAATTTGTTCCCAGCCAAATTTCGAGATGAGATTTTGGGTGTCGTCACCATCAAAACGTTGACCACCGAGGAACTTCTTGAGGTGCAGGAAGAGATGAAAGTCACTCGGAACCAAATCCGGGCTGTAGGGGGGATGATCAATTTGTTCCCAGCCAAATTTCGAGATGAGATTTTGGGTGTCGTCACCATCAAAACGTTGACCACCGAGGAACTTCTTGAGGTGCTGGAAGAGATGAAAGTCACTCGGAACCAAATCCGGGCTGTAGGAGGGATGGTCAATTTGTTCCTGTCCTCATGATTTTTTTCATCGACAGTACGCACCAAATTGTCATTGACCAAAGATGGCCAACCGGTATGCTGCTCGTCATGCACAGAGACGCGGCCCTCTTTGAACTTCCTAACCATCTCCTGACCATTCCATCACTAATGGCATCATCACCATACACCTCACAAAGTTGACGATGAATGTCAGCTGGTTTGATGTTTCTCGCATTCAAGCAATGGATAACAGAGCGCATCTCACAGTCGGCGGGGTGCTCGATCACTTTAAACATTTCAACTGATCACAACTAACCACACACACGGACTGAAGCTCTGAAACTGCATGCACAGCTTGTCTGAAGATTGAAGAAGAAAATACGCATGCGCAAAATAACGATTGCAGCGATGTGACGGCTATAATTGAAAACGAAACTTACTTTAAGAACACGCCTCGTATATATAGTAGACCTACGGGTTTAAGAATATAACACACGCATAACACGAAAAAAAAATATATATGCACTAAAAATTGCAAAAAATGTTAAACAAATTTCAATATTTTTTCTGTTTCACTAGAAGTGAAATATTTAACTAAATTTTGCTTTAGAATGTACAATACACATTACTTGATAACTTAAAAAAATACAAGGTATATGAGTGAAAATTGTAGCAAGTAATGTGCACCTGAAAAATCAGGTACACTTAGCAAAGTGAGAAAACAGGTTATCAGTTAGGGCCTTTCTTTTACACTTGGATTTGAAACTAATTAGTTCTTATATACCACTGAATTCAGAATGATTGTTTGTATAAGCCTGGAAATTTTTATTCCACTCTGAATACTAAAAGCCTAGAAATATTGAACTAAACGTTTGTGATGAAATTTTTTAATCGCACAGGCATCACTACCCACTCCCCTTAAGGCCTATTCACAATGAAAATTAAACATAACTGCAACATAAACACAGAAGTTTGCGGCCAGGTTACCAAATGGGATCATTCACAATGATTCACATAAACATTGACATAAACATTACCGTAAGTCGTTAACATGAAAGTTTGCAAACTCCAAACTTTCATACTTATGCTTACGTGATTTGCAAACAGAACACAATCGTGGAGCGCTGAAGTATACGACAGAATATGAGGAAATGGCGTCGTTGTTATGTTTCCATGGTTACCAAGTATGTTTGCTGTTATGTTTATGTTTCCATCGTGAATGATGGTAACTTCTTGATTTTACCGTAACGTTTATATTCTTAAGTTAACGCTTACGTTATGTTTAATTTTCATTGTGAATGAGCCTTTATTGTTGTCACTGTGAACGGACATGGAGGGGGAGGGCAAGTTCATTAGTTCTGAGGGAGGGGAGGCATGTAAGTAACCTGTGGTATAAACGATATTGCCTGGCTCCTTTGCACGGCATCGCTGTAGTATAGTTGCCACTACTAAAAAATCAACCCATGTATATGCAACATATGCGTTCTGTGACATACAATGTTTAGCTAAACAAGGAGGCTTGTTGTTGAGTCCATTTTGAATTAAATAAAGTTTAAATAAACTACTGTTCCATTGTAGTGAGAGATTCGAGTTTTCACCGAGTCACAGATGAAACGTTCAATAATATAATCATGGCGAGGGAACCTGTCTGTTAATTCTCTCACAAATCTGTCTTCCAGAACAGTTAGTGGATTCAACTGACATATTCCCTTATTCTTCCCTGCAATGATACCGATATTACGGGAAATTGTAAAAAAAATATTGCTAATGCGAACAATAAATGAGTTGTTTTTTTATTAATTTCAACGTGTGCTTCACTTCATAGCAGTACTGAGGTAATGTATCTCATTACATTTTTATCATCTTCTTCTTCTTCTTTTGTTTAAGCTTTCGCTTGTTTGTCTTCACGCTTGGTCTGACGGAGATGAAAGACATCCTTCTTTCCATTTCTTCTTTGGGCGACCTCATGTCCTCCTCCCACGTGGTATAAAGTCTCTGGCTGCTCTGATCAATCTATTTCTTTCTGCTCGTTCTACATGGAAATTCCATTCCCGTCTTCTTACTTTTATGAATTTAATCACATCCATTATATCACATTCTTTTCGGACTGTTTCATTTTTTACTTTATCTAATCTTGTTTATCCTAGTATTGTTCTTAAGGTGTTCATTTCTGTTGTCCTCATAAGTTGTTTGGTTTTACTAGTTGCTGGTCTAGTTTCTGTACCATATGTTAGTATTGGTCTAACTGCTGTTTTATATATTTTTATGCTCGACCATGCCGAAATGTAGTAATTATACACCTGGTAGCAGTCCTTTCATGCATGTCATTAAAGTACACCTACTCATTAAAGTTCAGGTGTTTTCAGCCAATGACAACTCAGCTTACAGGTGTTCAGCCAATAACGAGTCAGCTTTGTACCGTTATAAAACCGCAAGTATCGATTATTCTCGGATATGCAATCGAAAGAGAATTAGCGAAAAGTCACGGAGGCTGGAAATCCAACACTGTCGCAGAAGGTTATGTTCTGTTACTATAATAATTAGCGTCAATTGTAAATAATATTCAAATAAATTCAATTTGTCATCTCGTTTTTCAAAGTCGAATTCAATAATCAAAGTTATACCAAGTTTAACGGATTACACAAGGTCAATGACATTATTGTTCCTCGGAAAAAAATCAATTCTTTCACGTCTGCGCACATCTCACAATTCACGACTAGAACAAGGTCACTTCCGATCTTGTCAGATACAAATAAAATGTATACATCTGAATAATTTCAAATTAGAAATATAGTCGAGCATGAAAACTCGTATGAAACTCGCCTATAATGGTAATTAAGAAGCTCGTATGAAAATTATGAAACTCGCTTGCGCTCGTTTCATAAACAAACTTACTCGCTTCTTAATTACTATCATTATAGGCTCGTTGCATAATGTACTATTATTTTACTTTCTGTATTAAGGTATTTATTTTTCCAGACCACATCACGTAGACACCCTGAAATTCTAGCTGCTTTTTGTGTTTGATATTTTACTTCATTTATTATATGGCGATCACTCGTTATATCCACTCCGAGGTATCTAAAACTCATCACCTGTTCGATCATTTTTTTTTCTATTTCCAGTTTACATCTTATTGGTTCTTTAGAGACACACACATATACTTTTACTTTTTTCTGTAGTTATCTTCATATTATATTTCTCTGCATTCTTTACAAAATGATATAGCAATCGTTGTAAATCATCTTCAGTACTAGCAACCAGTACCACGTCATCAGCATAAGCTACTATATTAAAATTTTTATTTCCCATCAAATAACCTCGTAAATCTCTCAAACTATATATAATTTTGTCCATTATTAAATTAAATAATAAGGGACTGAGGGAATCACCATGTCTTCTTCCTTTTTGACATTTTTATGACTTGCGTGTGGGGGCACCCATGCCAGTAAGGAAAGTTACCGCTTTCTGGTCGGGAGTTAATTTGCTCACCCAGTACAAAAAAATAGATTAATATAACACAACACAGATATCTCGCACGATGTTGGTCACTGTAAATATCTCGAACTTCATCTGTACTTACTCATAGATACCGACATCCCCGCTGTAGTCCACGATATCCAAACGCTTCAGTTTGTAGAGGAGGCCTGTGGATGACAAGTCCATCTCTCTCCGCTGCAGCATCCCCAATATACCGTCGTACACGACGACCCCGGTAGACGTCACGTTTCTGGGGTATCCCCACGTCCACGTTGGAGTTACGTTTAACCTGCACAGTAAAATTCACTGTCTCATATTTCACCAACGTAAATTTACGTTATAGTTTCAATATATTCTCACGTGGTCTTACTTGAAGTTGAGGTGCGTGGCAAGTCGCTCCGTCATCGCGTATCCCTTCTTGGTGTAGGAGTTGATGTGTTTGTAGCGAGGGTCCATGAAATATTCCCATATGTCTTCTTTCATCTGATAAATTAGAAGAGAGAAGTATCGTACTCATAGGCATATTTATTTGTACTGTCTATTGCAATTGGGGCTTTGCCCTGTTAAATGAATGGATGAATTAATTAATTAATTAATAAGTAAGTGAATAACTAAGTAAGTAAATAAATAAATAAATAAATAAATAAATAAATAAATAAATACTTGAAGTACTGTAACAGCTAAAGTAAATAACTAAGTAAATGAGTGAGTGAGTAAATAAATAAATAAATAAATAAATAAATAAATAAATAAATAAATAAATAAATACGGAAAATTAAATAGCGCATGAAGCATTTGCTCAGAGTTGCGTTATGATTCACCAAGCACAGATCATACTGATTATTAGGGGGCGGATTTTAGCATTTTTATATATTTTATTCCTTAGTTGCAAATCATAAGGTACCATTGCATAAAAATGCTTTTCAAGTTATATGCAAACAAAGGTCAAGCTTTTATAGTGCACATACATAGTCTGGCGGAATGATCTCCCCGATTTGAAACATAAAAATAAAAAGAATAACATAGATCCCATTCAAAATTTTATTTTACGATCTTAAGAATGCTTACAGGATACAGTTAGAGCACAAATGCAGGTATATTATACTATACTTCGGGTCTCTGCATATACATCTTGTGTCATAATCCTGTATGGAGTATGGTACATTATACCCATAATATATTCTCAGGACTCAAGAGGATAGTGCGGACAATATTGCTGCTATGGATTACAAAAAATAAAATGATTGCATGTAACTACGTCCACTAATGAAAACTAAAAGGTTTCATGCATATAACATTTAACTCTACAGCGTGTTTCTTTTGCCACGTGTCTTCTTTGTTTACTCACCATCACAGTTGCTGACTGCAGAGTGACTCCCCCAAAGTCGTCCCTCTTCGGACTCTCTGGGTACTTCTGTCCTGGACTCCATTTCTGCAGAGGTGTGAATATTAATGACTGATCTGGCAAGATCTTATACACGTCCTGCAGGAGGAACTGATCTTGTTGGGAGCCAGAGCGCACCAGAGTGAACTGGCTGTTCAAGAGAATGAGGAGCGACTCCAGCTCGCTGAGCAGCGGATCTTCAGACGACAGTATCCGTGTACCATTAGTTTCATTTCCTGCTTCATTTATTACCCGATTATCTGTAGCATTACCAAGGAAAGCCAACCAGAAGTGAAGCAAGTCGAAGAAATTATTTTTAGAAGCCTGAAAACATGAGAATTTACTCATCATTTTGTGTTCAGATATCTACCAACATTATTAAAATCGCTAAGAAATGTGTGTTCATGATCCTGTACATAATTGAAATTATATATTAGCAGAAACACACCATTTTTAATTTAGGACATTAGATGAACCAGTAACTTAATTTATTCTATTAAAAGTCTTGTTTCGGTCCCAGGACCAAAATTAACGTTTCTATGTACAAATATAATTTATTTACATTAGTTCTAGGGCAGGGTGACCAAAACTCGAGCTGCAGTGATTACATGCGACATACAGACTATGACGTAAGGAGACGGAGGAAAGGTACTTGGCATGAAAACTACAACCAGTGGTGGTTCCTGTACTAACATCTTGATCAATCCCGCGGATAAAAATCTCAAGTTTTGCTGTATCAGAAATGTCACTGCTGTCATCAAGAGCCAGTGATTAAAATACGATTTTTCTTCTTTCTTTTTTAACCTTCATCTTGAATATAATCAGGAATTTTCTAAATTCTTCTCTCGATATTTGGTCGAGAAATTCGTAGTTTTTCAAAATCAAACATTTCTTATCGACAAATTATTTAAGCTATTTTAATCATTACTCTTTTGAGAAATTTTGTTCTATTAAAAGGCTTTAGAGCACCCCATTACATAAATGACTTCCTTACATTTATTTATCTCATCTTTCTCTTTCTGGCTATGATTTAAGACGTCAATTCCTGGGGTTTAACACAGTTCGTTGGCACATAATATTGAATCATTTTTTCTGTAATATTATTATTAAATGGATAACTAATAAATAGTTACCCTCATATAAAAATTAAGAAGCTTAAAATTGAGATAAAGACTAATAATTTTAGGATCCTTCTAGGGAGAAGATCTAAAAATATCAATATTCATGCACATACAGGAGAATTATATAAACACATACTTAGTGGTCAGTATTAATAATAATAATAGTAATAATAATAATAATAATAATAATAATAATACATTATTCAGCGTGGGAATTAATGTTTCTATATGTTCCTAATTGAACCGTTGAGCAAAGTAAACATATTACATTTTATCCGACAGAATAACAAAAAGTTCTCTTCTTATTCTTTTTCGAAACCACCTCTTATTGCTTGTAGAGACAGAGTTTGTAGAGCGACATGATACCGCCACTGTTTGCCTTCAGTACGTGAATGAAACACACAGCAATGTATATGAAAAATAAACATAATGTTCCCGACAATTAATTGTAACCTATAAAATTAATATAAACTTACAACATTATGAGCTCCATATTAATACGTTATTAATTACACCAATCACTTTCTCGTTTCAGTGTGAGTGTTTTATACCAGTTAGAGAAACACAATTGATTTATGTCTGATATGTATTGAGTTATTTTGAGCCATAAGTCGGGTTCAGCATTTAACTTCTTTCTGTACATATATATTTGTTTTATAAGAGAAAATGGACATTCACAAAGATGAGTATTATAAACACCATAAAAACTTGACAGCTTTTTTTTTCTGCCAACCAAAAGGCTGTCAAAGCCATCCTCTTTATAATAACAAGATAACATTCATCAGTTAGTCTTTCTCGGAAGGAATTAAAAGATTCTGCCTGGATGTAAAAAAAAGGTTTATAATAAAAAAATACAGAAGTCAGGTTTTCTACGAACTGAAATCCTTATCGTAAACTGTAAAAGTGAACATTTTCTGAACGACAAGAAAATCCTGGGAGAAATTGTTATTGCTCTCTTGTACTATAAATTACTATTATGTGTGGTTGAATTCCAAGGAAAGAAATTAATTTCTCAAATTCTGGATTCACAGTAATGCTGAATTCAAAAAATGAAATGGAATATGCTTACAATATTATTTTAATTGTAATAACGCCATTGAATACAGTACATATATAACACTTTTAAATACTGATTTTCGAAAGTAAAAAACAATATTAGATACTATTCGAATATACGGAGATTTTGTATAAAATTGTGAAAAATAAATTATATATGTATCTATTTAAATAGTACAATCTATAAATCAAATCAAATATCCTACTTTAGAGTCCTAAAGAATGCAATTCTTCTACAAACCACAAAATGAAAGTTGATATTTCTAGTCGGGTGATTAGAATTGTTTAAAAACTAATAAAACTTGTAGCTAGAGATCGTGCGTGATTTTTGTGACACTCATATCTGATTTCGCCATTAAAAGTTAATTGATTATTTTAAATTTCACAATTTGTTATGATCTCTCTAGATAAATCGAACAATTTATGATGCAAAATATATGGTAAGGATATTTCTATTCCTACAGTAACGCAATTTTAGAATACGTGGTATTACTTTTTCAATATTCAGTTTTAAATGTATTTCGCCGGCAATGTCTCTACATTATTATAACTGCTTATTACTAAATTACGACTCAATATCATATGCATCCCAGTGCAATATGAAAAAAAAAAAAAAAAAACTTCAGTTGAACTAAATTGGTGCACCAACCTCTTTCAGAATATAGGATCCTCTTTCACACTGCAAGTCTAGTAACACTGCGAGCTTGCTGTGCTCTGTTGACAACAATGAAGACATGGTCACGGGTTCGTCAATATTCTGAATCTTCACTCTAACTCCTTTACCCATAAAATACTTCGCGATCTTCAAGACATCTGAATCAAAAGCATAACAGATCAGTAAGCAGAGCTTATTTGTAAATAATGTTAGATTCAATATAAAATAGTGTTTTACATGAAGTTCTGCTACTGAAAGATTCTGTTCAATAAATGTTGTTGTTGTTGTTGTTTAGTCAACTGTCCGAAGACAGGTCTGAACCTCACAAGAGATACCAAGAAGGCACTACTTATGAGGCAACTAGGCCAGGAGGTAATGGGGTAGGGTGGCCAGTTTCTTTTCCCCTCCATTGCATACAGTGCTGACTAGTAACATATCACACCAATCAGACTTCAGATGCATACAAACAATTGTTCTTCCTCTGACACATATCGTCAAGTGAGATGTACTGCCAGAACCTCAATCAGAGGGTTTTAAGCAATGTCTGGCACTAAAATAGTTGCAAATAAATATGGATCTTATCACCATTTAATACGAGAAAAATTCGTTCCGGCACCTCTCAGCTCTACGCGCTGAGTGCTCTTTCCAACTGAGCTATGCCGGGACACGATCCACGGTGCCGGCCGAACTCCTCTCGTAATGCTCCTGCATGTATGACTTACATTGTCTAAAGTGCAGGTAGTAAGGCCGTAAAGCATTACGAAAATGAGCTGAGAGGTTCTGGGTTCGATTCCCGGTGCCGGAACGAATTTTTCTCGTATTAAATGGTGATAATACACATTGGCTACTTCATAGTAGTCGTGTAATATTCAATGAGGTGGGCGAGACCTCATATATAATGAATATGTGATGTAAATATGGATCTGTTAGAAATAAGAACAAAATACTTTAATTTAAACCTAATAGTCTCGTTACCGGTTTCTAAAAATTATCAAAAGTTATTAGAGAATTTAAAAGTGATGAATTACTTGTCTAAATGACGATGACACCTGATGGATTAGCTAACCATAAGGATTACGAATGATGTGTTATAAGTTTAGGTGATTCTGAAAAATAATGGTCTCATTGGATATCCTATATTAAGTATAAAGAAGCAAGTAATGTATTTGATTCGCTTGACGGTATATCTTCTATAAATTTAGTTAGGTAACTTAAAGTTGCAGAACTATTTTATAATGATAAGAAGAATAAAACTTATGATGAAGTTTTATGTGAACATCTATGTTTAAGAGTTTTTAAATTTTTAAACCAACGTTACAGTTTCTCTTGTATTTTATCTTTAATGTCGTACCTCTGACTGAGGTTCTAGCTAATATAAATCTATTATCAGGCAGTACATCTCACTTGATGTGTGTCAGAGGAAGAAACAATTGTTTCATACATCTTACAGTAAGTCTGATTGGTGAACTATGTTACTAATCAACGATGTATCCAATGCTGAGGAAAAGAAATTGGTAACCATCCCTCATTATCTCATGATTTAGTTGCCACACGAGTGGTGCCTTATTGGTGTCACTTATGAGATTCCAACGAATCTTCGGACTGCTGACTGAACATAAGTATATAGAAAATATACAAATCTTAAAAAATTCTAATAAAATATGCGAAAATTCTAATACAAAACTCATTAAAAATACCACTATATTACATAATGACGTTATTAACATAAATGAAGATGACAGTTTAAGATTTGAAAATATTTTTAATAATACAATCAAACAAAATTACTTATTTCAGGATAAGTTATATGGAGGAAGTTATATAGATCAAAATGATTTAATCGAAAATAAAATTCGAAATAGGAAGTTATACAAATAAAAGTTATTTAATAAAATATGGCCACATATGGAGAGTCTAAGGATATTGAAATGGATTCCACTTGGAAAGAAAAAATGGGAAGACCAGAAGACCATGGGATAGTGTAAGTGATATTACACGTCATGCAAAAGAAGAGGCTGAAAGAATTGGATTAGAATTACAAAGTTATTTGTCAACAAGAATAAAATATAAAAACTCTAGGACAGGAAGATGTTGTTAAACGCTATAAATCTGTTGAAGCAATTGAAAGTCAAAGTTATGGTTTGACTGCAGCGAACACTTTCCGAGATCTCATTTTCCATGCCACAAAAAAAAATATATATATATATATATATATTTTTAGATTTTTTACTCATTAAATTGACTGAAGCTCTTTGTTCCTGATGAACTAAAATTAATCCTCGTGAAGCCACACTTCGACTACTGCCATGTTATATTAAGTAACCTAAATGCAAATTTGAGCAGCAGGCTACAACGTGTGCATAATGCGTGCGTCCGTTACATTTGTAATATTCGTAAGTATGATCATGTTTCCCCGTCTATCAAAATCTGTCTTGGCTAAGGCTAAGCGATCGACGAGCCCTGCATTCTCTTGTTCTCTTATTTCAAATTCTGCGCACCGCTCCCCCAATCTATTTGGCTTCTAGTTTTCAAAATCTATCCGCATATCATCAGCTAAGTACCAGGTCTCATCATAACAATTTGCTCATTATACCCTACCACAAGACATCTTTATATTCTTCATCTTATACAGTTTCAGTTGCTAGAAATTGGAACTCGCTTTCGAGTGATGTAAGGGGTTGTTGGACAATAACTTCATTTAGGTCAAATTACATGAATCTACAAGTCTGCAGTGCAGTGTCCTCAGAAGGCAATATTGTCAGCAAATACTGGAAGCTTTGAGCAAATGCTGGGTAACTTTCGGTGTTGGACCCCGGACTCATTTCACCGGCATTATCACCTTCACCTCATTCAGACGCTAAATAACCTAGATGTTGATAATACGTTGATAATAAAATAAAAAAAAAATACTGGAAGCTCGACTGCTAATGGGTTCATTGCTAAAATGCACTGTATTAGACACCAGCCAACCTAACATTACGCAGACTTTCAGCCTAATTATCTAATTAACCATGCATTTAATTACGAAAAGCATAATAATAGGTTTTTATTTACTTTAATGTATTTGATTTTCCCCTTCAACGAGCACAATTATTGTATCTCTTCCACATAAATTCCTAACATCTATATGTTATATAATTTGAATTGGTAATGGAAATTACGGGAAAACGGCTGAACGGATTTTAATAAATGACCCCTCATTTTGAAGCCTGGAACCCAAAGTTTTTCAGAAAAATAGTAGTTTTGAGTGAAATGTAAATTTTTCAACATAATTCTCCTATTTTCTAAAATCCACCTGTCGTCATTAATTGCATTTCAGAATAAAACAAAACACACACTTCAGCAAACACGAAGGCCATGATCTGCAAGAATGCTGACATATTTAGAGCTCAAATTAAATTGGTTATTAAAAATTTCAAGACTGTAAAATTAATTTACAGGTCTGATTCTGTGGTGTGTAATTTTCTGAGTACAGCCGTGTAATGGATATTAAAAACTACAAAACTTGAGGTGGTTTGATGACATTATTACCATTAGAAATGAAATATTATTATAGTTAATGCCATGATGTGACTATTTTTCATTAATTATACTATTAATGCTATACTGATGATATGAAAGTGAAACGTTTCGGGGTTATCTAAGTAGATCTTTTTTTGTTGGGTTATTTTACGACGCTGTATCAACATCTAGGTTATTTAGCGTCTGAATGAAATGAAGGTGATAATGCCGGTGAAATGAGTCCGGGGTCCAGCACCGAAAGTTACCCAGCATTTGCTCGCATTGGGTTGAGGGAAAACCCCGGAAAAACCTCAACCAGGTAACTTGCCCCGACCGGGATTCGAGCCCGGGCCACCTGGTTTAGCGGCTAGGCGCGCTGACCGTTACTCCATAGGTGTGGACATATAAGTAGATGTAGAGAATATCTTAAATTAGATCTTGATTTATATAATTTACTGAGTGGCGGCTATATAGTATATGTTATTGAAAACTATGGAACTTACGTAAGGTAATAATATTGTTATGAAAAATCAAATATTTTTGTAGTTATTAATCAAGTGGGGTTGGGTCTTTTTCATATATTTAATGGCGGTGTGGTGGTGCGTGATTCTCTTCACTATTGGCTCGAGGGAGAGCAAAAATTAGAGTTCCTGAGGAAAGACCAAAAGGTATTACTTGCTGATAAAATATGAGGCCTACAAGATTTTGTAATCTCCCGATCATTTCAGCAAGATCTCTTAGCATGATAAAATGATTTTACCCTCTACATTTCAAGGTAGTTTGCGAAACGTTCAGTAGCTATACCAAGATGCTATGTCTATTGTTCGAAAGCATAGCAAACCTGACATATTTTTTTAACTTTCACCTATAATCCGCAACGATCTGAAATAGCTACTGCTTTACTCCCACATGAAAAACCGACTGATCGTCCTGACATTGTTACTTGAGTTTTCGTGTTCGAACTAAAAAAACTGAAGGTGTATAGGTTCAAGAAAAAGTATTTGGCATAAAAAAACCATTCAGAGGGAGTATGTTTCACTATTATGGAAGCAAATAACTTTCAAAATATCTGGTATTCTTCAATGAAAATAAATGTGAAACATTTTTATTTGAACGTCTAATGAACTTATTTTGCAGCATTTGCTGTACAAGCCACTACTCATGTTATAATAACTAACTGATGTCTTAACATTAACTGGTGGAGTTTAGTAGTTAGTAAAACTATATTATTAAAACTTACCTTTTTGCCGGCACAGGAATACCACCACCGAGGAGATCTTATATTCTGATAAAAATGTATCTACCAGAGATATTGCATTGCCATGGAAAGAGAAGCAACACATCCAGCGTAAAGAAGACAAAATCAATATCACGTGCGCTAATCGCATTTTTTTTCAAGGTAAAATCTGTAATGAAAAAAATAAAAATAAAAAGCAATATAAACCAATGCGACATATAATACAGTATCGTGTAAGTTATGCAATAGATTACAAGAAGACTGTTACCAACAACTACCATCGCTCCACTAGCAAAACGGTTCCAGGATGATTGGTCCACTACAGTCATGTCCATTTTTCATCAAGTCCAAAGAAAAAAATGTCCATAATCACGTTATGTCCACAAGCATTTTGTCCACTGAACATAACGTCCCTAGACATTTAATCCACAAACAAATATGTCCACAAGAAATTTTGTCCATTACATTATATGCAATGAGTTTTATTGTCAATGAATTATAAGGTCCACAATACATCTTACAGAACAGAAATAGAAGGTTATCTTTTTCACTTCTGTCAGGCCATTTGGCGTCATGTTGTCCTTCGGAGCGATCGGATGTCATGCGTACTGTAGAGAGGTATGTTTCTAGTATAATTAAGCTGTACTGCATTCCTTTACCGACCGCTCGCCCTTATCTCTACTCTGGAGCTCTCCCTACTATTACTATTACTTCCCCTCTTTCGCTTCGCTGAGCTGTCAGGACTAAATGATCGGTCTGTACAGTATATAGAGAAAACGGTGACGTTGGCAGATATCTGAGCGGCATTAGTTATCGGTTGAAACTGTATGCAGAGGAACTTCCTTATGAAGGAAAGTAATGGTATTTTTATATTTGAATAAACATATGATATAATTACAGTTATTACGCAATATTACAATTCTAAAATAATGTACATCTAGTTAACAGAATTATTTCCATCATATTAAAAGCAGAGTGATGATTTTTTTAAATTGGCTATTACTTCAGATTTGTGGATCTTTTAAATTATGGAAAAACCATCTGCGGACACGACTACAAATGGACCTGTAATGTAGTGGACTTTAAATAACTGGACCTATAAAGTAATGGACTTTAATGTAAAGAACGGAAAAAGTGGACATTTGGACCGTGGACGTAAAAAAAATGGACATTTTTTCTGTGGACATAAAGAAGTGGACATATCATCCATGTATCAGCAAAACATGCGGTAAAACTATCATTTACAAAAGCAGGTGAAGTTGAAACTTTAAACTATATTACTGATATAAATTAATGTTCTACAATGTTCGTACATGAAAGCGGCAACCAAGATATTACAAACTTCGTCTTATTTCATATTAAAAAGTAATCGCAGGATCTGTGCTAACGGGTGGGATTGGAGGACAGCGAATATTTTATAACAAGGTGGAACAAACACGACAGGCCTACTTCCTTAGAGCGAACAGCGACGAATTGAAACATTTTATTCTTCAGGGTTCATTGTACCTTCTATGCGGCAGGTATTCCAAAGGAACAACATAAAGATATGTTTTCACAGGCCGAAACTTACCATGAAAGAGAACGTGAGCGAAACACTAATTACATAGGCTTACAAAGTTTTGCAACGGGATTTATACTACATGCTTCAAGTTCTCACAGACACAGAATGAAATGCTGTAACTTGTTATTCAATATGTCATGCATAGGGGTATGGTATAATGTATACAGTATGCTGGTATTGTATGAATTGTGCGCAATGGCAGTGACATGTGTGTAACAAGTCACATATTATCTTTTATTTAAGTGCAGAAAAACAAACGGTTCAAGTTGCATAAGAGTCTGCAGATCATCAATCAGTGATGTCTTTTATTGTGTTACACGAACTTCAAACAAAAACTAAGGTTGCTAACAAAAGTAATTACTTGTATACAACATTATGAATATTGTTCATTTACTGCATGTATCTCACAATTTTAATGAGGATCAATTCTATGTAGGTCAAAGAGAAGAAATGTTAAAAGTGAAAATTATTTTCATTATTTAGATCTTTTTGACAGGTGTTCTTTATCCGAAATGTTTACATAAATAATACCTATATAAAGTTTTGCTATGTGAAAGTATAAAAATCTGTAAAATTTGATAGTCTACGGAATATCAAGTTTTGAGAAAAACTGCGTTTTAAAGTTTCGTGATGCTGTGAAAACCCCAATTAACATCATTCTAATTGGAACTCGTATATGAAACACCATTAACAAAATTTGGAGTAAAAAGGAAACAACTGAAAATTTAAAGTTTTGAGATAAAATGCATTTTAAAGTTTCATGTTGCTGTGAAAAACCCCAATTAATATCACTCTAATTGCAACTTATGTATGAAACATCTTTAACAAAATTTGGAGTAGAAAGAAAACTCAAAATGTAATGTTTGAAGATAAACTGCATTTTAAAGTTTCGTGTTGCTGTGAAAACCCCAATTAATATCACTCTAATTGCAACTTATGTAAAATGTAATGTTTGAAGATAAACTGAAACATGTTTAACAAAATTTGGAGTAAAAAGAAAACAACTCAAAATGTAATGCTTGAAGATAAACTGCATTTTAAAGTTTCGTGTTGCTGAAAACCCCAATTAATATCACCTAATTGCAACTTAATTCTTTAATATAAAAAGAAAACAACTCAAAATGTAATGTTTGAAGATAAACTATTTTAAAGTTTCATGTTGCAAAAACCCCAATTATATCACTCTAATTGCAACTTATATGAAACATCTTTAACAAAATTTGGAAAAAAGAAAACAAAAAATTTAATGGAAGATAAAATTTTAAAGAAAACAACTCAATTGCATGTAATGGAGTAAAAAGAAAACAACTTGAAGATAAACTGCATTTTAAAGTTTCACGTTGCTGTGAAAACCCCAATTAATATCACTCTAATTGCAACTTATGTATGAAACATCTTTAACAAAATTTGGAGTAAAAAGAAAACAACTCAACATGTAATGTTTGAAGATAAACTGCATTTTAAATTTCGTGTTGCTGTGAAAAACCCAATTAATATCACTCTAATTGCAACTTATGTATGAAACATCTTTAACAAAATTTGGAGTAGAAAGAAAACTCAAAATGTAATGTTTGAAGATAAACTGCATTTTAAAGTTTCGTGTTGCTGTGAAAACCCCAATTAATATCACTCTAATTGCAACTTATGTATGAAACATCTTTAACAAAATTTGGACTAAAAAGAAAACAACTCAAAATGTAATGTTTGAAGATAAACTGCATTTTAAAGTTTCATGTTGCTGAGAAAACCCCAATTAATATCACTCTAATTGCAACTTATGTATGAAACATCTTTAACAAAATTTGGAGTAAAAAGAAAACAACTCAAAATGTAATGTTTGAAGATAAACTGCATTTTAAAGTTTCGTGTTGCTGTGAAAACCCCAATTAATATCACTCTAATTGCAACTTATGTATGAAACATCTTTAACAAAATTTGGAGTAAAAGAAAAAACAACTCAAAATGTAATGCTTTTAAGATAAACTGCATTTTTAAAGTTTCGTGTTGCTGTGAAAACCCAATTAATATCACTCTAATTGCAACTTATGTATGAAACATCTTTAACAAAATTTGGAGTAAAAAGAAAACAACTCAAAATGTAATGCTTGAAGATAAACTGCATTTTAAAGTTTCGTGTTGCTGTGAAAACCCCAATTAATATCACTCTAATTGCAACTTATGTATGAAACATCTTTAACAAAATTTGGAGTAGAAAGAAAACTCAAAATGTAATGTTTGAAGATAAACTGCATTTTAAAGTTTCGTGTTGCTGTGAAAACCCCAATTAATATCACTCTAATTGCAACTTATGTATGAAACATCTTTAACAAAATTTGGACTAAAAAGAAAACAACTCAAAATGTAATGTTTGAAGATAAACTGCATTTTAAAGTTTCATGTTGCTGAGAAAACCCCAATTAATATCACTCTAATTGCAACTTATGTTTAAAACATTTTTAACAAATTTTGGAGTAAAAAGAAAACAACTCAAAATGTAATGCTTTAAGATAAACTGCATTTTAAAGTTTCGTGTTGCTGTGAAGAACCCAATTAACATAATTCTAATTGCAACTTATATATGAAACATCTTTAACAAAATGAGTAAATGGAGTAAAAGGAAAACAACTCAAAATTTAAAGTTTAGAGATAAACTGTATTTTAAAGATTTTTTTTTTCCTCTCAAAAATCCAATTAACACCATCCTAATGGGAACTCATATATGAAACATCATTAATAAAATTAGGAATAAAAGGGAAACAATTCAAAACTTAAAGTTTTGAGATAAACTGTATTTTGAAGTTTCATGTTGCTGCAAAAACCTCGATTAACATAATTCTAATTGGAACTCGTATATGAAACATCATTAACAAAATCTGGAGTAATTTCAATAGTCCTTAGATTTATCACAGTAACAGGGAACTTCAAAATGCATTTGTCTAAAAACTTTAAATTTTGAATTGATTCCCTTATGAATTGTCCCGTCGATATAATATATAATGCATACCAAATCGCACGGAAACTTTCAAGCGAAAATGAAATTATTAACTATAAAGATGGCCGGCGTCGCCACGATGGTCTAGCGGTTAGAGCGTTGGACTTGTAATCCTCTGGACCTGAGTTCGATCCTCGGCGTATCCTCTATTTATAACTTGTGTAGGGCAAGGTAACACAGGGCTTTCCTCCGGAAGCTCCGGTTCCCCTATTGCAGGTATGCTCAAAATTGTAAAAGCACCAATTACACCAGGGCCGGGCATGAGAGCGGCTCCGTCTAGTCGGCTAGAGCTGCTCTCGCTCCGAAAGCCACTTCAATTCCAAGCCAGAGCAGAACGCTCACGCCCCCTTATAACCCCCTTTTAAATAATGTATTTTGAATGCCATATAGCCTAAAATCTAAGTTACAACGAACTTAATTTATATTCCAATTTTCATCGAAATCCGTTCAGCCATTATCGCGTGAAAAGGTAACAGACAGACAGACAGACAGACATACAAACAAAAATTTCAAAAAGCTATTTTCGGTTTCAGGGTGGTTAATTATATATGTTAGGACCAATTATTTTTGTAAAATCGAAAATTACCAGAAAAATTTCGGCTACAGATTTATTATTAGTATAGATTACATCACTTATTATATTTAATATAGTTATGATATAATATTATATTTAATATAGTTATGATATAAGTAATAATATCATAGATAATGTTATTTTCATATTCCACCACGCACTGCGGTCTATTCAATATGTGCATTCTTTTCTGCAAGTAATCGGAAATCTATTTCCAACGAATGTACTGCAATGCGCAGCTGGCTCAAAAGATGCTCATCTGTTAATCGGGATCTATGTTTGGATTTAGCAACCTTCATTCTCGAAAATAATAAAATTGTTCGCACACGTATGTCGAGGCGAAGGTTAACATAGTGGCAGCGAATAAACTCATCTTGGGATATTTCGTCTTTCTTCATTTTTTTAATAATTCTATGCTTGTCAAGTCATATTCTCTGTATTTAGTTCTAAATGCTACGTTACTTTGTAAATCAATTAACTCGTCCTGGAGCTGCACTCTCACGGATTGTACTAAATTTACCTTGAAAGGATTAAAATCACTCTCCATACGTCTAAAATCACTAAACCTATGTTCTGTGAATTCACATTTGAGCTGTTCCAGTAGACTATAGAGATATAATTAACTATATTTTGTTCAGGCATCATATATCCCTTTACAAGTTCACCATACGTAAAGGGTTTTAGTACCTTAGCTAATTCCCAACATACCACATAACTTGCTCCTAAATATAGACTGAATTGTTCAACTCTCTTCAATGTTTGGCCTTTCATAAGGTGCTTTCAATTCTTGAAGCTGTAGTGCACGTTGCACCCCTGAAAAATTATTTTATCAAAACATATGTTTCTGTTGGAATAAAATCATCAAAATAATAATAATAATAATAATAATAATAATAATAATAATAATAATAATAATAATAATACTTACTTATTGGCTTTTAAGGAACCCGGAGGTTCATTGCCGCCCTCACATAAGCCCGACATTGATCCCTATCCTGAGCAAGATTAATCCAGTCTCTACCATCATATCCCACCTCCCTCAGATCCATTTTAATATTATCTTCCCAACTACGTATCGGCCTCCCCAAAGGTATTTTTCCCGCCGGCCTCCCAACTAACACTCTATATGCATTTCTGGATTCGCCCATACGTGCTACATGCCCTGCCCATCTCAAGCGTCTGGATTTTATGTTCCTAATTATGTCAGGTGAAGAATACAATGCGTGCAGCTCTGCGTTGTGTAACTTTCTCCATTCTCCTGTAACTTCATCCCTCTTAGCCCCAAATATTTTCCTAAGAACCTTATTCTCAAACACCCTTAATCTCTGTTCCTCTCTCAAAGTGAGAGTCCAAGTTTCACAATCATACAGAACAACCGGTAATATAACTGTTTTATAAATTCTAATTTTCAGATTTTTTGACAGCAGACTGGATGATAAGAGCTTCTCAACCGAATAATAACAGGCATTTCCCATATTCTGTGTTTAATTTCCTCCCGAGTATCATTTATATTTGTTACTGTTGCTGCAAGATATTTGAATTGTTCCACCTCTTCGAAGGATAAATCTCCAATTTCTATAGTTCCATTTCGTACAATATTCTGGTCAAGAGACATAATCATATAATCTTTTCGGGATTTACTTCCAACCCTATCGCTTTACTTGCTTCAAGTAGAATTTCCGTGTTTTCCCTAATCGTTTGTGGATTTTCTCCTAACATATTCACGTCATCCGCATAGACAAGAAGCTGATTTAACTCGTTCAATTCCAAACCCTCTGTGTTATCCTGAACTATCCTAATGGCATATTCTAGAGCAAAGTTAAAAAGTAGAGGTGACAATGCATCTCCTTGCTTTAGCCCACAGTGAATTGGAAACGCATCAGATAGAAACTGGCCTATACGGACTCTGCTGTAAATTTCACTAAGACACATTTTAATTAATCGAACTAGTTTCTTGGGAATACCAAATTCAATAAGAATATCATATAAAAGTCTCTCTTAACCGAGTCATACGCCTTTTTGAAATTTATGAATAAATGATGTACTGTACCCTTATACTCCCATTTTTTCTCCAATATCTGTCGAATACAAAAAATCTGATCAATAGTCGATCTATTACGCCTAAAACCACACTGATGATCCCCAATAATTTCATCTACATATGGAGTTAATCTTCTCAAAAAATATATATATTTTTACGAATAATAATAATAATAATAATAATAATAATAATAATAATAATAATAATAATAATAATAATAATAATACTTACTTACTTACAAATGGCTTTTAAGGAACCCGAAGGTTCATTGCCGCCCTCACATAAGCCCGCCATCGGTCCCTATCCTGTGCAAGATTAATCCAGTCTCTATCATCATATCCCACCTCCCTCAAATCCATTTTAATATTATCTTCCCATCTACGTATCGGCCTCCCTAAAGGTCTTTTTCCTCCGGTCTCCCAACTAACACTCTATATGCATTTCTGGATTCGCCCATACGTGCTACATGCCCTGCCCATCTCAAACGTCTGGATTTAATGTTCCTAATTATGTCAGGTGAAGAATAAAATGCGTGCAGTTCTGTGTTGTGTAACTTTCTCCATTCTCCTGTAACTTCATCCCGCTTAGCCCCAAATATTTTCCTTAGCACCTTAGTCTCAAACACCCTGAACCTATGTTCCTCTCTCAGAGTGAGAGTCCAAGTTTCACAACCATACAGAAGAACCGGTAATATAACTGTTTTATAAATTCTAACTTTCAGATTTTTCGACAGCAGACTGGATGATAAGAGCTTCTCAACCGAATAATAACACGCATTTCCCATATTTATTCTGCGTTTAATTTCCACCCGAGTGTCATTTATATTTGTTACTGTTGCTCCAAGATATTTGAATTTTTCCACCTCTTCGAAGGATAAATCTCCAATTTTTATATTTCCATTTCGTACAATATTCTGGTCACGAGACATAATCATATACTTTGTCTTTTCGGGATTTACTTCCAAACCGATCGCTCTACTTGCTTCAAGTAAAATTTCCGTGTTTTCCCTAATCGTTTGTGTATTTTCTAGAGCGAAGTTAAAAAGTAAAGGTGATAGTGCATCTCCCTGCTTTAGCCCGCAGTGAATTGGAAAAGCATCAGATAGAAACTGACCTACACGGACTCTGCTGTATGTTTCACTGAGACACATTTTAATTAATCGAACTAGTTTCTTGGGAATACCAAATTCAATAAGAATATCATATAATACTTCCCTCTTAACAGAGTCATAAGCCTTTTTGAAATCTATGAATAACTGATGTACTGTACCCTTATACTCCCATTTTTTTCTCCATTATCTGTCGAATACAAAAATCTGATCAATAGTCGATCTATTACGCCGAAAACCGCACTGTTGATCCCCAATAATTTCATCTATGTACGGAGTTAATCTTCTCAAAAGAATATTGGACAAAATTTTGTACGACGTCAACAAAAGTGATATTCCTCGAAAGTTACCACAGTTGGTTTTGTCCCCCTTTTAAAAATAGGTACAATTATGGACTCCTTCCATTGTTCTGGTACAATTTCCTTTTCCCAAATAGTAAGTACAAGTTTATAAATTTCGCTATATAATGCACTCCCACCCTCTTGTATTAATTCTGCTGGAATTTGATCGATACCTGGAGACTTGTACTTTTTCAGATTTTCTATCGCAATTTCGACTTCTGAAAGCGTGGGTTCGGGTATAAATGGCTCAGCAGTTTGTATTTCAATTTCGTCCCGATCATTTCTATTTGGCCTATGTACATTTAGTAGTTGCGCAAAATAGTTTTTCCATCTGTTTAGGATTGATGGAGAGTCTGCAAGCAAGTCACCATTCTCATCCTTGATCACGTTTACCCTTGGCTGATATCTGTTCTTAAATTCCTTTATACCCTTATATAAATCTCGAATGTTTTTATTCTTACTATTTGTTTCTACCTCATTCAGTTTTTCCTTCAAGTAACCTCTCTTTTTATTCCTAAGTGTACGACTTGCTTCCCGCCTTTCATTGAAATAATTATCTCTCTTCTCCTCAACTGGATGCTGTAAGAATTTCAATTTTGCCTGTTTAATAATAATAATAATAATAATAATAATAATAATAATAATAATAATAATAATAATAATAATAATAATAATAATAATGTAGGTATATGAATACGTATTACAGAAAACATCTTCCCTGTTACTTCGGCATGTTATGGGTGGCAGACCTTATAATGTTTTGCATTGCTCAGTAGTATTCCTGACAGTAGGCTACCTTACAACATAGTAAAAACTTTACGTTTTCACCGAACGCACAACAAAAACATCCTTCTTCCCACACTGT
Organism: Periplaneta americana; assembly: GCA_025594305.2. Lineage (NCBI taxonomy): Eukaryota > Metazoa > Arthropoda > Insecta > Blattodea > Blattidae > Periplaneta > Periplaneta americana. The sequence continues at coordinate 12,264,970 of JAJSOF020000017.1, read as the reverse complement.
ACGGAATGATCGTTTGCTTCTCATTGTCCTGTAATGTTCGTACGTTTACTAAGTACTTGAACTGCCTTCCGCAGTCATCCGTAGACCTTCGAACGAGGAACGGCACGCTTTACATTCGAAGGTTGTGATTACAGAACGTAATCGGGAATCAGAGAATGAGCATACCTGCTCTACTGCAACCCAACAAATCTCCATCATCTCTTGTCGTCTCGTCTCCTCTCATCACGGATGTAGTGTAGACCAGCCTCTTACGGCGCACCCTGGGCAACGACTTCGTCGGTAAACAACTGGTTTCATATGGGTGAATGGGGAACAGTCAAGTACCCGCCATTAGTAAAGAAAAAATAGGAGCATGAAGTTTTAATTTCTATCTAAATTTTATTTCCACTACAACTTCCAGTACAACTACTAGGTATTACAGTTTCAGTATTACTACAGTATTATCACTTCCAATCCTTACTGGAACAAATACCATATTGTATAAGAAATTATGTCTATGCCAAATGTCTAACTAACTAATGCTACATACATTTGCCTAACAGAGGACGTACATAGTAAGCACTTTACGTTTACCACTCCATTACAAATTTATTTATTTATTTTGCTAGTAAGGAAAGTGAGTACAAATTCAAAATTACACAACAAAAATGTCTCTAGCCACTACAACATAAAGTTTACAAAGGCATTTTACTAAATACATTAACTTAATTAAGACCGACAACTAACACACAACAGAAAAAAGAAATGGAGAAAGAGAGAAAAACACATTTAATATAAATTGACAATCAGAGAAAAACCAATGACATTCAATAAAAACATGAATATAGTCGAGAGATATAAAAAAAATACATCATTTGTTAATATAGGCCTATCATATGTCATGAATGATTTTATAAATTTCTTTTTTAAAAGGTTAAATTTTAAAGTATTTAAAATCTGCAAAATGAGACACATGACTAAGTAATTATTTGAAATTGAAATCTGTATATTAACATGAGACACATGGCTAAGTAATTCCTGCAAATTAAATTTGTATATTAACATGAGACACGTGGCTAACTAATTCTTTCAACTTAAAATCTGTATATTAACATGAGACACATGGTTAAGTAATTCCTGCAAATTAAATTTGTATATTAACATGAGACACATGGCTAAGTAATTCCTGCAAATTAAATTTGTATATTAACATGAGACACGTGGGTAACTAATTCTTTCAACTTAAAATTTATATGAGACACATGGCTAAGTAATTCTTTCAACTTAAAATTTATATATTAACATGAGACACATGGCTAAGTAACTCTTTCAACTTAAAATTTATATATTAACGTGAGAGATATGGCTAACTAATTCCTTCAACTTAAAATTTATATATTAACATGAGACACGTGGCTAACTAATTCTTTCAACTTAAAATTTATATATTAATATGAGACACGTGGCTAACTAATTCCTTCAACTTAAAATTTATACATTAATATGAGACACGTGGCTAATTCCTTCAACTTAAAATTTATATATTAACATGAGACACGTGGCTAACTAATTCCTTCAACTTAAAATTTATATATTAACATGAGACACGTGGCTAACTAATTCTTTCAACTTAAAATTTATATATTAATATGAGACACGTGGCTAACTAATTCCTTCAACTTAAAATTTATATATTAATATGAGAAACGTGGCTAACTAATTCCTTCAACTTAAAATGTATATATTAATATGAGACACGTGGCTAACTAATTCCTTCAACTTAAAATTTATATATTAATATGAGACACGCGGCTAACTAATTTCTTCAACTTAAAATTTATATATTAACATGAGACACATGACTAAGTAATTCTTTCAACTTAAAATTTATATATTAACATGAGACACATGGCTAACTAATTCCTTCAACTTAAAATTAATATATTAACATGACACACGTGGCTAACTAATTCTTTCAACTTAAAATTTATATATTAATATGAGACACGTGGCTAACTAATTCCTTCAACTTAAAATTTATATATTAACATGAGACACGTGGCTAACTAATTCTTTCAACTTAAAATTTATATATTAGTATGAGACACGTGACTAACTAATTCCTTCAACTTAAAATTTATATATTAATATGAGACACGTGGCTAACTAATTCCTTCAACTTAAAATTTATATATATTAATATGAGACACGTGGCTAACTAATTCTTTCAACCTAAAATTTATATATTAATATGAGACACGTGGCTAACTAATTCCTTCAACTTAAAATTTATATATTAATATGAGAAACGTGGCTAACTAATTCCTTCAACTTAAAATTTATATATTAATATGAGACACGTGGCTAACTAATTCCTTCAACTTAAAATTTATATATTAATATGAGACACGTGGCTAACTAATTCCTTCAACTTAAAATTTATATATTAACATGAGACACATGGCTAAGTAATTCTTTCAACTTAAAATTTATATATTAACATGAGACACATGGCTAACTAATTCCTTCAACTTAAAATTAATATATTAACATGACACACGTGGCTAACTAATTCTTTCAACTTAAAATTTATATATTAATATGAGACACGTGGCTAACTAATTCCTTCAACTTAAAATTTATATATTAACATGAGACACGTGGCTAACTAATTCTTTCAACTTAAAATTTATATATTAATATGAGACACGTGGCTACCTAATTCCTTCAACTTAAAGTTTATATATTACCATGAGACACATGGCTAAGTAATTCTTTTCAACTTAAAATTTATATATTAACATGAGACACATGCCTAACTAATTCCTTCAACTTAAAATTTATATATTAACATGAGACACGTGGCTAACTAATTCCTTCAACTTAAAATTCATATATTAATATGAGACACGTGGCTACCCAATTCTTTCAACTAAAATTTTGTATATTAACATGAAACGCATGACTAACTAATTCTTTCAAATGATTGATTAAATGGCGAACTTATACTAGTGTTAATTATATAAGCACGCGTGGCTTATAGCTGTTTCGGTGTATACTGTACTGTACACCATAATCAGAGCCTACTAGACCTCGGCGTCATTTCGACAACGCTGTCTGTTGTAGGGGTGGCGTTTGTGTGTTGAAAATACAACCCCAAAACCAAAACCTCAACACACTAGAACAATATGAAATATACAGACACACTAAAACACACCCTAATCAAATTCTCAAAACACAGATCAATTTCAGAACACACACACTATTTGACTCCACTTTTCAACACGCAAACGGACACCTACAACAGGCAGCGATGTCGAGATGACGCCATGGGATCTAGTAGGCTCTGAGGATGGTGTGAAGGAGCACCGAAACGGTGTAAGCCACACGTGCTTATATAATTAACACTAGTAAGTTTGCCATTTAATCAATCATTTACATTAAAGTGTTAAAAGTAGTGTACGCAAGATTCAAGATAATTCTTTCAACTTAAAATCTGTATATTAACATGAGATACATGGCAAATTAATTCTTTCAACTTAAAAATGTTCGAAGAACGGCATATTAATTCTGCCTGTTGCCCCTCTCAACTGCAGTTACATTTTCTTACCTCTGGATAATATTTTAAAAGATCACTGATAGAAATAATATTGTGACTATTGTGATAGTGAAAAGAAAGAATGAAGAAGAGAAGGATAAGGAAGAAGAGGAGAAACAGAAGATAATAAGTAGATGAGATTAGATAGAGCAAACCATTATTCTAGTAAGTAACGGCTTTTCTATAGGACGGTATACAGAAAGGTTAATAATTATGCATAGGGGAACTAGGCCTAAAATGACATACCTTAAGGAAATATTGAAAAAAATAGTAATATACGTTACAAGAGCGGTATGTTGACGTTTTCATGTTCGAGGAAAAGATTGAAAAAGCGAAACGTAGTTGAGCTTTTTTAATTTCCGAGAACATGAAAACAAACATACCGCTCGTGTATCGTACATTATTTTGTGCGAAGATCGTTTATTACATACCTGAAAGACGAATTTCTAATTAGTTGCAATGAAATCTCCATGTTGGTTTCTGTTTAATGACGGCAACTTCGGAAAACCAAAATATCTTTCTTCAACATTGTTGCTATAAAATGTTTTCTGTGTTTACTATAGTCCAGCAGGCCGTGATATACGTCTGTCTTTTTTTCCCAGTCTATAAATGCGAACTTAAACAAACGGTAAGGTTATGTAATGATTTATTTTTCATTTTAATATTTTAACAATATTATTTATATAACATATTGCAGTAATAACATCGGCATCTGGAATCTTGTTGATTTTTTCACGGCTTCCTTAATGTTACTTGTGTCAGGAATGCAATAAGTTTCGTGGAGTAGTAGACTTTACTTAATTTTTGCAAATATTTAAAAACAATAATTAACATTGCAATTTTGGTGAAATTGCAGTGGTAAGTTTCCAATTTATAATTATTACTATGTTAAACGTCTCTAAAAATAATATGTTAAAAGCCTAAAGCAGTAAAATGAATGTCGCGCTTAAGCGGTAAGAAGAGGGAAATTGTTGTGTGTGTTACGTTGGGAATACTGAATGTGGTATTTCACACTTACCGCGTATTGGTTCTGTGCGGAAAACAAGCAAATACGCACGATCTCGCGCAAAAAGTATTCTTACCAAATTTGTTTTGGTCAATTATATATAACTGATACTACAACATAACACCTATATTAAGATCAACAGAAAGTGGAAAATACTGACAATCTTTAACTGAAAGGTATTTTTGAAAATAGACAAACTATGTCATTTTACCCAAGTTACTAGGGTAAAATGACACACTTAAGTTAATTTTTATATAGTTTAAAAAAATAAATTTTGTTCTCTTAGATACACTTACACAATCATTGTGTGCCCATGAGAAATATTTCTTGCATTGTACCCATATTTCTTCTGGTTTATATTGGCTGTAAAATTCATTGCAGTACAGACAAGGTGCATCGATCTGAACATCAACATCGAAGTCGTCTCTTCATCTTGGTCCCCATTGCTTAGATCAAACTGAAGCTGTGTTTTTCCTCTGTTTGCTGAACGCCTTTCTTCTACAGCTCTTCTTTCAGCTTCCTTTAATTTTAATTGTTTAATAAAAGAGCTGCTCGATTTGGGACCCTTCATGTGTTCTCTTTCTTCTCGCCACAGATCTAGTGCCAGAGGGAATCGGGGAGATCTCTTGCTGTGTCACATGAGGTGAAGGCCTCGTTTGTGACGCTTCCGCTGCTGGTGCAGTTGGTGGTGATGGCTCTATCATATGTTCTTTGCATTTCTTGTTGTTGAACTGCTCATCTGTGTTGCACCCTTTGGCCCGACTGTAGGGACTGCATTCGTTAGAGGTCTGTCTGTGGGCGCTGCAAGACTAAATAAGTGATCAGGAAATATGTCCGAATTGAGTGGATAAATTCCTGTTGAAGAAAATCCATCCAATGCATTGGTGATGGTTGCAGCTTTTCCACAGACTTCAGAAAATAAGTCCGCAATTTGAAACTGTGTAATCACCCGTCCAGGATGGTTCTTCAGCCACTTTGTAACGGCCTGATCATATGTTTTCAAAGGCCCAAAGAAAGAGACACCAAGTGGCTGGAGTCGGTGGGTGCAGTGACGAGGGAAGGCTAACATGACGTGTAATCACTGTTGCCAACTTCTGTGCACTATAGAGCTGTAAATCCAAACTCATCTTACAATATTTTCCACAAAAGCGCGTTTTGGTGAAGTAAACTTCAGACTCGCCAAGCCTAGCTCATTCATAAGAGGATAAATCAGAGTAACAAAATTCAGTGCATCTAAATATTGAAAATGTATTTATTTTAGAAACTTTAGGGTTTTATATATTTTAAAGAAATCCCCATATCACCTATTTTAAAATCAGTTAGCTTTACGAAAAATTTAGTCGAGCAATGAGAGAGATGCCACCATTTCTATACTAATAATAAATCTGTAGACGAAATTTTTCTGGTAATTTTCGATTTTCCAAAAAAAAAATTGGTCCTAACATATATAATTAACCACCCTGAAACCGAAAATCGCTTTTTTGAAATTTTTGTCTGTCTGTCTGTATGTTTGTTTGTTACCTTTTCACGCGATAATGGCTGAACGGATTTCGATGAAAATTGGAATATAAATTAAGTTCGTTGTAACTTAGATTTTAGGCTATATGGCATTCAAAATACATTATTTAAAAGGGGGGGTTATAAGGGGGCCTGAATTAAATAAATCGAAATATCTCGCTTATTATTGACTTTTGTGAAAAATGTTACATAACAAAAGTTTCTTTAAAAATAATTTTCGATAAGTTTTATTCCTTGAAAAATTTTGATAGGACTGATATTTAATGAGATAAATGAGTTTTAAAATTAAAATAACTGCCATCTAAGGCGGTGCATTGAAATAAAAAACAAATGACTTCGTCTATAAGGGGCCTACAGACAATCTTTCTGTGTTTGTATGAAGTAATATAGGAAGCTAAATTAACCGATTTGTATAATTAATTATTATTTCATCATTGGAAAGTGTAGTTTCTCTGGATGGACATAATGCTATAATGTTATTACAGTAACTTGTGAGTGAATTGAGGACAGGTAAGATTAAAATAGCTTCTTATGCACAGAAAACTTGATAGGTTATTCTGTATATTCATTTCCTGTATTTCTTAAAATAATGTTTATGAACATATACATTATTATCTCAGAGAATTAACGAACAACGAGAGTGTATTGATTTAGTATGCAGTAATAGTACGTTAGCTTAGCAATCCATTATTTTATAATTCAAATTTTAACTATGCTCAATTGAATCGTGTTAAAATACATAAAATATATATGCAATGAATGCAATGCAAAAAAATGGGGTAATGAGCCAAGCAGATTATGTTGCGCTGTTGTAAAAGGTGTTCCTCCTGAGATTCAAGAGCTCCCACAACAAATTAAAAACTTTCTAATTCGAGTACATCCGTTATCAACACACTTTTTACATAATATAATATAATATAATATAATATAATATAATATAATATAATATAATATAAGCATAATAACAAATCTGTAGCCAAAATTTTTCTGTTAATTTTCGCTTTTCCAAAAATAATTGGTAATAACAATTAAGAAACATGTTCAAGGAATTGTCATTGCACCAAATGAGTGTCTCTGGATCAAAATGATCGCATTTTAATATTTTAAATACAATTTAAATTAAGTAACATACTAAACGATTTACCCTTCTATCAAACACGAATGTTCCCTGGATCAAATGTCCTGTTTTAATTATGTAATTACTTTATTTTTATTTCTAACGGATGCAGCGGAGCGCACGGGTACGGCTAGTATTACATAATTTCACAGAAGTAATCACTAATCAGCCATTGTAAACAAATTTGACACCAATTTTGCAAATCGCTATCGCCCATAATATATGGCTTCTCATTTTCAGTCAGAAACATGCACTTGGGTAAAATGACATAGTATGTCATTTTAACCAAGTAAGTGGTATGTCATTTTACCCGGAATGAAGAAGAATAAGAAGTAGTGTGAGTACGACCTAATCTCTTTATGAATTTGGATATTGTAATGCTTTTTATAGAGGGAAATATTCATGTTTTCAGTCACGAACATTATTTCACTAATATCTGAAGCTTAAAAGGACAAAAGATACGTAACATACCCCAACAATATTATATCCTCTTGCACTTTTTTCCCTTAGCTTCACCAAAAAGCGCCTTCGCTTGCTAAAACTTGGATGTAACCACTGTTTCCAGCTTCTGTGCACTATAGAGCTGTAAATTCAAATCAGCTTACAGTGTTTTCACAAAACACATAGTATGTCATTTTACCCAAGTATGTCATTTTAGGCCTAACTCCCCTACTCTTATAATCTTTATTGGTGAAGTCCACATCTATACTAATAATCAGGGAAAGGATTTATATGTAAATACATATTTACTTATAAAGCTAATATAATTTATATTTTGCATTATCTTTATGTTTCACAATGTGTAGGGTTGAAAAATCCTACTTTTATTTTCCATATTTTTCCATATTTTAGAGTTTAGTACATATTTTCGTTAATTTCCATATATTTTCCATATTTCATATAAAACAGTCCATATTATATTAGGTTTAACAATAAAACAAAACAAAATTCCATTAACTTTTAAAAATACATTTCAACAATAGAGATTTAAACACATGTTCAGTAATCCCTTTAACATCAGAGTTATTTGAAAATTAGCAGTCCTATCAACAATGGGAAAGTAAGTTACAAAACTGTATTAATTTAATTTAAAATTTTTAACAGACTTCAGTTGTGCAGCTCAACAGTTAAATGCCAGTCAGAGTACACATAGGTTCAGTTTTGTAAATCATACTATAAAGACGGTAAATATGCCAAAAGTACGTCATTCAGTCAATTTAAAATCAAAACTAACAAGTTACATTTCAGAATTTAAAGAAGATGGTTTATCAACTGACAATAAAATATTATTTTGTAATTTGTGTCAGTGTGCAGTATCATCTACACAAAAGTTCCTGGTGCAACAACACATTACAACTAGTAAACATCAGGCCAACAAACAACTAAATTCCAAGCAGAGACAATTGTTTTTAACACAACCAACAACATCGAATGTAAGATCTGAGTTTAACATCGACCTGTGCCGTTCTCTCATCTCTGCTGATATTCCTCTCTACAAACTAAAGAATAAGGTCTTCAGGGAATTCCTTGAAAAATATACTCAACATACAATCCCGGATGAGTCAACACTTAGGAAGACGTATGCTCCATCCATCTACGATGAGACAATACAGAAGATAAGAGATGAAATTAAAGATAGTTCAATTTGGGTTTCCATTGATGAGACTCCCGACAAAGAAGGTAGACTTGTTGGTAATGTAGTTATCGGTTTGTTAAGTGAACAATATTCTGAACGAATTCTTTTACATTGTGATGTTCTAGAAAAGTGCAATAACAAAACTATAGTTAAACTGTTCAACGAAGCTATGGGTATCCTGTGGCCAAAGGGTATTATGTACGATAATGTGTTATTCTTTATTAGCGATGCTGCCCTTATATGGTCAAAGCTGGACAAGCATTATCTGTTGTATATCCTAAATTGACTCATTTTACTTGTGTGGCGCATGCATTTCATCGTGTGGCAGAAGTGGTCAGAGACAATTTCCTAAAGTAGATTTGTTGATTTCATCAGTGAAAAAGTATTTCTCAAAGCTCCCAGTAGAGTTAACGTGTTGAAAGAAATGTACCCTGAAATTCCATTGCCACCAAAGCCAATTTTAACTAGATGGGGTACATGGCTAGAAGCAGTTGAATATTATGCCGAACATATAGACTCTATTAACAATGTTCTCCTTGCATTGGACTCTGAAGATGCAGTCTCAATTGATACTGCGAAAACAGTTACCTGTGACATAAGTGTGAAGAATGACTTAGCTCACATTCAGCATACATTTTCATGCATCATAAAAACGCTCAAAAGTCTCCAAAATAGGCACCTTTCACTATCTGAAAGTTTTGAAATTATAAATAGTACTGTGGAACAACTGAATCGTGGTAGAGGTAAAGTTGCAGATGCAGTAAGAGCTAAGGTGGACACTGTACTTTCAAAAAACCCTGGATATGAAGAACTACAAAAGGTTGTTGCTGTGATGAGTGGTGAATCAACAGTGAAGATTAACTTGGACTTATCCCCAGCAGACATTGTGAAATTGAATTATGTACCAGTTACTTCTTGTGACGTCGAACGCTCTTTTAGTCAGTATAAATCTATCCTCAGAGACAATAGAAGAAGATTCACTTTTCAGCACTTGAAAGAAATGTTTGTAACCTATTGTTATGGTAACAGACAATAAAAATTGTGTTTTGTTGAAACTACATTGGAAGATAAGGTACGTCCATTATATTTTTTGTTTAGTTTGATTAAAATGTACCAATATTTAACGTACATAGTCATTTTTATAATTTTAAGTCCATATTTAATTCCATATTTTGGTAAAAATCCATATTTAATTCCATATTTTGGTAAAAATAACTACATATATATTTACATATTTCATATATTTTTAGTCCATATAAATCCGTTCCCTGCTAATAATAAATCTGTGGCCGAAATTTTTCTGGTAATTTTCGATTTTCCAAAAATAATTGGTCCTAACATACATAATTAACCACCCTGAAACCGAAAATCGTTTTTTTAAATTTGTGTTTGTATGTCTGTATGTCTGTAAGTTTGTTACCTTTTCACGCGATAATGGCTGAACGGATTTCGATGAAAATTGGAATACAAATTAATTTCGTTGTAACTTAGATTTTAGGCTATATGGCACTCAAAATATATTATTTAAAAGGGGGTTATAAGGGGGCCTGAATTAAATAAATCGAAATATCTCGCTTATTATTGATTTTCGTGAAAAATGTTACATAACAAAAGTTTCTTTAAAAAGGATTTCCGATAAGTTTTATTCTAAGCAAAATTTTGAAAGGGCTGATATTTAATGAGATAAATGAGTTTTAAAATTAAAATAACTGCCATCTAAGGCCGTGTAATTAATTAAAAAACAAATGACTTCGTCTATAAGGGGCCTTGGACAGCAAGAATCGAAAGCTATGAAAGATACCCTACAGAGAATGTTTCTGTGTTTGTATGAAGTAATATCGGAAGTTAAATTAACCGATTTGTATAATTAATTATTATTTCACCATTGGAAAGTGTAGTTTTTCTAGATGGACATAATGCTATAATGTTATTACAGTAACTTCTGATATAATATAATATAATATAATATAATATAATATAATATAATATAATATAATATAATATAATATAATATAATATAATTTAAGTTATTTGAAGGGTTCAGAACCATAGTGGGCCAAGCGCCATTTACTGAATACGTAGAAAACAAGGGTTAAAATTAAGTTATTACCATAATTCAATGGAAACCTATAACAAGTAAAATAAAATATACACATTAAATCTAAATGATGTCAATCTTCATTAAACTATGGTTGCATATAATAAAAATTAGAAACATGTTAAAGGAATTGTCATTGCACCAAATGAGTGTCTCTGGACCAAAATGATCGCATTTCAATTATTTGGGTGCAATTTAAATTAAGTAACATATTAAACGATTTATCCTTCTATCAAACACGAATGTTCCTGGATCAAACGTCCTATTTTAATTATGTAATTACTTTATATTTATTTCTAATGGGTGCAGCGGAGCGCACGGGTACGGCTAGTAATATATAACATCTATGTTAATGCACATCACGATGAAACATTGCAATTATCATTCTTCCTAACAAATTCTACCTGGCGTTATAGTTCATTTTGTCATGTGAAACAAAGGTGGCAACTTTCGTTCAGTAGTCTGATCAAGATGGAAATCATCTATTTAATTGGACAACAAATGAAAGAAATTAATTTTAAGTTAAATTTTCCTCTATTTCATTTAACAAAGCTAGGAATAATAAAACTTAAAATACTTTTAATTTTATAATTATATAATTAATAACGTTTTTCTAAAATACTGTGCTGAAATAACAGCTGTTACGTTGTAGATGTTGCGTGCCTTGCATTTATAAATAAACTAATGGCTTGTGTAGCAAATGCTGCAAACTATGTTAGTACATTAGACGTTCAAATAAACATTTTTCAGATTTATTTTCAATGAAGAATACCAGACATTCTGAAAGTTATTTTCTTCCATAATAATGGAATATACTCCCTCTGAATGGTTTTTTTGTGCCAAATACTTTTTCTTGAACCTATACACCTTCAGTTTTTAGTTTGAAAGCGAAAACGCAAGTAACAATGTCAGGACGATCAGTCGGTTTTTCATGTGGGAGTAAAGCAGTAGCTATTTCAGGTCATTGTGGATTGTAGGTGAAAGTTAAAAAAAAAAAAAAGTCATGTTTGCTATGCTTTCAACAATAGATATAGCATCTTGGTATAGCTGCTGTATGTTTCGTAAACTACCTTCAAAAGCAGAGGGTAAAATCATTTTATCCTGCTAAGAGATCTTGCTGAAATGATCGGGAGATTACAAAATCTTGTAGGCCTCTTATATTATCAGTAAGTAATACCTTTTGGTCTTTCCTTAGGATCTCTAGTTTTTGCGCTCCCTCGAGCCAATAGCGAAGAGAACCACGCATATAAATATCTACACCACACCGCCATTAAATATATGAAAAATACCCTACCCCACTTGATTAACTATAAAATTATTTGATTTTTAATAACAATATTATTATCTTACGTAAGTTTTATAGTTTCCAGTAACATATAATAATAATAATAATAATAATAATAATAATAATAATAATAATAATAATAATAATTTATTTTAGCTGGCAGAGTTAAGGCCGTAAGGCCTTCTCTTCCACTCAACCAGCAAAAAGTGTATATACATATGCATGAACTTACAAAGAATCCAACAATTTGATTTAGATGAGAGTTACATGTATACAAAAATTATTTACAAATTAAACAACAAAATACTATGAACTATTAATTAAACACTGAAATAAACTGTGTAGCAGAATTAAACTAAAATACATAGAATGTTAATATATTTCAAATAATATTAGGTAATAGAAAGAGATTATTACGAGACAATTAAAATACAGCACAATCAGGATGATGTCTAAAGAAAAAAGTAACAATGTAGTCAGTGATAGTTTAAATCAGTATGATTGGAGTGAAATGCTAATAAGGTTATCTTTTAAGCTGTTCTTAAAGGTGTTTATTGTCTTGCAGCCCCTAATACTTTGTGACAAGGAATTCCATTGACGCGAGGTGGATATTGTAAAAGATGATGAATAACAAGATGTTCTATGAAGAGGTATACTTAGCGTGCCACAGATAAGTGATCTGGTATTTACGTCGTGGTTAGAGTATAGATAAGAGAAACGAGACGAAAGGTAATTTGGTGTTGAAGTGTGCAGAATTCGAAAGAGTAAAGACAAAGAGTGTAAAGTTCTACGTTCTTTAAGTCGGAGCCACGAGAGACTTGCGAAGGATGGTGATATGTGATCACACCGTCGGATGTTGCACACGTATCTGACGCACATATTCTGAGCTCGCTGTAACTTGACTGACAATTCAGAACTTAGGGCACTTAACAAAACGTCACAATAATCGAAGTGCGGCGTTACTAGGGTTTGCACTAGGGTAAGTTTTAGTTGCTGGGGCAAGAAGTTTCTCAAGCGACTCAAACAGTGAATGGAGGAACAGATTTTTTATCGTTTCTTTAACTTGAAAATTCCAACTTAGATTATTATCAAAAAAGAAGCCAAGATTTTTTACGACAGATGAATAAGGGATTAGCGTGTTGTTAAGGGTAACAACTGAAAGATTACTGTTATTAAGGGAGTTAACTAAACGCTTATGTCCAATAATTATGGCTTGAGTCTTACTTGGATTAAGTGCGAGTCCGAAATTGGCCGCCCAAGTGGAGACAGTGGCTAGGTCACAATTTAACTTGTCAATCGATTCATTGATCGTATTGGGTCTGGAATGTATGTAAAGTTGTAGGTCGTCGGCATAGAGGTGATATCGGCAATACTGTAAGTTCTTTGATACGTCATTAATGTAGATAGAGAAAAGTAGTGGTCCTAATACGGAGCCCTGCGGCACTCCGCCTTTGTGCATCTCCATTGGGAGAATTGATTATCAAGTGAAACACACTGTTGGCGGTCACGTAGGTAGGAGTCCATCCAGCTCAAGGTATTGTCTGACAGGTGCAAAGCCTTCATCTTTGCAAGAAGCAAATCGATATCAACAGAACCGAAGGCATTGCTGAAATCGAGAAGAGTTAGTGCCGTTACTTCACCCCTATCCATAGCTTCACGGATGTCCTCAGTCACTTTAAGTAGGGCTGTAGAAGTGCTGTGTCCATGTCTAAAACCCGATTGATAGTCATCAAGGAGTTTGTGTTCGTCGAGATAGTTCATAAGTTGTCCATGTACAATATGTTCTAATGCTTTTGAAAGAGTGGGAAGAATTGATATCGGTCTGTATTGGTTTACTGTAGAAGGTGTGTTAGATTTAGGTAAAGGTTTCACTAATGCCATTTTCCAGAGAGAGGGGTAGGACCCAGTCATAATAGATGCATTGAATATATGGGTGACGGTCGGCAGGATCACATCTATTATTTTATACAGGAGAGTGATATTTATATTGTCTACACCTTGGGCTTTAGATTTCATACGTCGCAGCGTCTTCATTACGTCAGTCGGGTTAATGTATTTAAAGAAGAATTTATCCCACACAGGTTGGGGTAAGATCTGAGAAATTCAAGAGTCTCTTGCTTATGTAATGGTTCAGGTGGAGCAGTGACAAAATGTTCATTTAGACTATTGAGTGACGAGTTGATGTTATCTACCCGAGGCTTTGCTTTTGTTAGACCCAGGTTATTAAGGTTACGCCACAATTCTTTCGCACTGACCGAAGGTAGAATAAGGAATGTGCATGGCGTAATTTAGCATTTCTTACTGCTTGATTACATTTATTTCTTAAAACTTTGTAAGTATTAAAATCTAATTCGTCCTTGCTCCGTCTGTATTTACGATAAGCAGTGTCTCTGTCTGTCATGAGTAATTTTATGGCATCGCACATCCAAGGCGCAGGGTGTCTACCAACTCATCTGGTTTTCAAGGGTGCGTGTTTATCGTATAACTGAATTACTAGGTCGTTAAATTTTTCGATTTTGTCGTCAATGTCTGGTAAATTCCACACTTCAGTCCAAGGCAGGCTAAGTGCGTCATTGATTAATTCATCATGCTCAATATGCTTTAAGTCCCGGTATGATGTGATGCGAGGTTTATATTTTGGACAAACAAGGAATATTCTAAAAATATTATGTCGTGTGCTGAGATACCCGGCGCTGGTAGTTGTCCATTCGTTAATACTAGCTGAGGATTAGTCGTGGCAATAATGTCAAGAAGTGTCTCCGATTCCTGGGTGTGGTGGGTAGCTGCGGAAGGAAGGATGGATATATTGTAAGACTCAAACATGTTCTTAAGTTGAACTGTAGCGTAATTACTTGAATTTAATAAGTTTGTATTGAAATCGCCTAAAATAACAGTATGGTCATAGTGAGGCACAAGATTAAGCAAAGGTGTTTCAAGGTCACTTAAGAATCCTGATTTAGGGGTTTGTATACAACTCCAAGGAGGCACTTTTTGTTGCTTGCACCGACTTCGATGAATAGATATTCAGGATGTTCTAAGACTTCATTCGAAGACTGGTAGACAATTTTAAACGGTAAGTCCGATCGCACATACATCGCAACACCACCTCCGCGTTTACCGATTCGGTCATTTCTACAGAGGGTGTAATTATCTAAACTTACAAGAGAAGATGATAGGGAAGGCTTCAACCACGTTTCAGAGATAAGAATAGCGTGAAGAGACAAAGGAGAGAAAATAGATTGAACTTCATTGAAATGACAGAGAAGGCTTTGAGAATTTATGTGGGCTACTTTTAGGCCCGATTGTATAAAACTCCTGACTAAAGATCAACTTTGATCGAAGATCGAAAAGTGAACCGAGGTCAGACACTTCTTCTATTGTATAAAACTTTTCTGCGATCAAATTACCTTGGTTCAAATGCAATCTAAGTTCACGTGAAAAGGATTTGGCAACATCGCATAAACAGGTGAAATACGTGATGCGCGGACCATGTTATACAGGTTTGTTCAGTGTTGCCAATCTAGCGACTTTAACTCTTTTTCAACAACAATTTCTTTTAACTGTTATATTGCTTAAATAGGGATTTAGTGACCTTTTTAGCACCCCATAGTGACAAAATTTAATCTTTCTTTGTTGATAATGAGAAATCTAGCGACTTTACAACTACCTTTTGGCGACTTTCCGTATTACACTCTGTTGGAGACACTGGTTTTTTTGTGCTATATAAATAATGGCGGACAATAAGAAGAAGGTTGACTGTTCTCTAAGTTGTTATCATGTTATGGTGTTTGATACTGCTAAACATAATAAAGCTTTATAAAACGACAATTTTCGTTTAGTAATACAGTTAATTGAACATTTATGAATGTACCTATCATATCCATTAATAATTAATGGTTGTTATAAACATAATATAATTATAGGTTATGTTATTTGATACTGCTGAACACGATAGAGCCTTATAAAATATAAGAATGTTTGTGTATTAAGGCAAGAAATTGAAAGAAATATATATAAATGTACCTAACATATCTATTAATATTAATAATAATGGATATTTTATTTGCACAATCTGTCACTCGTATATTTCAAACGGAAAAGAAATAACTGAACTTGGATCATCTAACTTAATCGGAGAAATTTCTTCAGTCAAAGTTAACTTTAGTTTGAGACAAATTAATCTCAGATTAAACTTTATACAACACAAAATTCCAAGTTCAGCTGAAACAAGGATCAATTTAACCTCTGATCTAAGATTAAATGGTTTATACAATCGGCCCTTAAAGTGTTAGGATGCGAGCTGAAAGACGATTTTAACAGGGCACTGGTCGAAGGAACAGGTAGTGGGTTAGGGGTGGCTGGGGTGGGTGGGGGTGAGGCTGTGGAAGGGAATTCAGAAAAGTGAAAGTCGTTTGTGTGAGGGGCTGCAGACAGCAAGTCATTCACCTCGATGCAGTCGATACTGACAACTTACAGAAACTAAATTAGTATAAACTAATAGTAATGCAATAATGACAGAGATTAATAATAATATTGGTATGATAACAGTAATAGTGAATATTGCAAGCCTACCACTAAAAATTGAATTACTAACTAAGAAAATGTACTATAATTATATATAATACATAGTCGCTACTCAGTAATTTATAGAAATCAAGATCTAATTTAAGATATTCGCTACATCTGCTTATATAACCCCAAAACGTTTCACTTTCATATCACCAATATAACATTAAAATTCATGAAAAACAGTCATATTATGGCATTAACTATAATAATATTTAATTTCTAATGGTAATAATGTCATCAAACTACCTTATGTTTTGTAGTTTTTAATATCCAATACACAGCTGTACCCAGAAAATTACACACCACAGAATCAGACCTATAAATTATTTTTAACAAGTCTTGAAGTTTTTAATAACCAATTTAATTTGAGCTCTAAATATGTCAGCATTCTTGCAGATCATGGCCTTCGTGTAATATTGTTTACTGTAGTGTGTGTTTTGTTTTATTCTGAAATGCAATTAGTGACGTCAGATTGATTTTATAAAATAGGAAAATTATGTTGAAAAATTGACATTTCACTGAAAACTACTATTTTTCCGAAAAACTTTGGGTTCGAAGCTTCAAAATGAGGAGACATTTATTAAAATCCGTTCAGCCGTTTTCCCGTAATTTACATTACCAGTTCAAATTATATATATAGATTCTAAATCAGTATGATAACCACAGATTATGCTATTAAATATTTTCCACTAGTTTAGGCCTGTTTACGATCGGCTTAAGCACTCTGAAGTCAAGGCCGGGACCAAATTTCGTGATGAACGTAAATTCCTCTGAAATACGTAAACATGATTGCAATTTTCTTCACAATTGGGGACTATAAAAGTGAATGGTAATTATGTTTTCTGTGCTGATGATAATTAAAAAAAAGGGAATGCCAAGTCTCATAACAGTAAGAATTACACGAAAGGATAGAGATTAGGTGGAAATTGTTACCGTGTGGACTTGAATTTATCTGTCTTCATAGATTTTAAGTTTGAGTACAGATTCTCCAGAATCAGAAGTCCCACAGCGAGAGCAACACCGTACGCCAGGACGAGCAAAACTGGGTAGAAGTCCTGGATTCGAACACTGGTGAAGCTCTCAGCGTTCCCTTGACACTTGGGAAACTGGGTTATCCAGTACTTGTCTTCTCGGTCCAGTATTCCGCTCTCTCGTAACCAACGAGTCCTGGAACATTCAAAACGAGTATTTAAAATTACAATTTGATTGGGAGTGCCGCAATTCAGTCGGGCAAGAAGGTTTCTCATTAAGAATGAAGTTAAATAGTAAAGCAGAGGGAAGAGAAGAACCAGGATAGGATATACAAAGGAGGTGAGGAGAGAGCAGAAATGCAAGGACGATGATAGTAAGAGGAATGAGAAAAGGGAAGTGGATAATAATAAAGAAAGAGGCGGAAAACTAGAAGAAAAATAAAAGAGGAAACTGTGGCGCGGGGAGTGATTGAAACAGAGAAAGTGAAGACTGGAAAAGGAGACTAGAAAGAGAAAGGGAACAACGAAAAGACGAAGAAATGTAGAGGGCAAGTGGGGAGAGTAGAAAATAAAGAACAAGAAGACGGAGGAAATGAAGAACAGGAGAAAAAGAAAGAGAACAAGACTAAAGAGGAGCAAATGAAGTAGAACAAGACTAAAGAGGAGCAAATGAAGGAGAATAAGGAGAAAAAGGAGGGAATGAAAGAGAACAAGACTAAAGATGAGCAAATGAAGAAGAAAAAGAAGCAAATGAAGGAGAACAATGAGAAAAAGGAGCAAATGAAGGAGAACAGAAGAAAAAGGAGGAAATGAAAGAGAAGAAGACTAAAGAGGAGCAAATGAAGGAGAACAAGGAGAAAAAGGAGGAAATGAAAGAGAACAAGACTAAAGAGGAGCAAATGAAGGAGAACAAGGAGAAAAAGGAGGAAATGAAAGAGAAGAAGACTAAAGAGGAGCAAATGAAGGAGAACAAGACTAAATAGGAGGAAATGAAGGAGAACAAGACTAAAGAGGAGCAAATGAAGGAGAACAAGACTAAAGAGGAGGAAATGAAAGAGAAGAAGACTAAAGAGGAGCAAATGAAGGAGAACAAGGAGAAAAAGGAAAAAATGAAGGAGAAGAAGACTAAAGAGGAGCAAATGAAGGAGAACAAGGAGAAAAAGGAGGAAATGAAGGAGAAGAAGACTAAAGAGGAGCAAATGAAGGAGAACAAGGAGAAAAAGGAGGAAATGAAAGAGAACAAGACTAAAGAGGAGCAAATGAAGGAGAACAAGGAGAAAAAGGAGGAAATGAAAGAAAAGACTAAAGAGGAGCAAATGAAGGAGAACAAGACTAAAGAGGAGCAAATGAAGGAGAACAAGACTAAAGAGGAGCAAATGAAGGAGAACAAGGAGAAAAAGGAGGAAATGAAAGAGAAGAAGACTAAAGAGGAGCAAATGAAGGAGAACGAGGAGAAAAAGGAGGAAATGAAGGAGAAGAAGACTAAAGAGGAGCAAATGAAGGAGAACAAGGAGAAAAAGGAGGAAATGAAGGAGAAGAAGACTAAAGAGGAGCAAATGAAGGAGAACAAGGAGAAAAAGGAGGAAATGAAAGAGAACAAGACTAAAGAGGAGCAAATGAAGGAGAACAAGGAGAAAAAGGAGGAAATGAAAGAGAAGAAGACTAAAGAGGAGCAAATGAAGGAGAACAAGGAGAAAAAGGAGGAAATGAAGGAGAAGAAGACTAAAGAGGAGCAAATGAAGGAGAACAAGGAGAAAAAGGAGGAAATGAAGGAGAAGAAGACTAAAGAGGAGCAAATGAAGGAGAACAAGGAGAAAAAGGAGGAAATGAAAGAGAACAAGACTAAAGAGGAGCAAATGAAGGAGAACAAGGAGAAAAAAGGAGGAAATGAAGGAGAAGAAGACTAAAGAGGAGCAAATGAAGGAGAACAAGGAGAAAAAGGAGGAAATGAAAGAGAAGAAGACTAAAGAGGAGCAAATGAAGGAGAACAAGGAGAAAAAGGAGGAAATGAAAGAGAAGAAGACTAAAGAGGAGCAAATGAAGGAGAACAAGGAGAAAAAGGAGGAAATGAAGGAGAAGAAGACTAAAGAGGAGCAAATGAAGGAGAACAAAGAAAAAGGAGGATGAAGAAGACTAAAGAGGAGCAAATGAAGGAGAACAAGGAGAAAAAGGAGGAAATGAAAGAGAAGAAGACTAAAGAGGAGCAAATGAAGGAGAACAAGGAGAAAAAGGAGGAAATGAAAGAGAAGAAGACTAAAGAGGAGCAAATGAAGGAGAACAAGGAGAAAAAGGAGGAAATGAAAGAGAACAAGACTAAAGAGGAGCAAATGAAGGAGAACAATGAGAAAAAGGAGGAAATGAAGGAGAAGAAGACTAAAGAGGAGCAAATGAAGGAGAACAAGGAGAAAAAGGAGGAAATGAAAGAGAAGAAGACTAAAGAGGAGCAAATGAAGGAGAACAAGGAGAAAAAGGAGGAAATGAAAGAGAACAAGACTAAAGAGGAGCAAATGAAGGAGAACAAGGAGAAAAAGGAGGAAATGAAAGAGAAGAAGACTAAAGAGGAGCAAATGAAGGAGAACAAGGAGAAAAAGGAGGAAATGAAAGAGAAGAAGACTAAAGAGGAGCAAATGAAGGAGAACAAGGAGAAAAAGGAGGAAATGAAAGAGAAGAAGACTAAAGAGGAGCAAATGAAGGAGAACAAGGAGAAAAAGGAGGAAATGAAGGAGAAGAAGACTAAAGAGGAGCAAATGAAGGAGAACAAGGAGAAAAAGGAGGAAATGAAGGAGAAGAAGACTAAAGAGGAGCAAATGAAGGAGAACAATGAGAAAAAGGAGGAAATGAAAGAGAAGAAGACTAAAGAGGAGCAAATGAAGGAGAACAAGGAGAAAAAGGAGGAAATGAAAGAGAACAAGACTAAAGAGGAGCAAATGAAGGAGAACAATGAGAAAAAGGAGGAAATGAAAGAGAAGAAGACTAAAGAGGAGCAAATGAAGGAGAACAATGAGAAAAAGGAGGAAATGAAAGAGAAGAAGACTAAAGAGGAGCAAATGAAGGAGAACAAGGAGAAAAAGGAGGAAATGAAAGAGAAGAAGACTAAAGAGGAGCAAATGAAGGAGAACAAGGAGAAAAAGGAGGAAATGAAAGAGAAGAAGACTAAAGAGGAGCAAATGAAGGAGAACAAGGAGAAAAAGGAGGAAATGAAAGAGAAGAAGACTAAAGAGGAGCAAATGAAGGAGAACAAGGAGAAAAAGGAGGAAATGAAGGAGAAGAAGACTAAAGAGGAGCAAATGAAGGAGAACAAGGAGAAAAAGGAGGAAATGAAAGAGAACAAGACTAAAGAAGCAAATGAAGGAGAACAAGGAGAAAAAGGAGGAAATGAAAGAGAACAAGACTAAAGAGGAGCAAATGAAGGAGAACAAGGAGAAAAAGGAGGAAATGAAAGAGAAGAAGACTAAAGAGGAGCAAATGAAGGAGAACAATGAGAAAAAGGAGGAAATGAAAGAAAGAAGACTAAAGAGGAGCAAATGAAGGAGAACAATGAGAAAAAGGAGGAAATGAAAGAAAGAAGACTAAAGAGGAGCAAATGAAGGAGAACAAGGAGAAAAAGGAGGAAATGAAAGAGAACAAGACTAAAGAGGAGCAAATGAAGGAGAACAATGAGAAAAAGGAGGAAATGAAAGAGAAGAAGACTAAAGAGGAACAAATGAAGGAGAACAAGGAGAAAAAGGAGGAAATGAAAGTGAAGAAGACTAAAGAGGAGCAAATGAAGGAGAACAAGGAGAAAAAGGAGGAAATGAAAGAGAAGAAGACTAAAGAGGAGCAAATGAAGGAGAACAAGGAGAAAAAGGAGGAAATGAAAGAGAAGAAGACTAAAAGGAGCAAATGAAGGAGAACAAGGAGAAAAAGGAGGAAATGAAGGAAGAAGACTAAAGAGGAGCAAATGAAGGAGAACAAGGAGAAAAGGGAGGAAATGAAAGAGAACAAGACTAAAGAGGAGCAAATGAAGGAGAACAAGGAGAAAAAGGAGGAAATGAAAGAGAACAAGACTAAAGAGGAGCAAATGAAAGAGAACAAGAAGAAAAAGGAGGAAATGAAAGAGAAGAAGACTAAAGAGGAGCAAATGAAGGAGAACAAGGAGAAAAAGGAGGAAATGAAAGAGAAGAAGACTAAAGAGGAGCAAATGAAGGAGAACAAGGAGAAAAAGGAGGAAATGAAAGAGAAGAAGACTAAAGAGGAGCAAATGAAGGAGAACAAGGAGGAAATGAAGGAGAAGAAGACTAAAGAGGAGCAAATGAAGGAGAACAAGGAGAAAAAAGAGGAAATGAAAGAGAAGAAGACTAAAGAGGAGCAAATGAAGGAGAACAAGGAGAAAAAGGAGGAAATGAAAGAGAACAAGACTAAAGAGGAGCAAATGAAGGAGAACAAGGAGAAAAAGGAGGAAATGAAAGAGAAGAAGACTAAAGAGGAGCAAATGAAGGAGAACAAGGAGAAAAAGGAGGAAATGAAAGAGAAGAAGACTAAAGAGGAGCAAATGAAGGAGAACAAGGAGAAAAAGGAGGAAATGAAAGAGAAGAAGACTAAAGAGGAGCAAATGAAGGAGAACAAGGAGAAAAAGGAGGAAATGAAAGAGAAGAAGACTAAAGAGGAGCAAATGAAGGAGAACAAGGAGAAAAAGGAGGAAATGAAGGAGAAGAAGACTAAAGAGGAGCAAATGAAGGAGAACAAGGAGAAAAAGGAGGAAATGAAGGAGAAGAAGACTAAAGAGGAGCAAATGAAGGAGAACAATGAGAAAAAGGAGGAAATGAAAGAAGAAGACTAAAAGGAGCAAATGAAGGAGAACAAGGAGGAAAAAGGAGGAAATGAAAGAGAACAAGACTAAAGAGGAGCAAATGAAGGAGAACAATGAGAAAAAGGAGGAAATGAAAGAGAAGAAGACTAAAGAGGAGCAAATGAAGGAGAACAAGGAGAAAAAGGAGGAAATGAAAGAGAAGAAGACTAAAGAGGACAAATGAAGGAGAACAAGGAAAAAAGAGGAAATGAAAGAGAAGAAGAGTAAAGAGGAGCAAATGAAGGAGAACAAGGAGAAAAAGGAGGAAATGAAAGAAAGAAGACTAAAGAGGAGCAAATGAAGGAGAACAAGGAGAAAAAGGAGGAAATGAAAGAGAAGAAGACTAAAGAGGAGCAAATGAAGGAGAACAAGGAGAAAAAGGAGGAAATGAAGGAGAAGAAGACTAAAGAGGAGCAAATGAAGGAGAACAAGGAGAAAAAGGAGGAAATGAAAGAGAACAAGACTAAAGAGGAGCAAATGAAGGAGAACAAGGAGAAAAAGGAGGAAATGAAAGAGAAGAAGACTAAAGAGGAGCAAATGAAGGAGAACAAGGAGAAAAAGGAGGAAATGAAAGAGAAGAAGACTAAAGAGGAGCAAATGAAGGAGAACAAGGAGAAAAAGGAGGAAATGAAAGAGAAGAAGACTAAAGAGGAGCAAATGAAGGAGAACAATGAAAAAAGGAGGAAATGAAGGAGAAGAAGACTAAAGAGGAGCAAATGAAGGAGAACAATGAGAAAAAGGAGGAAATGAAAGAGAAGAAGACTAAAGAGGAGCAAATGAAGGAGAACAAGGAGAAAAAGGAGGAAATGAAAGAGAAGAAGACTAAAGAGGAGCAAATGAAGGAGAACAAGGAGAAAAAGGAGGAAATGAAAGAGAAGAAGACTAAAGAGGAGCAAATGAAGGAGAACAAGGAGAAAAAGGAGGAAATGAAAGAGAAGAAGACTAAAGAGGAGCAAATGAAGGAGAACAAGGAGAAAAAGGAGGAAATGAAAGAGAAGAAGACTAAAGAGGAGCAAATGAAGGAGAACAAGGAGAAAAAGGAGGAAATGAAGGAGAAGAAGACTAAAGAGGAGCAAATGAAGGAGAACAAGGAGAAAAAGGAGGAAATGAAAGAGAAGAAGACTAAAGAGGAGCAAATGAAGGAGAACAAGGAGAAAAAGGAGGAAATGAAAGAGAACAAGACTAAAGAGGAGCAAATGAAGGAGAACAAGGAGAAAAAGGAGGAAATGAAAGAGAAGAAGACTAAAGAGGAGCAAATGAAGGAGAACAATGAGAAAAAGGAGGAAATGAAAGAGAAGAAGACTAAAGAGGAGCAAATGAAGGAGAACAAGGAGAAAAAGGAGGAAATGAAAGAGAAGAAGACTAAAGAGGAGCAAATGAAGGAGAACAAGGAGAAAAAGGAGGAAATGAAAGAGAACAAGACTAAAGAGGAGCAAATGAAGGAGAACAAGGAGAAAAAGGAGGAAATGAAAGAGAACAAGACTAAAGAGGAGCAAATGAAGGAGAACAAGGAGAAAAAGGAGGAAATGAAAGAGAAGAAGACTAAAGAGGAGCAAATGAAGGAGAACAAGGAGAAAAAGGAGGAAATGAAAGAGAAGAAGACTAAAGAGGAGCAAATGAAGGAGAACAAGGAGACAAAGGAGGAAATGAAGGAGAAGAAGACTAAAGAGGAGCAAATGAAGGAGAACAAGACTAAAGAGGAGCAAATGAAGGAGAAGAAGGAGAAAAAAGGAGGAAATGAAAGAACAAGACTAAAGAGGAGCAAATGAAGGAGAACAAGGAGAAAAAGGAGGAAATGAAAGAGAAGAAGACTAAAGAGGAGCAAATGAAGGAGAACAAGACTAAAGAGGAGCAAATGAAGGAGAACAAGGAGAAAAAGGAGGAAATGAAGGAGAAGAAGACTAAAGAGGAGCAAATGAAGAGAACAAGGAGAAAAAGGAGGAAATGAAAGAAAGAAGACTAAAGAGGAGCAAATGAAGGAGAACAAGGAGAAAAAGGAGGAAATGAAAGAGAACAAGACTAAAGAGGAGCAAATGAAGGAGAACAAGGAGAAAAAGGAGGAAATGAAAGAGAACAAGACTAAAGAGGAGCAAATGAAGGAGAACAAGGAGAAAAAGGAGGAAATGAAAGAGAAGAAGACTAAAGAGGAGCAAATGAAGGAGAACAAGGAGAAAAAGGAGGAAATGAAAGAGAACAAGACTAAAGAGGAGCAAATGAAGGAGAACAAGGAGAAAAAGGAGGAAATGAAGGAGAAGAAGACTAAAGAGGAGCAAATGAAGGAGAACAAGGAGAAAAAGGAGGAAATGAAAGAGAACAAGACTAAAGAGGAGCAAATGAAAGAGAACAAGACTAAAGAGGAGCAAATGAAAGAGAACAAGACTAAAGAGGAGCAAATGAAGGAGAACAAGGAGAAAAAGGAGCAAATGAAAGAGAACAAGACTAAAGAGGAGCAAATGAAGGAGAACAAGGAGAAAAAGGAGGAAATGAAAGAGAACAAGACTAAAGAGGAGCAAATGAAGGAGAACAAGGAGAAAAAGGAGGAAATGAAAGAGAACAAGACTAAAGAGGAGCAAATGAAGGAGAACAAGGAGAAAAAGGAGGAAATGAAAGAGAAGAAGACTAAAGAGGAGCAAATGAAGGAGAACAATGAGAAAAAGGAGGAAATGAAGGAGAAGAAGACTAAAGAGGAGCAAATGAAGGAGAACAAGGAGAAAAAGGAGGAAATGAAAGAGAACATGACTAAAGAGGAGCAAATGAAGGAGAACAAGGAGAAAAAGGAGGAAATGAAGGAGAAGAAGACTAAAGAGGAGCAAATGAAGGAGAACAAGGAGAAAAAGGAGGAAATGAAGGAGAAGAAGACTAAAGAGGAGCAAATGAAGGAGAACAAGGAGAAAAAGGAGGAAATGAAAGAGAAGAAGACTAAAGAGGAGCAAATGAAGGAGAACAAGGAGAAAAAGGAGGAAATGAAGGAGAAGAAGACTAAAGAGGAGCAAATGAAGGAGAACAAGGAGAAAAAGGAGGAAATGAAGGAGAAGAAGACTAAAGAGGAGCAAATGAAGGAGAACAAGGAGAAAAAGGAGGAAATGAAGGAGAACAAGACTAAAGAGGAGCAAATGAAGGAGAACAAGGAGAAAAAGGAGGAAATGAAGGAGAAGAAGACTAAAGAGGAGCAAATGAAGGAGAACAAGGAGAAAAAGGAGGAAATGAAAGAGAAGAAGACTAAAGAGGAGCAAATGAAGGAGAACAAGGAGAAAAAGGAGGAAATGAAAGAGAACAAGGAGAAAAAGGAGGAAATGAAAGAGAGAAGACTAAAGAGGAGCAAATGAAGGAGAACAAGGAGAAAAAGGAGGAAATGAAGGAGAAGAAGACTAAAGAGGAGCAAATGAAGGAGAACAAGGAGAAAAAGGAGGAAATGAAGGAGAAGAAGACTAAAGAGGACCAAATGAAGGAGAACAAGGAGAAAAAGGAGGAAATGAAGGAGAAGAAGACTAAAGAGGAACAAATGAAGGAGAACAAGGAGAAAAAGGAGGAAATGAAAGAGAACAAGACTAAAGAGGAGCAAATGAAAGAGAACAAGACTAAAGAGGAGCAAATGAAGGAGAACAAGACGAAAGAGGAGCAAATGAAGGAGAACAAGACGAAAGAGGAGCAAATGAAGGAGAACAAGACTAAAGAGGAGCAAATGAAGGAGAACGAGACTAAAGAGTAGCAAATGAAGTAGAACAAGACTAAAGAGGAGCAAATGAAGGAGAACGAGACTAAAGAGGAGCAAATGAAGGAGAACAAGACTAAAGAGGAGCAAATGAAAGAGAACAAGACTAAAGAGGAGCAAATGAAGGTGAACGAGACTAAAGAGGAGCAAATGAAGGAGAACAAGACTAAAGAGGAGCAAATGAAAGAGAACAAGACTAAAGAGGAGCAAATGAAAGAGAACAAGACTAAAGAGGAGCAAATGAAAGAGAACAAGACTAAAGAGGAGCAAATGAAGGAGAACGAGACTAAAGAGGAGCAAATGAAGGAGAACAAGACTAAAGAGGAGCAAATGAAAGAGAAACAAGACTAAAGAGGAGCAAATGAAAGAGAACAAGACTAAAGAGGAGCAAATGAAGGAGAACGAGACTAAAGAGGAGCAAATGAAGGAGAACAAGACTAAAGAGGAGCAAATGAAAGAGAACAAGACTAAAGAGGAGCAAATGAAAGAGAACAAGACTAAAGAGGAGCAAATGAAGGAGAACGAGACTAAAGAGGAGCAAATGAAGGAGAACAAGACTAAAGAGGAGCAAATGAAAGAGAACAAGACTAAAGAGGAGCAAATGAAAGAGAACAAGACTAAAGAGGAGCAAATGAAGGAGAACGAGACTAAGAAGGAGCAAATGAAGGAGAACAAGACTAAAGAGGAGCAAATGAAGGAGAACAAGGAGAAAAAGGAGCAAATGAAGGAGAACGAGACGAAAGAGGAGCAAATGAAGGAGAACAAGACTAAAGAGGAGCAAATGAAGGAGAACAAGGAGAAAAAGGAGCAAATGAAAGAGAACGAGACTAAAGAGGAGCAAATGAAAGAGAACAAGACTAAAGAGGAGCAAATGAAGGAGAACGAGACTAAAGAGGAGCAAATGAAGGAGAACAAGACTAAAGAGGAGCAAATGAAAGAGAACAAGACTAAAGAGGAGCAAATGAAGGAGAACGAGACTAAGAAGGAGCAAATGAAGGAGAACAAGGAGAAAAAGGAGGAAATGAAAGAAAGAAGACTAAAGAGGAGCAAATGAAGGAGAACAAGGAGAAAAAGGAGGAAATGAAGGAGAAGAAGACTAAAGAGGAGCAAATGAAGGAGAACAAGGAGAAAAAGGAGGAAATGAAGGAGAAGAAGACTAAAGAGGACCAAATGAAGGAGAACAAGGAGAAAAAGGAGGAAATGAAGGAGAAGAAGACTAAAGAGGAGCAAATGAAGGAGAACAAGGAGAAAAAGGAGGAAATGAAAGAGAACAAGACTAAAGAGGAGCAAATGAAAGAGAACAAGACTAAAGAGGAGCAAATGAAGGAGAACAAGACGAAAGAGGAGCAAATGAAGGAGAACAAGACGAAAGAGGAGCAAATGAAGGAGAACAAGACTAAAGAGGAGCAAATGAAGGAGAACGAGACTAAAGAGGAGCAAATGAAGGAGAACGAGACTAAAGAGTAGCAAATGAAGTAGAACAAGACTAAAGAGGAGCAAATGAAGGAGAACGAGACTAAAGAGGAGCAAATGAAGGAGAACAAGACTAAAGAGGAGCAAATGAAAGAGAACAAGACTAAAGAGGAGCAAATGAAGGAGAACGAGACTAAAGAGGAGCAAATGAAGGAGAACAAGACTAAAGAGGAGCAAATGAAAGAGAACAAGACTAAAGAGGTGCAAATGAAAGAGAACAAGACTAAAGAGGAGCAAATGAAAGAGAACAAGACTAAAGAGGAGCAAATGAAGGAGAACGAGACTAAAGAGGAGCAAATGAAGGAGAACAAGACTAAAGAGGAGCAAATGAAAGAGAACAAGACTAAAGAGGAGCAAATGAAAGAGAACAAGACTAAAGAGGAGCAAATGAAGGAGAACGAGACTAAAGAGGAGCAAATGAAGGAGAACAAGACTAAAGAGGAGCAAATGAAAGAGAACAAGACTAAAGAGGAGCAAATGAAAGAGAACAAGACTAAAGAGGAGCAAATGAAGGAGAACGAGACTAAAGAGGAGCAAATGAAGGAGAACAAGACTAAAGAGGAGCAAATGAAAGAGAACAAGACTAAAGAGGAGCAAATGAAAGAGAACAAGACTAAAGAGGAGCAAATGAAGGAGAACGAGTCTAAGAAGGAGCAAATGAAGGAGAACAAGACTAAAGAGGAGCAAATGAAGGAGAACAAGGAGAAAAAGGAGCAAATGAAGGAGAACGAGACGAAAGAGGAGCAAATGAAGGAGAACAAGACTAAAGAGGAGCAAATGAAGGAGAACAAGGAGAAAAAGGAGCAAATGAAAGAGAACGAGACTAAAGAGGAGCAAATGAAAGAGAACAAGACTAAAGAGGAGCAAATGAAGGAGAACGAGACTAAAGAGGAGCAAATGAAGGAGAACAAGACTAAAGAGGAGCAAATGAAAGAGAACAAGACTAAAGAGGAGCAAATGAAGGAGAACGAGACTAAGAAGGAGCAAATGAAGGAGAACAAGACTAAAGAGGAGCAAATGAAGGAGAACAAGGAGAAAAAGGAGCAAATGAAGGAGAACGAGACGAAAGAGGAGCAAATGAAGGAGAACAAGACTAAAGAGGAGCAAATGAAGGAGAACAAGGAGAAAAAGGAGCAAATGAAGGAGAACGAGACTAAAGAGGAGCAAATGAAGGAGAACAAGACTAAAGAGGAGCAAATGAAGGAGAACAAGGAGAAAAAGGAGCAAATGAAAGAATGGTTCTTGTTTTTCTTGTCAACATGTTGATACATTGTGAAAGGGACTTTAATTTCAACTGGTATTGAAGAATCAACTAGACGTACGGAGTATTAATTGTAACTTGTGTCCAGTACTCACGCATCTTTTTCCTTCAAACAAAGTCTGGAATGACAAACAAGTGAAGACGTTAAATTATTGTCATAAAAATATACATAAAATTAATAAACGGAAATATCATCATCATCATCATCATCATCATCAAGTATAAGGCCGATAGTCTGTTACGATCTCAGGGAGTCGTTCTCGGTCTACCTTTTTTTTTTTTCGGACGGTCCTAAGATCTCTTCCCTTTAGGACGATACGGAAGCATGGCTTTTGAAAGTCTAATTGCGATTCATTCGTTGGATATTGTTTTTCCACTATAAACTATGGGACTGGTTGTAAATAGAGTTCTTGCATGGTATCCTCATTTCGTTTGCGGTCCAAGCGAGTACAACCTACAGTAGCGTAACGTAAAAATGTAAAATTCGAAAGTGCTCGAACACAATCTTCAAAAAGATGAACAGACTTTTCTTACTTATGGCTTTTAAGGAACCCGAAAGTTCATTGCCGCCCTCACATAAGCCCGCCATCGGTCCCTATCCTGAGCAAGATTAATCCAGTCTCTATCATCATACCCCACCTCCCTCAAATCCATTTTAATATTGTCCTCCCATCTACGTCTCGGCCTCCCAAAAAGTCTTTTTCCCTCCGCCTACCAACTAACAATCTATATGCACTTCTGGATTCGCCCATACGTGCTACATGCCCTGTCCATCTCAAACGTCTGGATTTAATATTCCTTATTATGCCAGGTGAAGAATAAAATGCGTGCAGTTCTGCGTTGTGTAACTTTCTCCATTCTCCTGTAACTTCATCCCTCTTAGCCCCAAATATTTTCCTAAGACCCTTATTCTCGAACAGCCTTAATCTCTGTTTCTCTCTCAAAGTGAGAGTCTAAGTTTCACAACCATACAGAACAACCGGTAATATATCTGTAATATATCTGTTCTATAAATTCTAACTTTCAGATTTTTTGACAGCAGGCTGGATGATAAAAGTTTCTCAATCGAATAATAACAGGCATTTCCCATATTTATTCTGCGTTTAATTTCCTCCCGAGTGCCATTTATATTTGTTACCGGTACAGTTGCTCTAAAATATTACACTTTTTCTAACTTTTCAATGGATAAATTTCAAATTTTCATTTTTCCATTTCGTACAATATTCTGGTCACGAGACATAATCATACATTTTGACTTTTCGGGATTTACTTCCAAGCTTATCTCTCTATTTGCTTCCAGTAAAATTCCCGTGTTTTCCCTAATAGTTTGTGGATTTTCTCCTAACATATTCACGTCATCCGCATAGACAAGCAGCTGATGTAACCCGTTCAATTCTAAACCCTCTCTGTTATCCTGGACTTTCCTAATGGCATACTCTAGAGCAAAGTTAAAAAGTAAAGGTGATAGTGCATCTCCTTGCTTTAGCCCACAGTGAATTGGAAACGCATCTGATAGAAACTGACCTATAAGGACTTTGGTGTAAGTTTCACTGAGACACATTTTCATGAATCGAACTAGTTTCTTGGGAATACAAAATTCAATAAAATATTATATAAAACTTCCCTCTTAACATAGTCATATACCTTTTGAAATCTATGAATAACTGATGTAAAATCTGATATAATTTAAACATAATTTAAACTATCATATTCTTTTAAGTTGTAATTACAAGAAATCAAATAATACAACTGGTTATCTGCACATGCTGATTCTGAAAATAAACGTGTGAGAAAGACTAAACAATGATAAATCAAGCAGAAAACAACTTAAGCTTACGACCGCTCGAAGTGTTCCCTAAGCGGAGAGCCCTTTTGTACAGCGAGGGCACATATCGTTGTTGGATACATTTGAATTGTCTTCAGTTTGCATTTCTCGTGCTCTTCGAAAGTGTCTCTGATGATCTTGTAGGCATCCTCATCTCCGTGAAAGGCGTGCATTCCTTGACGGATTTTCTTCACTCCGATCTCCGAGGAGGTGAAAGCCTGGCTTTTAGGTTGTACTAGAATTTTTGTATTGTAGAGTCTTTTGACGACAGGGTCTGTAGTTTCCTGTAACAGAAAAGTACCAATTTTATAATGAACAAGAAAGTATATTACTAGCAATATAAACTCTGTAAGAGGGAAGTATTATATGATATTCTTATTGAATTTGGTATTCCCAAGAAACTAGTTCGATTAATTAAAATGTGTCTCACTGAGAAATACAGCAGAGTCCGTATAATAGGTCAGTTTCTATCTGATGCTTTTCCAATTCACTGCGGGCTAAAGCAGGGAGATGCACTATCACCTTTACTTTTTAACTTTGCTCTAGAATATGCCATTAGGAAAGTCCAGGATAACAGAGAGGGTTTGGAATTGAACGGGTTACATCAGCTTCTTGTCTATGCGGATGACGTGAATATGTTAGGAGAAAATCCACAAACGATTAGGGAAAACACGGAAATTTTACTTGAAGCAAGTAAAGCGATAGGTTTGGAAGTAAATCCCGAAAAGACAAAGTATATGATTATGTCTCGTGACCAGAATATTGTAAGAAATGGAAATATAAAAATTGGAGATTTATCCTTCGAAGGGGTAGAAAAATTCAAATATCTTGGAGCAACAGTAACAAATATAAATGACACTCGGGAGGAAATTAAACGCAGAATAAATATGGGAAATGCGTGTTATTATTCGGCTGAGAAGCTTTTGTCATCTAGTCTGCTGTCAAAAAATCTGAAAGTTAGAATTTATAAAACAGTTATATTACCGGTTGTTCTGTATGGTTGTGAAACTTGGACTCTCACTTTGAGAGAGAAACAGAGATTAAGGGTGTTTGAGAATAAGGTGCTTAGGAAAATATTTGGGGCTAAGAGGGATGAAGTTACAGGAGAATGGAGAAAGTTACACAACGCAGAACTGCACGCATTGTATTCTTCACCTGACATAATTAGGAACATTAAATCCAGACGTTTGAGATGGGCAGGGCATGTAGCACGTATGGGCGAATCCAGAAATGCATATAGAGTGTTAGTTGGGAGACCGGAGAGAAAAAGACCTTTGGGGAGGCCGAGACGTAGATGGGAGGATAATATTAAAATGGATTTGAGGGAGGTGGGATATGATGATAGAGACTGGATTAATCTTGCACAGGATAGGGACCGATGGCGAGCTTATGTGAGGGCGGCAATGAACCTTCGGGTTCCTTAAAATCCATTTGTAAGTAAGTATGTATAAACTCTCTAGTATATGTTACAGTAGCACCAGTAAATAATTTAAAGATACCACAAACGACGAATGAGGGAGCTGAAATAACTAATTCTGTAACCCATTTCACAATACTTACTGTAATATACTTCACATTAGAGGTGTAGTTCTTCATACTAAATTTGAAGGGACTGTCTACTAAGTCTGCCAGAGTCTGAATGGCTGAACTTGTAGTCTGCAACAATGAGATGATGATGGCGGAGTAGGATACGGTCACGAATAAAGACAGCATCAACAGCGATAGGAATAAAATTCTTGAAGAAAAATTCTTCGGGTCCCGTGATGTACCTGTGGAGAAACAATGCATAATTTAGTTCCTGTCAAAATGTAGTTAATAAAGAAATATTCGTACCCGTTTATTCTCATTTGGTCGTATAACAACTCGCCCCGTGCGAATATGTACACTCATGTTCAGTGACGACGGAATATGTAATCCTAGATTGCAGCTGCCACCCGTACACTGAGGGGCGGGGGGTGTCTTACGTGGTATTTGCTTATACTGTCCGACCATCGAGTGTACTCAAGTAGTCTTGACGTCAGAATGTTAATCCTAACACAGGCCGTTATGTACTCAACTCGTCCTCTCATAAATCTATACATATAAAAATGAAAGATTAAAAATTGTAAGCCTTTCTTTCTGACATCAAGGCCAACTGAAATATGGAGGGAAAATTAATAGAAATATTAGGACTCTAGTATATGTATTTGTTGACGCTGCCAAGTTATTTCGTCTACGGACAAAATGTCTATGGTCACATATATGTCCATAAACAAATATGCCTACATATAAAGTTAGTTCGACCTGGTTGGCGAGTTTGTATAGCGCTGGCCTTCTATGCCCAAAGTTGCGGGTTCGATCCCGGGCCAGGTCGATGGCATTTAAGTGTGCTTAAATGCGACAGGCTCATGTCAGTAGATTTACTGGCATGTAAAAGAACTCCTACGGGACAAAATTCCGGCACATCCGGCGACGCTGATATAACCTCTGCTGTTGCGTGAGTCGTTAAATAAAACATAACATTTAAATAAAGTTAGTCACAAGTAATATAACCTACAGTTTTTTGGTCTGCGATAAACTTGTAGATGATATTGAGACATTTGGTCTACACTTTTCAATCGTAGCTATAGATATTGCATATTTGGGGCTAAGCGGGATGAAGTTACAGGAGAATGGAGAAAGTTACACAACACAGAACTGCACGCATTGTATTCTTCACCTGACATAATTAGGAACTTAAAATCCAGACGTTTGAGATGAGCAGGGCACGTAGCACGTATGGGCGAATCCAGAAATGTATATAGAGTGTTAGTTGAGAGACCGGAGGGAAAAAGGCCTTTAGGGAGGCCGAGACGTAAATGGGAGAATAATATTAAAATGGATTTGAGGGAGGTGGGTTATGATGATAGAGACTGGATTAATCTTGCACAGGATAGGGACCGATGGCGGGCTTATGTGAGGGCGGCAATGAACCTTCGGGTTCCTTAAAAGCCATTTGTAAGTAAGTAAGTAAGCTATAGATATTGCTTTTTCTATCATTAAATCATATTAAATCGTTGATATTAATAATAATAATAATAATAATAATATAATAATAATTATTATTATTATTATTATTATTATTATTATTATTATTATTATTATTATTTATTTATTTATTTATTTAATCTGGCAGAGCTAAGGCCAGTAGGTCTTCTCTTCCGCCCAGCCAGACTCTAATTCTGATTAAATACATTTGCTTTCGTAGTTATTACATTAATATTTCGATCATAAAACAACATGAAAGTAAGTAATGAAAATTGGATAACTAATGTTAGTGTGACAATAATAAACATTGGTAAGAAATAGTTATAATAATAATAATAATAATAGTAATAATAATACTAATAATAATAGTAATAATAATAATTATAATAATAATAATGAGATAATTTAGATATTTATCTGTGATATATATAACAATTAAACATTGAGAAACTTGAAACAGCTATTATTGTTAACAAGAATTGTTAGAAAAATATTTCGTTAGCCTATTCTTAAATTGGTTTGATGTCTGACAGTCCCTGACATTACTCGGTAGGGAATTCCAAAGTCGAGGAACAGCCACAGTGAAAGAAGATGAATATGAGGATGTTCGGTGGGAGGGAATGGATAATATTGAAGAGTGTTGTTAAGGATTTATTTTGAGTATCTCTATGTAAATTTGTGGTAATGGAGCCTAGAGCGTTGGAATCCAGCAAAGGAAATAAAATCTTAGTGTATCGAAATTGCACATATCATGTCAGAAGAAAAAATAACAATGAATCCAAGATATATTGGAAGTATATATTATTTTAATGTACCGAAGTACATATGACATTTCAATGCAGATATTCTGCGTCATCATACGATGAAAGAGTAATGGAACGGAGAAAAACTCTCTCCGGCGCCGGGACCCGAACCCGGGCTTTCAGCTCTACGTGCTGATGCTCCATCCACTAAGCCACACCGGATACCACCCCGGCGTCGGACAGAATTGTCTCTGATTAAGTTCCGACTATGATATGCGTAAATCACTTCGTGATTTAAGACGGCGCTTGTTCCGTCGGATCCCGGCCAACTAGTCACTCATAACGAGTGCACCTCAGCACATGTGTGGACTTCAGTCCTACGTTCATAGACGTCTATGACGTAGTGCAGAGGGCGGCCACTAGAGGGAACCCAAGAGTTGGAACTTAATCAGAGACAATTCTGTCCGACGCCGGGATGGTATCCGGTGTGCCTTAGTGGATGGAGCATCAGCACGTAGAGCTGAAAGCCCGGGTTCGGGTCCCGGCGCCGGAGAGAGTTTTTCTCCGTTCCATTACTCTTTCATCGTATTATATTGGAAGTGTTCATTGAGAGATACATGCAGCGTACAATGCATGGTGAACAACTTTGCTGTAGACGAGAAAATAAGAATTCTGAAGGAAAGCAGCACACACATATCGCAAATCCTGCTGATGTGCAAGTACGTAAATGCATTAGAAATATAGCAACAGCACCACGAAATAACTGAAATTTACTAAAAGCTGCAATCGTAATGCATGAAATGTCCAAAGAATTTGTCGTCTTCAGAATATATTAATGCAATCAAGGTGTCCTGCAACCTTACTGCAGTGCGCTCCGTTCCTGGCAGAGCTTTCAGCACGACACGTTGCCGTCAACCTGGCTGCAACGAGATAGAAACTCTTGGCCACGTGTTGGGCTTTTGTCGGAAAGGAGAGTTATTGCGTAACAACAGGCATCATAGAGTCCGTGGAGCTATCGCCTGTATTCTTCGGAACAAGAGCTGGGAAGTTCATGAAGAGGTCCACTGCATTTCTGAAGACGACTCTCACAGAAGAGCGGATATAATAGCAATAAACAGGAAACAACAAAAGGCTATTACCATAGATCCAACTATAATAATAATAATAATAATAATAATAATAATAATAATAATAATAATGTTTTATTTTCGCTGGCAGAGTTAAGGCCATAAGGCCTTCTCTTCCACTCAACCAACTATACGCATGGAGAGAGATCTAAACCAAGATCAGGTTGATCAGGAAAAGAGGGCCATTTATGAACCTTGTATTCCCTACCTTAGTGCCAAGTATAACATCCCTCTCTTCAATTGGTCAGTGACAGGTTTATTTTTTGGTGCTCGGGAGTTCTTTACCATAATTTACATATAATTTTTTTAAACAATTATCAATATCATCTTTTGAAATTCAAAAAATCATCTCGCAAATTCTTAAAGATTTCCTACAGATTATACAATTTCATTTATACCACTCAGAAGGCCTTAATTAAGGATATGCTAATTTTGAATAAAATCTTTTATTTATAAGTATAATTTTATAGTCATCTTCTAAGAGTTTATTTTATAATTGATAATCAATGGTGCTTAATTACTACACTTTATTTTTATAACAATATTCATATTTAATTAATTATATTAGTTTGCCATTAATTTTCGGATCCTCGTGGTCATCCTTAATTAAGGTCGGATGAGTTTTTCTCTCTCTCTCTCCTCTTTTAAAGAAAGTTCTTTTAATGCCACATAATCTAAGAATCGAAGTGGGACATAGTGTAGCTTATTTTACATACTAATTTTCATTGTAATCGGTTCAGCCATTATCTAGTGAAAAGGTAACATACACACAGACAGTGAGACAGATAAACATTTCAAAAATGCTATTTACGTTCTCATGATACTTCGTTATACATGTTAAAAAACCTCAACCAAGTAACTTGCCCCGACCGGGAAACGTAGAGAAACGTAACCATGTCATTCAGGTACTACCATATGGTGGTAGATGAAAAAAACGCACTGTCCGATACTACCCGACTCTCCCTACATTTTTCTTTTGCTTTTTTGAATGATGAATGACTGTCCGAAAATCATGTGACATTACTAATAGGGTGTGCATTTAGACAAAATTAATAGTTTGTCTCCTATCTAACATATATTAATTATAATTTACACAGGAGTTACATGTAGGATGTATCTGTTGTATACAAAAATCTGATTATGAATTTATAAGGAGAACTACCCCTTCATAGGAAGTGCCTTTAGACAATATTAAAAAATTGTCTCCTACATATTCACTAGTGGCTTGTGCAGCAAATGCTGCAAACTAAGTCCATAAGAAGATCAAATAAAAATGTTTCAGATTTATTTTCAATGAAGAATACCAGACATTTTGAAAGTTATTTGCTTTCATAATAGTGAAACATATTCCCAAATACTTTTCCTTGAACATATCCGTCTTCGTCCACACCTGTGGAATAACGGTTAGCGAGTCTGGCCGCGAAACCAGGTGGTCCGGGTTCGATTCCCGGTCGGGGCAAGTTACCCGGTTGAGGTTTTTTCTGCGGTTTTCCCTCAACCCAATATGAGCTGGGTAACTTTCGGTGCTGGACCCCGGACTCATTTCACCGGCATTATCACCTTTATCTCATTCAGACGCTAAATAACCTAAGATGTTGATAAAGCGTCGTCAAATAACCAAC
Organism: Periplaneta americana; assembly: GCA_025594305.2. Lineage (NCBI taxonomy): Eukaryota > Metazoa > Arthropoda > Insecta > Blattodea > Blattidae > Periplaneta > Periplaneta americana. The sequence goes on along the minus strand of JAJSOF020000017.1, from coordinate 12,227,596 downwards.
TAAAATAAAAATAAAATATCCGTCTTCAGTTCTTGAGTTTCAATGCGAAAACGCAAGTAACAAGACGATTACCGAGTTTTTCGTGTTGGAGTAATGCAGTATCTATTTCAGCTCATTTCGGAATGTAGAGGCCAGAATCACTTTTTCCCACTAAGATATCTTGCTGAGGTGATCAAGAGACTACAAAATCTTGTAGGGCTCTTATTTTATCAGTACGTAATTCCTTTTGGTTTTTTGTTAGGAATTGTAATTTTTGCGCTTCCTTCAGACAATACTGATCTACCAAATACTACTGGATTAATTTGTGTAACAATGAATGTTGTTCCGTATATCTTAATACATAAAAGTGAATGTGGGTATGTATGTATGTATGTATGTATGTATGTATGTATGTATGTATGTGTTTGTGTCAAAGACGTTTTATAGTTTGTGTATGTTCTCTATACGAATCTACACGCCATGGATAAATATATAGTATTAGTAGTAGTATTTATTTATTTAACCTGGTAGAGATAAGGCCGTCAGGCCTTCTCTGCCCCTCTACCAGGGGATTACAACTATAACATGAACAATAAGATTACAATTAATATTAAATTTACAATTACAATAAAAATTAAAGTACGACAAGAATACCTGATTAATGAAAGCTAGACATTTTATCATAGAAATTAAGAACAAAGAATATTTTTGAATTTACTAAATTACAAATTAAACCTACAATAACAAAATTCTATAGTGATGAAATTACGGATATTGAAATATTTTGTGATAGATTAAGAGAACTATTTACAAGAAACCATGTCTGAACGAGTCTCAATTACTGACCAAGTGCCTAGTAAGTTTTCATTTGAATTCAATTTTATTTCGACAGTCCCTGATGCCAGCAGGTAACGAATTCCAGAGTCTTGGCAGGGCTATTGTGAAAGAGGATGAGTATGAGGAGGAGATACTTTCTAACTAGTTGGTAGTCTGTCACCAGTATAATGAAACAGTTATGTTTCTAAACACTGGTTGAAAGCGAAAGCGCTTCACAGCTGCGTTCTGTCCAAGAGGGTGGATAGCCCTCTTGGTTCTGTCCCATGCGTCCTGTCTCAAATAAACTGCTTCGCGAACGGAAGTTTGCCGACATACTTTCAAATCAAGCCGAGTAGCTATATTTATGTATTGAAATAACTTTAATAATCCGGATACTTCTCATATAAACTGTATTCCATATCATAATTGTAACAATTAGACCTATCCTGAGTTTCACGAATAGGAGAACTTGGTGCACTGGAGTCACTCGATATCATTATCACATCAATTATTATTATTATTATTATTATTATTATTATTATTATTATTATTATTATTATACTCATCAAAATGTATACAGCTGTATATAAAGTCCAGACAAATTAGAGGAAAAATACACATTTGTCGGTTAATAGACAGGCATTCCATCAATAATGTAACGTAATTTATTTACTTGGTTATTTAACGACGCTATATCAACTACGAGGTTCTTTAGCATCGATGGGATTGGTGATAATGATATGATATTTGGCGAAATGAGGTCGAGGATTCACCATAACTTATCTGACATTTGCCTTACGATTGGGAAAAACCTCGGGAAAAACCCTGTGCAATGTCAAAAGGAAAAAGACAACTGATATATCATATTTCATGTAAATTTTATGAAGTTAAGTCCATAGTTTTGTTAATTTGCAGCATTTTTTTCATGCATAAATGTGTAACAACGCCCGGCATAAACAAAACAAATGGTTCACTGGTAATGTACTTAAACTAAATACGGATAAAACCAATACAATTCCGTTTCAGACCCAGTGAAAAACAAATAGCAATACAATATTAAAACTGTATTTCGACACCGGCATTCTTTATTTCTGCTCCTTCTGTCCTTACTGCTTATACAAGAAGACGATGAGCTGTAGCTTATAAGAAGTAGGCCTATTTCGAAGACAAACGATTAATCAAATAAATGGTTCACTAGTAATAAAGTTAAACTAAATACGGATAAAACCGCTACAATTCCGTTTCAAACCCAGTAATAGTAATCAAATATTAAAATTGTATTTCGACACTCGCATCCAAAATAACGGAAAACTCTGGGGTAGGTCGTATTATTGTTAGTATTTTGACTGGAAGGACATGAAAGAACATAATTGAGCACCCACGTGCAATAATGGGGTAAGTATGAATATATTTCGTAACTACTTACCCCATTATTGTACGTGGGTGCTCAATTATACACTAATAATTATCTGTGGAGCCACAGCCCTTGAAAGGCTCAGACAGACCAGCCGGCTGTTGGCCTCACGCTCGCATTTCGATAATAATTATACTTTACTGTAACAAAAAAACTGAAAGCGTGTTTTGTCATGTTTCACCCACGTTACAAGCTTGGAGGTAAAGGTTGTTTACTACAGATAGGGCCTACTTTCATTCTATATCTTATGGTATAGTAAATAGTTTGGCAACGTGTAGAGACTGGGAAAACAATTTAATAAAATCATCCGAATCATACTCGTTCATTTTATAGGCAATCTTGCAGGTCGCATTTAAAAGAACCTAGGAATATTAACATTTTCTTCAGTATATTTGATAGGACTTCTTGTCATACTACATGACAATTTTACTTAGGTTATTCTTTTAAGCATTCCTTGTAGGAATAGCTCAAGTGTTTTAAATTTAGCATACATAAGTTTAGATTAGTTCCTAGCACGAATTTGACGAAATACTAGGTTTTTCCACTTCAGTTTAACTGATTTATGCAAACGAAATTAAGACAGCTGACGATTCTAATGTCAGTTATCACCACGCCCACTTTGTTTTGGGCGCATAAGTTCATTACCGACGGTCGTTCAATTTTCTTCAAACATGGCGGCGCAATGACCACTCTATATCTTTCTCTTTCTAACTCGTTGTGTGTCACCGTCCCGATCGCGATCAGGAGCTAAATCCTGTTTCCAGAACAAGATAATCGCGCAGTTCCGTAAGTGCTTTCAGAATGGATACATCTTATAGTGCTTATTGTGTGTGAATAGTGTTATTTGAAGACATTTCTATAAATTTAATCGTGTTAAATTGTAATTCGTTCCTTTCTTATTTATTTTTCTTCTTTCAATATATATTACATACACTCACTGAAGTTTTTTGAATATTAACGAAGTACAACGGGGTACACCCCCATCTGTTAGGGATGGGGACCTAAACTCATTACATAACTATACATTAGAGAAAGAAACAACACAAAAAATGGAGACCGAGGAACTAAATTCCACTTCTACATTCGCAAAAGTTACCGGTAGTATATTATGCACAGAATTCAAGAGGACCATATGCAGTATATGTCCAATCTGAAGACAATAATATAGGCAATTTACACCCACTGAAAATAGGACGATTATTGTTTAAAAGAGAACACAAAGATATTCAAGAAATTAAAAGACTAGGCAGAAATAGACTGCAGATCAACTTTACAACAGCACAGGCAGCTAATAATTTCCTAGAATACAAAGTACTAGAAACAGAGAAATTGGTGGCCTTTATTCCTAAACATAGAGTTACTTCCGTCGGTGTAATACGAGGAGTCGACACTTCAATTTCTATTGAAGAGATACAAAAGGACATAAATAGTTCGGAAAAGGTATACAAAATAGAACGTTTTTATAGAAAGATGTATGTAGGGGAAGAGGTGAAATATATTCCAACTCAAACTGTGAAGATTACTTTTGAAGCACAAAAATTACCTTGGTATATTACGTTATACTTTGTTAGATACGAGGTAGAGAAATATAGATTTCCTGTTCTACAATTCAAAAATTGCCAGTGGTATGGGCATCACGAATAACAGTGCAGAGGACAATCCAGATGTGTGAAGTGTGGAGAAAATCATACCTTGACTAATTGTTCAAGTTCAAAATTGCGATGTTGTAATTGTTCCTTGGATCACTTAGCGAATAGTGAAAAGTGTGTGACGAGGAAATCCCAACTCATATTAAAAATAAGATGACAGAACTTAATATATCCTTTCATGAAGCAAGAGAGATTGATTCAAAGCAAGAAAGGTTGTATTCAGCAGTAACGGAAAAAGATTTCCCACAATTGCCATCAGTTCTTCCTAGCCAGACACAATCCACCCAACACTTTCCGACCCCTCTAACACAGAGTACTCCGCGTAAGCGAACACGGGTAGATTTACCCACAGTTCCAGGCCAAAGAAACTCCAAAGAAAATCCTTTTCAACATTTCTACAAATCCCAACCGGGCAGGCTCGGTATTCCCAATAGATCTCAGAGACAGACCTTACTATTAGATAGTCCATCTAAAATTCATACGGTTCACAATAGTCAACACACCCTTCAAGAAGACGCAACTGCTCCAGTTCACCCAAACACAACAAATGCTCTACCAATGACATTTATAGATTCGATATTAAATCGTCTAATAAAAGACGTACAGAGAATGGATCCCACGAACACAGAATTGAGCAAGAAACTAGTCCAAGACTATAAACAAAAGATCCTCCTTAATTTAGTACAATGAAGAGTGTTCCTCTTCAGAAGCTATCGATATAAAATTTAAACAGACATAACCTTTCACCGTTTCATAGATTTATATACATATTTATATATACTTCTTACTGGGTTATTTATACATATTTTCGGTTAGCCCTTCCAAACTCTCCGATGGCAGATCTAAATTTAAAAATTCTGCAGTGGAACTGTCGTAGTCTCAAACATAAAATAACAGAGCTACAAAATTTGTTATCTTTACAAGAGATTGATATTGCAGCCCTATGCGAGACATGGATAAATCAATCCTTTCTACCAAAATTTCGAAATTTTACTTTAAATACAAAGAATAGGACGGACGGTAGGGGAGGAGTAGAAAGGGTATATCATATTCCTTATTACATCTCACAAATATACCACCAGAGGTAGAAGTTATTGGGATTAGAGTGAAAAATGTAAACATAATTAATATTTATCAACCTCCTAATGTTATCTCATCTACTACTAGTTGGCACGTAGTTTTTTCGCAAATACCACAAAACGAACAACTAATTATAGTTGGTGATTTTAATTCCCACCATCCCTGTTGGCACACTAGCCACACAGATCAAAGAGGGCAACAACTTTATGAGGCACTTGACCTTTTAAATCTTGTTGTTTTAAATCAAAATGATAGTACGCGTTTAGTAGCACCTTATGGAGAACAGTCTATAGTCGATTTAACTATTACGCAACCTCCTTTGGCGTTGTATACAAACTGGAGCATTATAAAAGATTCAATGGGCAGTGACCATTTTCCTATTGTCACAGAAGTGGGAGTGTCTTGTTTTAGTAGGAATGTACAGGATTCGATTCGGAAGAGAAAAGGAATTGCTCATATTGATTGGATACATTTTTCTACTTCCCTTCAAGATATGTTAAATAAATAGGAGAACATACCGGTTTCGGAAGGCATATGTGAGATCAATGCGACAATTATAAATTATCTAGACAGTAAACACCCTAAAACAAGAATTCTAAACAGTAGATTCCGCCCTCTTCTTTGGTGGGATGAGGATATAAAAAACAACATAAAGCTCAGGAAGGAGTTAACATCTCAATATATTAAAAATATGACGCCAGAAAATTACATGTTACTTAATAAACAATCTGCAATAACGAAAAACTTATACGTAAGAAAAAAGGAATTCGTGGAAACAATATTGCAATACATTAAAGAAAGACACACGGTCAAAGGAAGTATGGCAAATAATAAAGACGTTGAAAAATAACAGGACCTTCACGGACTCAACTGGAAAACGATAGAAGGAATCAAGCAGCACATATGTCCCCTTACAGTGAGTGTTTCTCCATATACCTTTCAGAGTGATCCGAGTTTCAGTGACCACATATTATTACACCCTATTGAAAAAGGAGAAATAGAGGTTGTGCTTGAAACAGTTAGGAATGCAAGTCCAGGAAAGGATGAGATAACATATGATATGATTAAACATTTTCCAGACGAAGCATTTTGCCTTTTAATTCAACATTTCAATTATATTCTTCGCACACAAGAGGTACCGGATGCATGGAAGTATATATTAATAAAACCAATATTAAAGGCTAATAAAACGCCTGAGGTGCCAGAACATTATCGTCCCTCTTACCATGCACTCGGAAATTATTTGAACATATTTTAAAGAATAGACTTTTAAATTGGCTTTATAGAAATCATCAAATGCCTAGGTTACAGTTTGGTTTTCAAAAAAATTCTTCTACATATGATTGCCTTGCAATTCTTTTAACTGATATTACATTAGTCAGAAATAGAGGGGAGATTACGGACTTAATTTGCCTAGATTTAAAAGCGGCTTATGATAATATATGTACTTGGTATTTATTTCAGCAAATGGAAAAGATTGGAATACCGTCCCCGATAATCTGCATAATAGGGAAACTCCTTTCGAATAGACTTGTAACAATTAAATCCCATTTAGAGGATACAGAACCGAGGGAGGTGAATACTGGAATACCCCAGGGATCTGTCTTGAGTCCTTTACTTTTTACTTTAGCCTTACAACTTCTTGAAAAATTCTCACAGCACACGTACGAACTGTCATGTACGCCGATGATATCTTAATTTATAAATCAGATAAGTCTTCACAGAGGTTAGCTTTCGCAATTGGAACAGCAATAAGAGATATGGAAAAATGGTCTTACACTTCTGGACTTTCCATAAATCCTACAAAAAGCTCCCACATCAGATTTAATTGGACGAGAAATATCACCGAAGAAAGATATCAAGTAGATAAAGAGGTCATTCCTTACAAAACGTCGGTTAAAATCTTGGGCTTAATAGTAGATTCGAAGCTTTCATTCACTACGCATATTCAACATATAAAATTCCAAATCCTTCCTAGATTAAATATAATTAAATGCTTAACCAATACATGGTGGGGAGCAGATCCCGGGTTATTGCTATTAATATACAAGACATATATTAGACCAATTATGGAATATGCATGCTTAGCTTTCGCTAGCACTAGTAAACGTAATACATCTGAATTGGATACACTTCAAAATACAGCTCTTAGAATAGCTTTAGGCTTAATGAAAACGCCGATTAAATCGGTCTTGCATACGGCTGCAATATCCCCAATTTTACACAGTTTTCAATTCCTAACAGATAAGTTTATAATTAAGAGAACGGCAATAATTTCTCATATCCTACTTCCAAAATTAAAATTACTGGGCCGATTGGCTCGAAATAGTCGCGAACTTTTCCTTAATACTCCATTGGTTAAGAGTTATCAGCAGGTTGAAATATTTGTGCCTAATTGTGACCGAGGCGTATGACTTGTTCATTGGTAGAGTGTAGTTGTCGAAAGCCGGCTTGTCTTGGTGATAAAAGATTTTGGGATTCTAAATACCAAGTTAATCTGTTGGAGAACATGGACTCCATGGTCTTTGCTATCATGCTTAATAGTGCTATTGGTCGATAACTATTAACATCATGAGCAGGTTTCCCTTTTTTGGGAATTGGTACAATGATTGCTTTTTTCCAAGCTGCAGGAACTGAGGTGTTCCATGATAAATTGAAAATGGATAAAAGTACAGACTTGGATTTTTCCCCCAGTTTTTTTTTTAAATTCGGAATGAATGTTATGGTTTATATTTCACTGTCTGGCAGTGGTCAGGTTCGAAGATCTATATTTAGCACTGTAATAGTAAGATAACTGTGAAAGATGAACACATGAGGTCTATAGCCATAGAGAACATGTGGTAAGAGGATGAATATATACGGGTGTCAGTGACGGATTGTTATAAATAGAAGGACATAATTCATAAAATGTAACACATTACTGGAACTTTCGTGCCAATATATATTGGCGTATTTTTTCTACATGTACCTTTGCTAGATATTCTACATTCACATTCCAAATAAATATAAGAACTAATACATACCTATCGATACTTCTTCTCTGTATGGTAAAGGGCGAAGCACTTGTTGGGGTGAAGTCCTGGCTTCCTCTCACATGTATCACGATAAAACGACGTTTCTTTCCTGCCACCTTTTTACTTTTCTGTTCGAACAAACTGCACAGTCTTTGGTAACTTTTCTTTCGTGTGCCCGGAGCAAGTGTAATTTTCCATTGAGACGATCTTCTGTACTTGGTCTCCCACGTTTTCGAGGCATTTTGTTTCTCACATTCCCCACCAATCCTTCGATGATCTTCTTACGAAACTCCAGGTGACACAAAGCAGGAAGATTTTTTGACTTTTGATTCAAGTTGTATAGGTGGAAACTATTTACAAGAGAAATCTCCAGAATCCAGAAGTATAATTTTCGCCACCATTTCAAACTTTTCTTCAGGAAACCGTAGCTTAAGGGGAGTTGGTCATTATCGCATGCAAAATAATGGTAAAAATAGCCTATCTTCAAACAGTCATAAACATAATACTATTTATCAGAGGTCTTTCATTTTTGTTAGCTATGTGTGTATACATATTAAGCTTTAAAGTGAAAAAGAATGCTTACTCTAGAGTAAATCTTTATCTTTAAATTAATTTTTTTAATTAAGCACAATTTTTTTATAAATTCACTAAATGTCTGTGATTAGGTAGACTCTATTCTCTTATTATAGCACATATTGAATTGAAAATTTGACCACTTATTGCTAATAGATACTAAAACATACCCTACTAAAATTATTCATGTGTCTGTAATATTATGAGTATAGGGCTTATAGAAATCATCACCGTTAATAAATTTAAAAAAATTGACGAAGATTAGTATAAGCCCTATGCCCATAGGCCTAATATTACACATATTTTAATAATTTTAGTAGGGTATGTTTTAGTATCTGTTAGCAGTAAGTGGCCAAAATTTTAATTCAATGTGTGCTAGGATAAGTGAATAGAGTGTACCTAATCACAGGTATGTAGTGAATTTATATAAAAATATGTTTAAATTCAAAAATTAATTTAAGGGTAAGATTTACACTAGATTAACCATTCTTCTTTCATTTTAAAGCTTAATGTGTATACATATATCACTAAAAATGAAATAGCTGTGATAAATAGTATTACATTTATGACTGCTTGAAGATAGGCTATTCTTACCATTACTTTGCATGCGATAACGTCCAATTCCCTTAACAGTAGTGGTCTGCTGTGTCGACTCCTCCCATTTTTTAAGTGTAGTCTATAACAGCAACCGATTTCTGAAAAACCTCTACTTCCTTCGCAGTTTTTCTCGAGACTTCTCTTGTGTCTGGATTATGCCATGTACTTAGAATGGTAACAACTCTTGTCTTTCCACGATAATGTCAAATATTTGTCTTCCTTCCTGTAGGCTACTACTTCATGTTTCTTTATTTTCAGTGCTTTCTTCTTCATTTGTTTCGGCAGGCCTTTCCTATTCTGCATTATTGTACCAGTCAAATGAACAGTTCCCGAACAAGATCCAAGTTTGTATAAAATCTGTCTGTGTGCAGATGGTATCCTTCTCATTCGTTACACTCTGTACTTTGTTTATAAGTTGAAGAACTGTTGTGCTGGTGAATGTCAGTTCTGGATGAATCAAACTTTTTGTAGTTACTGATCCATAATAAGGAATCAAACCACAAACATAACCATTTGTCGAATCAGCAATTACACAAATTCGAAGACCCCATTTTGTTGGTTTCTGTGGGTTGTACATCTTGAATACCACACGTCCCTTGAAATTTACAGTAGACCTATCTACACATACATGTTCTGATGGGCTGTAAAATTCCAAAAATTTTGATTCAACGTAATATATAACTTTTTTACTTTACTTGCTCAGGACTGCATTTGTCTGTCTGGAGTTCCATCTCTAGGAGGGGGGGGGGAGACATGAAGACCCCAATATATTTGCAGAAATCGCTTTCTTGAAAATATGTCTTTGTAGAACCGCGAACTGTCTAACCATTGTTCCGAGAAAAAGTCTTTGATGGTACTCTTCATACATCTTCCCATATTCAGTATTACTCCATGAAAAGCCATTAGCTCTTCAGCGGTGACGTCTTCCCACCCGTTCCAAATTGAATGTTTTCGCAAAGGTGTGACTTTTTGTATTTTTGTCTTAGTCTTGTTCTCTTTAATTTTCTCCTTTTTCTCCTTGTTCTCCTCCATTTCCTCCTCTTCCTTCTTGTTCTTCATTTCCTCCGTCTTCTTGTTCTTTATTTTCTACTCTCCCCACGTGCTCTCTACATTTCTTCGTCTTTCTTGTTGTTCCCTTTCTCTTTCTAGTCTCCTTTTCCAGTCTTCACTTTCTCTGTTTCAATCACTCCCCGCGCCACAGTTTTCTCTTTTATTTTTCTTCTAGTCTTCCGCCTCTTTCTTTATTATTGTAATTTTTTTTAAACTAACAACAATGTAACTTTATTATCTCGACAATAGGATTTACTCTCCACACCGTAACACAGTATTCGTTAGTGCACTCCACTGACGACAATGACAATTTACTTGGACTATTACGAACAACAATGAACTATTAATCTTAACTAATATTTACAAAGCACTATTTACAAATCAGAACTGTTAGTTCTCAGTTCACAGTTCTTCTAGCTCAGTCACTCGAGTTCACAGTATCTCGAACCACAGACCTTCAGAGACAGTCCACTGCACTCGAACTCAGGTCCCTCCAACTGCGATCCACTGCACTCGAACTCAGGCCTTCGGATGCTGACACAGTTGCGGACGCACACTCAAGTCGAACTCCGGTACACAAGACTGGCTGGCTTGCTCTGTTCACTGCCTTACTCACTGAACTAATCATGAATCACACACTGTCCGAGTTCCATCGCGCTTCTTCTTTTATAACCACAGCGACGTAGCCTGGAAAGTTCGAATTCGCGATTCTTCCACTTCGACGGACTTCTCGGCCTCTCTAGGCAAGCAGAAGATGCGCGCGCAAACTCCCTCGCCGCGTAGGCCCTTTCCCCTCTCTTCTCTCCGCCGCGCGCCGTCCCTCAGTGCTCCGTGGAGCCCGCGCGATCTGCTCTCTTGCGGGACGCTGGTCGTGAGTTCGAATCTCACGTCGCTGTCACATTATTATCCACTTCCCTTTTCTCATTCCTCTTTACTATCATCGTCCTTGCATTTCTGCTCTTCTCCTCACCTCCTTTGTACATCCTATCCTGGTTCTTCTCTTCCCTCTGCTTTACTATATAACTTCATTCTTAATGAGAAACCTTCTTGCCCAACTGAATTGCGGCACTCCCAATCAAATTGTAATTTGAAATACTCGTTTTGAATGTTCCAGGACTCGTTGGTTACGAGAGAGCGGAATACTGGACCGAGAAGACAAGTACTGGATAACCCAGTTTCCCAAGTGTCAAGGGAACGCTGAGAGCTTCACCAGTGTTCGAATCCAGGACTTCTACCCAGTTTTGCTCGTCCTGGCGTACGGTGTTGCTCTCGCTGTGGGACTTCTGATTCTGGAGAATCTGTACTCAAACTTAAAATCTATGAAGACAGATAAATTCAAGTCCACACGGTAACAATTTCCACCTAATCTCTATCCTTTCGTGTAATTCTTACTGTTATTAGACTTGGCATTCCCTTTTTTTTTTAATTATCATCAGCACAGAAAACATAATTACCATTCACTTTTATAGTCCCCAATTGTGAAGAAAATTGCAATCATGTTTACGTATTTCAGAGGAATTTACGGACACATGTTGTAATGAACTATTTTGATTGTCTACATGTGGGAAATACATACCTGAAATAATGCCCCGTATTTTTTAAATATCCTGTGTATATATGCCTACATATATATATATATATGTAGATGTTTTTATATAATACTAGCCGTACTCGTGCGCTCCGCTGCACTCGTTAGAAATAAATATAAAGTAATATATTACGTAATTAAAATAGGACATTTGATCCAGGGAACATTCCTGTTTGATAGAAGGATAAATAGTTTAATATATTACTTAATTTAAATTGTAGCCTATTTAAAAAAATTAAAATGCAATCATTTTGGTCCAGAGATCACTCATTTGGTGCAATGACAATTACTTTAACATGTTCTTAATTGTTATTACATGCAACCATAGTTTAATGAAGATTGACATCATTTAGATTTATTGTGTATATTTTATATTACTTGCTATATGTTTCCATTGAATTATGGTAATAACTTAATTTTAACCCTTGTTTTCTACGTCTTCAGTAAATGGCGCTTGGCCCACTATGGTTCTGCACCCTTCAAATAACTTAAATAGTGATACAGCACATATAGTGATATGTAGGGTAATTCAGGGGGAGATAGCCATGCGGGTGAGAGGACCAACCGCTCTTATTTTTATTCTAATCATCTGTTTCGAATGAAAATCGGTTTGCCGTCAGATATTAATTAAACGAAGTGATTGTTGCACCTGCGAAAACGGAAAGTTATTATTTCCGCGTTTTGTAGCCGTTCGTGAGTCTGTGAGCAAGCAATTTTTCACCTTCTGAAATAACAATAGAGAAATACTGCATTTTGTGAGGAAATTTGCTGGAAACATTATTAAAGAGGTAAGGCATCTTTAAACATTCTATCTTAACTGTATTTGTTCTCTTCACTGCTGCCAGTTTTTATTACGCGGTATGGCCATCTGTCCCGTATAAAAAGGAGAGATGGCCAGCATTTTTCCGGGATAGATGGCCTACAATTGAGGAATATTATTATGTTAAAAGTATCGTTATTTCTAGATTCCGATAAAATATAAAGCAAAGCCCGGCAGCAAACGTGTCTTTGGAATGAAGATGACTTATACCGTGCTTTTGAAGCCATTAAATATGGCACTTCTGTACGTCAAGATTTCATTACATTTCATATTCCAAGAAAAGCCCTGGAAAGTAGAGTTAAAACAGACAATTCTACAAAGGGTGCAATGGGACCAAGTGACACATAGGCAATGACAATGGATGTAGGTTTGTTCGCCATATTAAATATGCAGGAACATGGATTTTCCCTTACAGGGACCGATGTCTATAGTCTCGCTTACATTTTTGCTGAAGAACTTGCCAATATTCTCTGACTGGCTGATAAGCAAGCATTCTGATGGGAGCAGATAAAAAGTTATTTTTTTCACCATGTTAATAACGTCAAAAGAAGTGCTTATAAAAATTTTGGCCACTTGACCGCAATTACGAGGGCCGTAAAAAGGTTCGCCAGGGGTCGTTAACAGAAAGAAAACACAATTTAATTTTTAAAAAATATTGAACAGACACAGCAATTGTTGAGCTATTTTTTCAACACATTCCACACCGGAATGAGACATTTGTCATATCATGGGATTGGTAGAGAGGTGCAGGCGGCTGTCCAACGCTGGTTTCATCCCAGGAAGCTGACTTCTACGACACAATGGTACAAAAATTGATCCCATGGTATGACAAATGTCTCAATTCCAGTGGGAGATACGTTGACAATTAGCGCAACAATTGCTGTATCTGTTTCAATAAATCTTTCCATGTAATTGTGTTTTTTTCTGTAAACGGCCCCAGATAAAATCACTTTCTGGATGGACTCGTAATTACGATCGAGTGGCCAAAATTTGCATAAGCACTTCTTTTGACATTATTAATATGGCGGAAGAAAAAAATTACTTTTTATTTGCTCCCATCAGAATGTTTGCTTGTGAGACAACGCTTCCTATCCCGGAAACCAACTGGAAAAGATACTGTTACTTTGACCTTTCAGGATTTTGTTTCATTAACATGTTCATAAGGTCCCGCGTCGTGGCTAAGGCATCCTGCCTAGGGCTCGCGTTACGGAATTCGCGCTGGTTCGAGTCCTCATGGGAGAAGAAATTATCTCATGAAATTTGAGCCAGTGTATGGGACCGGTGCCCACCCAGCATCGTGATGCACTTGGGTAACTACGATAGGTAGCGAAATCCGGTTAAGAAAGCCTGCTGTAACGGCTTGGGGATCATCGGGCTAATCACACGATACCGCCATTTAGTTGGATGATCTTCCACCTCTGCTTCGACATGTGGACGTGAGGTCAGCAGCTGGGTGGTCGATCATGGTCCTTAATGGGCTGTCGTACCTCGGATTATTATTATAATGTGTTCATAAGCGTTTCAATTTATTTGTGTTGTTTTAAGGAAAATTCACTAAAAGAGGAAAAAACAAAAATAAAGTTGTTGAAAAGTTTCAAACAATCATAATTATGCACTTAGACACTATATTTATGTGTCCAGTGCATAAAACCTCATTCTTTTACAAAAATTGTTATGAATGTACTTAAAAATTATGGTGGCCATCTATTCCAATATCCTATGGCCATCTCACCCACATAAATAATAAATAAATAAATAAATAAATACTACTACTACTACTACTAATATGTTGGGTGAGATGGCCAGTGGCCTATTATATTTCAAACGTATTTTTTATTACATCAGTGAATTCTATGCGCCCTGAGGCACTGTAGTGGAGAAATATAACCTAGAAGGAACGTATTTGATTTGTTTCGTATTTCTTTACCAATCGGTTATCCTGTTCTAAGTGATTTAAAAAACTATGGCCATCTAACCCGGAATTACTCTAATTATATTTCTTTCTTTCAAAAATGTAAGAATTCACGATCTCCTATGTACCATTGCGATGGAAAGAATAAATGTGTTTTTTCTTCCTACTCAAAAATTTTACATTTTGCACATAAGAGTTATTGCAGGAACAACAAAGCTATAATCTGAGGCGGCGGTGAAAATGCATTCTATTGTTATTTTAAAAGTCTTGTATATCCTTTAATCGATATTACTTCATACAAACACAGAAACGTTCTCTGTAGTCTATGTTTAATAGCTTTCGTTTGTTGTTGTCCAAGTCCCCTTATAGATGAAGTTATTTGTTTTTTTTTTATTTCATTACAGCGCCTTAGATGGCGTTATATAAATTTTAAAACTCATTTATCTCATTAAATATCAGTCCTATCAAAATTTTGCATAGAATAAAACTCATCGGAAATAATTAAAAAAAAAAAGTTTTGTTATGTAACATTTTTCACGAAAATTAATAATAGGCGAAATATTTCGGCTTATTTAATTCAAGCCCCCTTATAACCCCCCTTTTAAATAATATATTTTGAATGCCGTATAGCCTAAAATCTAAGTTACAACGAACTTAATTTATATTCCAATTTTCATATAATTCAGATCAGCCGTTATCGCGTGAAAAGGTAACAAACATCCATACAGACAGACAGACAGACAGGCAGACAGACATACAAACAAAAATTTCAAAAAAGCGATTTTCGGTTTGAGGATGGTTAATTATACATGTTAACACCAATTATTTTTGGAAAATCGAAAATTACCAGAAAAAGTTTGGCTACAGATTTATTATTAATATAGATTACATAACGTATACTCAACCGATATAGTTTGTATGAATCGGACGAGTTGAGTAGAAGTTGAAAGAGTAGGAGCATTAGCTTTTGTATGTTGGACGAGTTGAATACATTTTCAAGTACAATTCCTCATTGGAACGAGTTGAGACAGGACGAAGCGGGAAAAAATTATTGAGGGATTTACCGAAAGAAGGACACATAGATCAATTTTTCATTTCTGCATATATGCCCTTCTTCCGGTATAAATTTTCTAACACTGGTCGCAAGAATATTTAGGCCAAAAACTAATATATTCGCAATAAAAAAGACAAAATATATATTCGAAAGAAAACCATTTTCTGTTACTCGTACTAGTGTCATGTAGTCTACTAGACTTCGAAGTTTTAATGTTATAGATTCTAGAGATAACGAAGCGATGAATATCTATACTAATAATAAATCTGTAGCCGAAATTTTTCTGGTAATTTTCGATTTTCCAAAAATAATTGGTCCTAACATATATAATTAACCACCCTGAAAAAGAAAATCGCATTTTTGAAATTTTTGTTTGTATGTCTGTCTGTATGTTTGTTACCTTTTCACGCGATAATGGCTGAACCGATTTATATGAAAATTGGAATATAAATTAAGTTCTTTGTAACTTAGATTTTAGGCTATATGGCATTCAAAATACTTTATTTAAAAGGGGGGTTATAAAGGGGCCTGAATTAAATAAATCGAAATATCTCGCTTATTATTGATTTTTGTGAAAAATGTTACATAACAAAAGTTTCTTTAAACATGATTTCCGATAAGTTTTATTCTTTACAAAATTTTGATGGGACTGATATTTAATGAGATAAATGAGTTTAAAAATTAAAATAACGCCATCTAAGAGGGTGCAATGAATTAAGAACAAATGACTTCGTCTAAAAGGGGCCTTGGACAACAACAATCGAAACAGGGGCCTTGGACATCAACAATCGAAAGCTATTAAACATAGCCTACAGAGAATGTTTCTGTGTTTGCATGAAGTAATATCGGAAGCTAAATTAACCGATTTGTATAATTAATTATTATTTCATCATTGGAAAGTGTAGTTTCTCTAGATGGACATAATGCTATAATGTTATTACAGTAACGTCTGAGTAAATCGAGGACGGGTAAGATTAAAATAGCTTCTTATGCACAGAAAATTTGATAGGCTATTTTGTACATTCGTTTTCTGTATTTCTATAAATAATAATTATGTACACTCATTTTAATCTCAGAGAATTAACGAACAACGAGAGTGTATTGATTTAGTATGCAGTAATAGTACGTTAGCTTAGCAATCCATTATTTTATAATTCAAATTTTAACTATGCTCAATTGAATCGTGTTAAAATACATGAAATATATATGTAATAAATGCAGTGCAAAAAAAATGGGTAATGAGCGAAGCAGATTATGTTGCGCTGTTGTAAAAGTTGTTCCCTGGATCAAACGTCCTATTTTAATTATGTAATTACTTTATATTTATTTCTAACGGGTGCAGCGGAGCGCACGGGTACGGCTAGTTATATAATATATTTTTTGGCAGAAAGGCGAATCACGTTTTTGTTACAGGCGAACATAGGATAAGAATCACCATTGCTTCTCGTCTCCTGAAATTAAATGGTAATGAATAATGACGTTTCAAAACTTTTAACCGTCGTGATTTTCACACATGTTTACAACGAAATAAATATTCACGAAGAAACAAATTCCCACAGAATATAGTCACCATTGCTCCTTATCTCTGAAACTAAATGAAGAGTCAGATCAAACCTTTGGAAGGTCGTGTGTGCTTATAAAGTCGATGGTAGCTCAACCACTTAAACTTGATAGTAATGGAACCAATCGAAAGAAAATCCCTTACTAGTAACTACTTCTTTCCGTCTCTAAACCAAAACGCAAAGCGGCGATGGTGATCAAGCACTCAAACGTCATGCTTTTTACACATATTTACAAGAATCGAAATATTCCAAAGAAAATCCCTCTTCAGTGGTATTATGGATTTCATTTTCTTATTTCTTGACAAGCTCACCTTCTTGGCAGACTACAGATATGGACGTAATCACAGCTTCGGGTATCGACATCGGTTCCGTGGTATCTGAGTCATTCATCCGTGACTCCGTATTTTGAACGATGAACATGGCAACGGTCAAGATAGCCAACACCACAAAGTAAGTCAGCCATACTGATGGAGTGAATGGCAGAGTGTAGATGTTTGATATATCTGATAGAGATGGCTTCAGGAAAATGAATCTCCCTCTGAAACAAAATGTAATCGTTGGAGTCAGTGGTGTCATTCATCGATATTAAGACTTCTGTCATTAGCGAAAGGAACCGGTTGTTAATCCTTAAGGGAAGACTCCACTGAAAACAATGAAAATTTTTCCAAATTTTTTTTTTTTTAGCTATTTCACTTATTCAGAATTTATATTTTCATACCCCAAATGGATTCAGCTCAATTCTGATTACAAATACTCGTATGTTTACACTTTAAATTAAGGCTTGGAAGGGGGCGTAGAATTTAAAGAGAAGGCGTGGCCACGCCGGAAATAAGAACGGCTCGACTGTAACTGTGTGCACAAGGAAATAAAACTTAAAATATACAAAACAATTATTAGAAGTATTCTCTGTTATGCAAGCGAAACTTGGACATTATCTAAGGAGACAGAAGCTAAACTAGGTATATTTGAACGCAAAATACTCAGAAGAATTTTTGGACCGGAGCAAGAAAATATGCAGTGGAGAATACGTTATAATAACGAGCTATATAAATTATATAAAAGTTTTGATATTGTTACTTTCATCAAATTAAGGAGGCTTGAATGGGCCGGACATGTCTGTCGGATGGAAGGGAACAGAATACCAAAGAAGATCTTAGAAGGGAAAATACATGGTAAAAGACCAATTGAATCAGTGAGTGGAAAAAGGGAATAACTACTTTGAACCCAACTTTTCAGGAAACAAAAAAAAACTTTCTACAGCTTTTCTGTTAAGTTTGATTTAAATGTTGTCAACAGTAAAAATGTTCACTATTGTTTGTAATATATATATTATTACCAAACTTTGCTCTATGCCTTGTTAATATTTGTATACAATTGTTTTAAATCTTAAAACTTATTTCCTTTTCCACTCAATAATCATACATATACTTTATTAGCTTCCTAGCCTCTCCTCCAGTTTTTTCCTTCTTTAAAAATGTATATAGATGATTAAACAGGTTAATAACGACTTCCACATTACAATTTTATGGAAAAAAATATACAGGGTGAATCAAAAGTCTGGAACCATATATCTTCCATATGCTTGATTTTCGATTGTTATAGGTGTTACCAGTATTTGTAAAACAAAGTGCTCTACCAGTGACACATTCGATTCTAGCTCTCAGCTATCTCAAAAGCAGCCATTTTGAATGCAACTTTGAAATTTTAAATGGAAAAGGGGGTCATATAGGTACTCAAAATCATCTGAAATTTTCTGAGAAAAACAGTGGTGCAATTCGTTTTTAGATATGTCTAATCGTTTTCAAGTTATTTAAAGATAACTAATAATGACACAAACTTTAGTTACTGCATCTACAGATATTTTGTAACACGGTACGGTACTAAGGAAGCTTTGGAAAAGTAGTTTTTATGCAATTATGGTAATTAACTTTTCCAACTTTACTGTTCGGTTAATCCGTGGCAGTTTCAATGCATTGTTGTTAGAAAGATTATGAATACAGAATACTGTATGTACGTATATCCAAAGCTTGTGAAGATAAAACATCTCCTGTACACGAACAAAGGAAAGTGACAAGTTCTGCATGTAGTCGAATAATAACCCAACAACATTTCCCCTTTGTCTACGTGTATAAGTTACTTCCTGTAGCTTATTATTAGTTTATTATAAAAATTTTCCAATATTAGCTGTAATAGAACAGTATTGAGTGGAAAAAGGGAACTACTACAGAAGTTATTTCCTTCTTCCACTCCACACAGAACAGACATGAGATTTTTACGTGGGTAAGAATGTTAGTAATATTCCCTTTTTCAGCTCATACAATGGGTCTATCATTGAGGAACAAAATGGCTATCTCAGTTCAATTTAGCAAAAAAATGTAGTTATTCCCTTTTTCCACTCACTGGTTCAATTGGAAGACCCAAAAATAGATGGATAGATGCGGTAACGATCGATTCTCAGGACTATCTCGGAACAACTGCCTGGAGGAGATCAGCACAGGACAGGGACAGTTGGAGGAAGAAAATTGAGGAGGCTAAGGCTCGACTTTGGCTGTGATGCCATCGTAGTAGTAGTAGTAGTAGTAGTAGTAGTAGTAGTAGTAGTAGTAGTAGTAGTAGTAGTAGTAGTAGTAGTAGTAGTAGTAGTAGTAGTAGTAGTAGTAGTAGTAGTAGTAATAGTAGTAGTAGTAGTAGTAGTAGTAGTAGTAGTAATAGTAGTAGTAGTAGTAGTAGTAGTAGTAGTAGTAGTAATTGATATTTAAATTCCCTATATTCAACAATATTTTCTATATATTTTTTGTATTTGTACGATTACCGATACTTACTCGAAGATGCCGATTTCCCCGCTGTAGTCTAGAATACCGATACGCCATAGTTTGAAGATGAGGCCTGTGGAAGTCATGTCGATCTCCCTCCGATACAGCAACCCCACCACGCCGTCGTACGCGACCTCTGTAGCAGTCACATTAATGGGGAATCCCCACGAGTGCATCGGAGTTATGTTTAACCTGCACAATCAAACGCCTCACTTTGTACTTCATTCACACAAATCAAGGGCATACTTCTAAAATAACTTGACAAGCCATTACTTGAAGTTGTGATAGGTAGCGAGTCGCTCCGAAAGCGCGTATCCCTTCTTGGTGAACGAGTTGATGTGCTTATAGCGAGGGTCCATGAACTGTTCCCAAATGTCTTCTCCGTACTGAAAGATAGAAAGATAGGAGTAAAATAATTGTAGGAAATTAAATCACATATGAAACTCTTCGTCCCACACTGGAACGTCGTAGTCAAAGGCAAATATTCCTGGAGTCACCAGCGAATAGGGATTATAAAGAATGGACACTTCGCGTCGGTACCTTTGATGTAGCCGGACCGATTTCAATGACCTTCAAGCCAGCTAGAGCGTCAGATTCTGCTTTCTCCCTAGAGTTGGCGCTGACATCACACCAGCTAGCAGTCGACACAGCGGAAATATAACACATACAATTAATACATCTAGGTACATTATGTACTCAAATAAAATAAATTGGATCCATATAATAATAAATCCTTCATTAACTGTAATGTCTAGACTCTAGAGTTCCTTTATAATGACAGTTGAGACGTTGACCCCAACAACAATTAAAATATGTAATGATTTGATAGCGCTGAAAATGGAAAAACAAAACTCTTACGAGAAGTAAAACCATATACCTATATTATATTATATACAAATATTAAACGAACTCGATACTTAATTTTATAATATATTATATTATTTTATAGTATAATTTATAATATCTGAAATATAAAATATTATTATTACAACTAGTTTGCCACTGAGAAATAAGGAAAAGCGGTTAACTTGAATTTATTTGAAGCAAAGCGTTACTGGATTATGCAATAAGGTAGGCGATGTTTGGATCCTGTGCCTTAATTCTATTCTCAATTATTCTCAGCGTATGCTCGATTACACTACCTCTAGCGCTTGAAAGTGGAACTAAACGCTCGCGCACAGAGAAACAAAACACAGGAAAATTCGCTCAGTGTCCATTCTTTATAATCCCTATTCGCTGGAGTCACGTTATGAAATGAGGGTTGGTTCGAATCCTCTTGAAAAAAGACATTTTGGTAATATACAAGGATCGTGATTCATTTGGGAAATTACGCTAAGTAGTGAAATCCGTAACGGTTGAGGGGATCATCGAGCTCACCGCATCGTACATGATCATGCACCTTTGGTGAAGTAAGCATTCTACTGGTTGGCGTTGGTCCTTCGTGGGATATCGCTCCACGGATCACCACTATGATACACTTTCTCATTGTTCGTTACTATTAAACAGGTATCGCATATTATTATAGGGACCTAGCGGATACTGAGTGTGCACTTCTTGAGGCTAAAAGGAGGAGAGAAAAAAAAAAGGTAACAACTGTTGAATATATTTATTAAATACAGTAGCGTGCAAATTAATCCGAACAACGTAATTACTTATGCAAAAACACTCAAACGGGATAAAAAAAAAAGGATCTAAGACATACCTCAGTAATCTATGTGGCCTCCCTTGTTCCTAATAACAGTTCTGAGACGATTTGGCATGGATTCCACTAATTTCTCACAAATATTCTTCATTTCTTCATCGCGAAACCATACACCAATGAGGGCAGAAATCATCTTCTCCTTTGTAGAACAATCCATTTTTTGCATTCTTCTTTTGCAAATTGACCACAAGTTCTCAATGGGGTTGATGTCGGGTGAGTTGCCTCGCCAAGGGAGTACCTGAATATTCTTCTTGTTGAAGAATTCTGTAGTTTTTCGAGACGTATGGCATGGTGCCAGGTCTTATTGGAACACACCTCTGCCATCCGGAAATGATTTTTGCAGCTGGGGTACGATTCTGGTTTCCAATAAGTGAATATATTTGTCAGAATTCATCATTTCCTTGATAGGTATTAATGCTCCAGGCCCTTCATATGTAAAACAACCCCAAAACATTACTTTAGGGGGTATTTTGGTGCTTGTTGGAGATGAGCTGCTGTTACTTTTTCGGATCCTTTCCGTACGTAAGAAACACGGTGGCCGTGGACCTCGAAATGAGACTCATCGGAAAAAGTACATTCTTCCAGTCATTCACTCACTATCCAGTGTTGATGTAATTTTGCCCACATTAAGCGTTTTTTGTACATAACAGGAGTTAGCAGTTGCTTCTTAATAGGCTTACGAGCCCTTCGTCCAGCTTACAAAAGCCTACGCCGCACTGTTGTGACGTGAATATTCGCCTCAGTGGTAGCATTAACTCGCGGGTTAAATCGACAGTAGTTAGTCTAGGATTTAATTTACTTTTGCTGACAATTAAATGATCATCTGCAGGTGAAGTCTTCCTTTTCCGGCCACAGTTTCCTTTTTTCTGGGGTGTGATGGATCCAGTCTCCCTGTATCGTTTTATGATCGAATAAACAGTATCCAAACCTATGTGACATTCTGCAGCAATTTGCCTCTGTGTCATAGAAGAATGCTCTGCTAATGTTATAATTTTAGACCGTTTTCGTGGAGTTGTATCCATTTGTGAAGACGACAGAATGTACACAGGATTGCAGTATTAAGTCTTCAACACAACTGAAATGCTTATAAGTACAAAACGACAGGCAAAATGTCACATATTAAAAAAATAATGACAGACCTTCAACAATGGAATTACACGTACTACAGATGTCAATTAAAGCGATATGAGCAGCTGTGAGGCCAACAATGACAGAAAATGTAAAAATATGTCGTGTTCGGATTAATTTGCACGCTACTGTATCTTAATAGAAAATTACGGTATTTTTTTAAATTTGACATAAAGAGAATGTCGTCGCTTTACAGTTTGTGAAATAAGCTTTTAACTTTTTTCAGTAACATCCTCAACTTGTTCCAGATGACTATAGTATTGCCTTTTCATGGATATAAAACCACCAACAACGGATATGAAATATTAAGTAGTAGAAGAAAGTCCTCTCCATTGAAAAAGTAACAAAATATAAAACAGTAAAACAAAGGTGTAATGACGTATTCATCGGAATTCTGTGACCCCTTGACGACATTTTTGTAAATTTGTTGAAATATAAAATGCGTATGTATTTTTGAATCGTTCTGATTATAAATGAAGTTAGATATTTATTTTTGTAGATTATAAGAATATGTGGCTTTCGTGTGCAATCCAGAAGAGTCGATATTATTTTCTTACTTGGATACATCTTTAAATTTTAATTTATCTGTTCCGAATTTTACTTGAAAATTAACCATGACAACCGTAGGCTAATTATAAATAAAGATTCATTGGTAACATGATAGATAATTAAATTATTACAAATCGAAACGAACGTTAGGATAAAGTACAAGGGGTGTGATGCGGATTTATACAATCCACTGGTTTCATTTATTGTAATTTATATCAGCTGGACAAGAAAAATAGTTTACTTTTTTAAGTAACAGATGCGGAAAACACAACTTCACAACAAGTTCGTCCATTACAGTTTTCACTGGATTTATGCAGAGGACATTATTATATCGATGCTTCGCAAGGTTTGAAATAATACGTCCAACACAATTCATGCACCACTCAAGAATAAACTTTTCGCTACACTTTACAGCAATGGTCGTCTGCACTCGCTGAAATGGGTAAAGGGTAAGCGGAGCGACGTATTGTGCCCTATCATGCAGCAGGAAGAGGTAGAGAGCATACCCGCCAGCACCTACAAAAACACCGTAGTGCAGTGCCTTCTCCGCGGGTAACAGATGCTAGCCCGAGGGTGCAGTGTGCTGAGAACCGCTGCTCTACAGCATAGATGTCCAATTGTAACTCGTACGAGCGCATATTCTTTAAAGTCGTCTTTCCTATTTTATATGGAATGTTATTCATCTTAGCAGAGCATGCTTGATGTGCAATATCTCCTGGTTCCATACGCATTTGGTCACCCATGCTCTCAGACGTTGGCATCAGTAGTACATGTCGAACGGAGTCGAACGCAAGGACGTGATCTCCCTCCCTCCACACCCCTAGCTGGGGCACCTGTCCGACCGGTTGAAGTACTGGCGGTCAGCGGTGGATTTCACTAAAAAAATGTTGCTCTCTAAGGAAGCTTCTGAAGTAAAAAGTCCAAAAATATTATTTCCACAAAGAATGGGAAAATGAATTATTTTGTTGCGAAGAAGGGGAAAGCGTTAGGTGCTTATTATGCTACAAAATTTTACCAGCGCGTTGAGCGACATTATGAAAAGACTCGTTTTAATGGAACATTTTTTTTTATTTTTTTTTATAATAATAGTAATCCACACCTGTGGAGTAACGGTTAGCGCGTCTGGCCGCGAAACCCCAAGTGCAAGTGCACAAATATGGCTGGTTTAGATGTATATAAGCTTAAACAACTTTGCAAAGTAAAATATTCACATCTTCGGAGTTTTGTTATGAAAATTGCTTCTATGTTTGGCTCAACCTTTATTTGTGAACAGTTTTTTTCTCAGTTGGCCATTGTAAAATCCAAATCAAGATCACGCATTTCAGACGAAAATTTATTCTATCAGCTCACAATTTCAATGTCTGACGTAACTCCAAATTTTGAAACACTTTCTGATTTACGTGAGGAAGAAGAATAAACGAATCCTTTCTTTTAAAGGCATGAGTCAATTGACGTAAATTGACAAAAACAACTACAGTAAGAAGTTTAAAAAAAGCCTAATTGTTGTTTTCCTGTTTCTTAGTAATGTGCTTGATATTTTGTTAAGAATCTATTTTTCCTTAGTTTCTTAATTTTATTTTCAAAGGATGCAAATTAGTGACTGATGCCTTTCAAAACAAACAGGTTCAGATTATGGCATTACTTTTTAACTGTTGTGGAATTGTACGTTTTATATCATTTTATAAGGTTTTTACAGTAGGCTAATTGTTTAAATTAGAAATACAGTTATGTTTCAGCTTTTTGTAAAATAGTTTGTATTTGTTTTCGAAAATTTGTTTTCTTTCATTGTCATTATTCACAAAATTACCTTTGCAGAAAACTGTATATCTTTTTGTCCTGCGTAATTACTTAACGTTCCGTGTTTCAATACTTCACGCGATCCACCGCTGAGTATTACGTTAACAGGTGATGCGTGTTGCAGCAATCAGAGTAGTACGGCGCACCTTTTTAAATGCCCACGACTGCGTCTAGAGCGTGTTTTGTTTATTTTTTGTTTACTCACAATCACAGTTGCTGACTGCAGAGTGATTCCTCCAAAGTCGTTCCTCTTCGGACTATCTGGGTACTTCTGTCCTGGACTCCATTTCTGCAGAGGTGTGAATATTAGTGGCAGGCGTGGTAAGATCCTGTACACGTCCTGCAGGAGGAACTGATCCTGTTGGGAGCCAGAGCGCACCAGAGTGAACTGACTGTTCAAGAGGATGAGGAGCGACTCCAGCTCGCTGAGCAGCTGATCTTCAGAGGACAGCATCCATGTACCATTAGTTTCAATTGCTGCATTATTTATCAAATGATCCTCTGCAGCATTATCGAGGAAAACCAACCAGAAGTGGAGCATGCTGAATAGATTATTTTTAGAAGCCTGCAAATAACGGAATTTACTTTTTAATTCTAATCTGCGTTTAGACGAATCAGAACAACATAATGCAAATCAAGATTTCAGGTGTAACCCCCTGTAAAGTTTGATTTCAATAATTTCGAGCGAAAAATTGTTCCGGGGCCGGGCATCGAACCCGGGACCTTTGGTTTAACGTACCAACTCTCTACCAAATGAGCTACCCGGGAACTCTACCCGACACCGATCCAATTTTTCCCTCTATATCGATGCCCGGCCCCGGAACAATTTTTCGCTCGAAATTATTCAAATCAAACTTTACAGGGAGTTACACCTGAAATCTTGATTTGCATAATACACGTCACTGTTCGTTAACAGAAAGCCACAATTTAAGTCACACAGAGTTAGTGTGCACTCGAAGTTGGTTGCTTGACGGTTGTCATCCCACTTTGAGGTCTGTGGATGTAGAGGGAAAAATTGGATCGGTGTCGGGTAGAGTTCCCGGGTAGCTCAGTTGGTAGAGCGTTTGTACGTAAAACCAAAGGTCCCGGGTTCGATTCCCGGCCCCGGAAGAATTTTTCGCTCGAAATTATTCAAATCAAATTTTACAGGGGTTACACCTGAAATCTTGATTTGCATAATACACGTCACTGTTCGTTAACAGAAAGCCACAATTTAAGTCACACAGAGTTAGTGTGCACTCCAAGTTGGTTGCTTGACGGTTGTCATCCCACTTTGAGGTCTGTGGATGTAGAGGGAAAAATTGGATCGGTGTCGGGTAGAGTTCCCGGGTAGCTCAGTTGGTAGAGCGTTGGTACGTTAAACCAAAGGTCCCGGGTTCGATGCCCGGCCCCGGAAGAATTTTTCGCTCGAAATTATTCAAATCAAACTTTACAGGGAGTTACACCTGAAATTTTGATTTGCATAATACACATCACTGTTCGTTAACAGAAAGCCACAATTTAAGTCACACAGAGTTAGTGTGCACTCGAAGTTGGTTGCTTGACGGTTGTCATCCCACTTTGAGGTCTGTGGATATAGAGGGAAAAATTGGATCGGTGTCGGGTAGAGTTCCCGGGTAGCTCAATTGGTAGAGCGTTGGTACGTTAAACCAAAGGTCCCGGGTTCGATGCTCAGCCCCGGAAGAATTTTTCGCTCGAAATTATTCAGAACAACATAATGTTTTGTATAAGGCGTGTTTATAAATCTACAAACAGTTGAAATCAATAAGTAATACCTGTTCATAATCCTATGAATTGTGATGAGTCATAATTATATGTTTTGTGAAAATTAAAATATATTTATTTCTACGATGAAAGAGTAATGGAACGGAGAAAAATTCTCTCCGGCGCCGGGATTTGAACCCAGGTTTTCAGCTCTACGTGCTGATGCTTTATCCACGAAGCCACACCGGATACAACCCCGACGTCGGATAGAATCGTCTCAGATTAAGCTCCAACTCTTGGGTTCCCTCTAGTGGCCGCCCTCTGCACTACGTCATAGATGTCTATGAACGTAGGACCGAAGTCCACACATGTGCTGAGGTGCACTCGTTATGAGTGACTAGTTGGCCGGGATCTGACGGAATAAGCGCCGTCTTAAATCACGAAGTGATTTACGTATATCATATGTATATGATATGCGTAAATCACTTCGTGAGCAGAATATCTGCATGTAAATATCATATGTACTTCGGTACTTAAAATAATATATATGATATGCGTAAATCACTTCGTGAGCAGAATATCTGCATGGAAATATCATATGTACTTCGGTACTTAAAATAATATATATGATATGCGTAAATCACTAATCTGCATGGAAATATCATAATATATATGATATGCGTAAATCATATGTACTTCGGTACTTAAAATAATATATATGATATGCACTTCGTGAGCAGAATATCTGCATGGAAATATCATATGTACTTCGGTACTTAAAATAATATATATGATATGCGTAAATCACTTCGTGAGCAGAATATCTGCATGGAAATATCATATGTACTTCGGTACTTAAAATAATATATATGATATGCGTAAATCACTTCGTGAGCAGAATATCTGCATGGAAATATCATATGTACTTCGGTACTTAAAATAATATATATGATATGCGTAAATCACTTCGTGAGCAGAATATCTGCATGGAAATATCATATGTACTTCGGTATAAAATAATATATATGATATGCGTAAATCACTTCGTGAGCAGAATATCTGCATGGAAATATCATATGTACTTCGGTACTTAAAATAATATATATGATATGCGTAAATCACTTCGTGAGCAGAATATCTGCATGGAAATATCATATGTACTTCGGTACTTAAAATAATATATATGATATGCACTTCGTGTAAATATCATATGTACTTCGTGAGCAAATCACTTCGAAGAATATCTGCATGGAAATATCATATGTACTTCGGTACTTAAAATAATATATATGATATGCAGAATAAATCACTTCGTAAATCACTTCGTGAGCAGAATATTTGCATGGAAATATCATATGTACTTCGGTACTTAAAATAATATATATGATATGCGTAAATCACTTCGTGAGCAGAATATCTGCATGGAAATATCATATGTACTTCGGTACTTAAAATAATATATATGATTTGCATGGAAATATCATATGTACTGCAAATCACTTCGTATTTGCAAAATATCATATGTACTTCGTACTTAAAATAATATATATGATATGCAAATCACTTCGAAGAATATCTGCATGGAAATATCATATGTACTTCGGTACTTAAAATAATATATATGATATGCGTAAATCACTTCGTGAGCAGAATATCTGCATGGAAATATCATATGTACTTCGGTACTTAAAATAATATATATGATATGCGTAAATCACTTCGTGAGCAGAATATCTGCATGGAAATATCATATGTACTTCGGTACTTAAAATAATATATATGATATGCGTAAATCACTTCGTGAGCAGAATATCTGCATGGAAATATCATATGTACTTCGGATTTTAAAAAATATATATGATATGTGTAAATCACTTCAGAATGAGCAGAATATCTGCATGGAAATATCATATGTACTTCGGTACTTAAAATAATATATATGATATGCGTAAATCACTTCGTGAGCAGAATATTTGCATAGAAATATCATATGTACTTCGGTACTTAAAATAATATATATGATATGCGTAAATCACTTCGTGAGCAGAATATCTGCATGGAAATATCATATGTACTTCGGTACTTAAAATAATATATATGATATGCGTAAATCACTTCGTGAGCAGAATATTTGCATGGAAATATCATATGTACATCGGTACTTAAAATAATATATATGATATGCGTAAATCACTTCGTGAGCAGAATATTTGCATGGAAATATCATATGTACAGAATTGGAAATATCATATGTACATCGTACTTAAAATAATATATATGATATGCGTAAATCACTTCGTGAGCAGAATATTTGCATGGAAATATCATATGTACTTCGGTACTTAAAATAATATATATGATATGCGTAAATCACTTCGTGAGCAGAATATCTGCATGGAAATATCATATGTACTTCGGTACTTAAAATAATATATATTTATTTCTGTTAACTACGGGGAGACTGATGCCACTAGATGTGCAATAACTAGTTCCATGTAAATGTATATACATACACGTAAATCGGATAGATATGGTACTTATTTTTCATGTACGCAAAACTGGGAAAAGTCACCTTGCCGAAAAATATTGTGCAGAAGAAAAGCTATGAGTGGAAAAATGGTTTACTTCATAAGGAAATGTATTATACAGAAACACAGTAAAACATGTAGGCAGGAATTTTGTATGATATTCGTGACAATCCTCCCTTATTTATTTATCTATTACTAGCCGTACCCGTGCGCTCCGCTGCACCCGTTAGAAATAAATATAAAGTAATTACATAATTAAAATAGGACGTTTGATCCAGGGAACATTCGTGTTTGATAGAAGGATAAATCGTTTAATATATTGCTTAATTTAAATTGCATCCAAATAATTAAAATACGATCATTTTGGTCCAGAGACACTCATTTGGTGCAATGACAATTCCTTTAACATGTTCCTTAATTTTTATTACATGCAACCATAGTTTAATGAACATTGACATCATTTAGATTTAATGTGTATATTTTATTTTACTTGTTATAGGTCTCCATTGAATTATGGTAATAACTTAATTTTATGCAAATCTAGTCTTTCAGGTGAAGCTCCCTGTAAAGCAGATTTGAGTAATTTCAAGGGAAAAATTGTTCCGGGGCCGGGTATCGATCCCGGGACCTCTGGTTGAACGTACCAGCGCTCTACCCCTGAGCTACCCGGGAACTCCACCCGACACCGTCTCAACTTTTCCCTTTATATCCACACAACTCGCGTGGGCTGACGAAACGCCAGAGACCCACAACGAGTGCACACAATCTCTGTGTGACTTGGAATTGTGGTTTTCTGTTAACAGAAAGAGACGGTGTCGGGTGGAGTTCCCGGGTAGCTCAGGGTAGAGCGCTGGTACGTTCAACCAGAGGTCCCGGGATCGATACCCGGCCCCGGAACAATTTTTCCCTTGAAATTATTCAACTTAATTTTAACCCTTGTTTTCTACGTATTCAGTAAATGGCGCTTGGCCCACTATGGTTCTGAACCCTTCAAATAACTTAAATTATATTATATAATATTACATATTATATTATATATTATATTATATTATATTATATATTATATTATATTATATTATATTATATTATATTATATTATATTATATTATATTATATTATATTATATTATATTATATCAGAAGTTACTGTAATAACATTATAGCATTATGTCCATCTAGATAAACTACACTTTCCAATGGTGAAATAATAATTAATTATACAAATTGGTTAATTTAGCTTCCGATATTACTACATACAAACACAGAAACATTCTCTGTAGGCTATCGTTCATAGCTTTCGATTGTTGCTGTCCAAGGCCACTTATAAACGAAGTCATTTGTTTTTTAATTCATTACACGGCCTTAGATGGCAGTTATTTTAATTTAAAAACTCATTTATCTCATTAAATATCAGTCCTATCAAAATTTTTCATGGAATAAAACGTATCGCAAATTATTTTTAAAGAAACGTTTGTTATGTAACATTTTTCACAAAAATCAATAATAAGCGAGGTATTTCGATTTATTTAATTCACACCCCCTTATAACCCCCCTTTTAAATAATGTATTTTGAGTGCCATATAGCCTAAAATCTAAGTTCCAATTTTCATCGAAATCCGTTCAGCCATTATTGCGTGAAAAGGTAACAAACATACAGACAGACAGACATACAAACAAACGTTTCAAAAAAGCGATTTTCGATTTCAGAGTGGTTAATTATATATGTTAGGACCAATTATTTTTGGAAAATCGAAAATTACCAGAAAAATTTCGGCTACAGATTTATTATTAGTATAGATACTCTATTAACTTCAAATTTGATCCTTTTCCACATGATTTCTCAAGGTGAATGTCACAGTTTATGATACAAAAGATTTGGAAAGAAAATATTCATTCTTAAAGCAACAACAGTAATTTTTTCGTATTGTATATTTAAATGCTTTCTGTCAGCTTATTTAAGTAACTCCTTTGAGCTAGATGGATGCACTCACCTCTTTCAGAATATAGGATCCTCTTTCACACTGCCAGTCCAGTATCACTGCCAGCTTGTAATAATCTACTGACAACAATGAAGACATCGTCATGGGTTCGTCAATATTCTGAATCTTCACTCTAACTCCTTTACCCATAAAGGACTTCGTGATCTTCAAGGCATTTGCATCTGAAGCATAACAGATCAGTAAATATTGTTATATGAAATAAATCAGTGTTTTACATGGAGTTCCTCTATTGACAGATCCTGCCCGAAAAGGCATGACATATCACACCTGGCCAGTAATTTAGATTAGAGCTCTGCATTTCCATACAAACGACCGACCGAGAGTCACGATATACACGTGCGGTCGGTCGGCCCTTCCATACTATAGGCCAGGCCTGCACAAACAGCGCTCAACGAGCGCGCGAGCTCCTTCGGGCCGGGAGAGCGTGTTTACCGCTCGCCGAAACGTCAGAATGACATAGACTTGCTACAGGTAGAGGAGAGGAAAACGACCACTCAGTTATCTAGTGGAGTGCAGTGTGTATTCCCAGTAACTGTTTCACGTTGCTTACCTACTGCTACAGTACAGTATGGAGGAATCTAAAAGACGGAACATAACATTTAACATTTAACGATTTACAGCTCGAACTTATTGATCTTCAATGTGATCTAAGAGCTAAAGATCGTTTGAATAATACTACTAGCCTGGTTGAGTTTTACAAGACTAAACATTAGCAATAATATCCACGACTACACAGGCTGGCTGTGAAAATGATTGCTATGTTTGGCCCAACATTTATATTTGTGAGCAACTGTTTTCTATAATCAACTTTAATAAAGGCAGACATCGAACATCAACTGAGCCGTTCAGAGCAGAAGTGGTGTAAGTCAAAAGTGGGTGATGAGGTTTAAAGTAAAAATTCTGTAAAATACATCGCAGAGTAGCAATTAATATGTCCTTCGTGCTATCCACTGACTACTAACAGTTTTAATAAATTCAATATTAATTGCTACTTTGCGCTGTATTTTACAGAATGTTTACTTTAACCCTCATTACCCATTTTTGACTTACACCACTTCTACTCTGAACGGCTCAACTGATGTTTCATTATGATCAGTAGGCTATTGTACCTTTCAGCTGCCAACAGCATAAAACCTCGTTTTGATGTACTGATAAATAAAAATATAACAAAATGATATTGTACATTTAAGTAGCTATAGAATTTCTATTACTTCTGTAAAATAAATATTTCTTTATTAATTAATAATAGTCCAAGATAGTTTTGCAGACACAAAACGGGAATTCATTTCATAAGCACTCGTAATAGTACTTCCTTTTGTGTATATTTTGTACGAGATCCACCCCTTCTTCCAGTCCACCCTTATACAGAGCGCAGCTAATATCTGCATTCCGCTCATGAGCTGTGAGCCGGCTCGGAGAGCGCAAACCTTGTGCAGGCCTGCTATAGGCAGTAGGCTGGCTACCGCGTGTCCAGACTCCGCAGAAAGCAAAAACTCGACGCATCACGATCGACCGGTCGTCTCGATCGTTTGAAGGGTGTCATAGACTGAAGATTGTCTTCGATCGATGTGTTTGCAGTTTTTGCTATGGAAATTATTAAGCTGCCTGATGCCCTATTACCTGATTGGTGACTCTAGAAGGTGTGCAGGCTATCATATTGAATAAAAAATTACAATAAAATATTTAAATAATAAATTAATAAATCAATATAATAAAGTAAAATTTTAAACTATGTTACCTATAAGGATATAAAGTGTAAGCAGCATTAAAAATCTAAAAAATATATGTTTGTTTTTAACCCCTAATTGAACGGAACATATATAATATTTTGTACCAGTTGTATTCGTAATTTCACAGGACAAAAGTATATACATTAAGGAAAACAAGGAGGAAATTATAGATAAGAATGAACAAAAATTGTTAATATCAAAACCAAATGGCGATTTTTCCATTGATTCTTTTAATTATTTTTAAATAACTTCAGCACGAATTTTGTTTCCTCCATCCTTGATATTTCGTGATATATATATATATATATATATATATATATATATATATATATATATATAATTTGAACTGGTAATGGAAATTATGGGATAACGGCTAAACGGATTTTAATAAATGATCCCTCTTGAAGCTTGGAACCCAAAGTTTTTCAGAAAAATAGTAACTTTCAGTGAAGCGTTAGTTTTCCTACATAATTTTCCTATTTTCCAAAATCCATCTTTCGTCAGTTTTGAGAACTAATTGCGTTTCAGTATAAAAGAAAACACACACTGCAATAAACAATAGGATATTACACGAAGGCCATGACCTGCAGGATTGCTGACATATTTAGAGCTCAAATTCAATTGGTTATTAAAAACTTCAAGACTCACCAAAAAAAAAAAAAAAAAATTACAGATCTGATTCTGCGGTTGTAATTTTCTGACTACAGCTGTGTATTGGATATTAAAATCTACAAAACTTGAGGTGGTTTGATAACATTATTACCTTTAGAAATGAAATATTATTGTAGTTAATGCCATGATGTGACTGTTTTTCATTAATTGTACATACTAATGCTATATTGATGATATGAAAGTGAAACATTTTTGGGTTATATAAGTAGATGTAGAGAATATCTTAAATTAATTATTCATTTCTATAATTTACTGAGTGGCGGCTATATAGTGTACATATAACTAGAAAACTTACGTAAGATAATATTGTTATTAAAAATTAAATATTTTTATAGTTATTAATCAAGTGGGGTTGGGTCATTTTCATATATTTAATGGCGGTGTGGTTTAGATATTTATATGCGTTATTGGCTCGAGAGAGCGCAAAAATTACAGTTCCTAAGGAAAGACCAAAAGGTATTACTTACTGATAAAATAAGAAGCCTACAAAATTATGTAGTCTCCCGATCATTTCAGCAAAATCTCTTAGCAGGATAAAATGATTTTATCCTCTACAGCAGCAGCTGTACCAAGATTCTATGTATATTGTTCGAAAGCATAGCAAACCTGACTTTTTTTAACTTTCACCTACAATCCACAATGACCTCAAATAGCTATTGCTTTACTCCCACATGAAAAACCCACTGACATTGTTACTTGCGTTTTCGCGTTGAAACTCAAAAACTGAAGGTGTATAGGTTTAAGAAAATGTATTTGGCATAAAAAACATTCAAAGGGAGTGTGTTTCATTATTATGGAAGCAAGTAACTTTCAAAATGCCTGGTATTCTTCATTCAAAATAAATGTGAACAATTTTTATTTGAAGTTCTTATGACTTAATTTGCAGCATTTGCTGCACAAGCCACTAGTGGTCGTTGAATGTAGAATAATAGAATCTGCATCCACCTTACCATATGTAGCTCCAACGTCAATCATTGTCTGCTTAATATACACTACAGTATTGTAAAAATATCAAGCAAAGTGAACATGTAAGCGAAAAGGACATAGGCGGTGGTTTCTGAGTTCCGTTTTACTTCCCCGTTGTCCCCAGGACTGTCTAAAGCAAATATTTAGGTTAGCAAGGCATTTATTATGATTTACCTGTTTTTCTACATGTGAAGACGACCGCAAATGAAAGAAGGTTTCTTTCCAAAAATGTTTCGATGAGTGTCATGCTGTTTGCATTAACGAATTCAGCACGAAGAAAGAATGTATTAAAGAAGTAAAGAACACTCAACACCAAACACAAATGCTTCATTCTTCAGTGTTTCAACCTAAAGTCAGATAAAAGTTTAATTGCTTGTATTGCTGTTCATAAAAAATTCACACCGATGTTCTAGAGTCTTTAAGATTAAGATAAAATCATTCATTTCTTCACTACAGAGAGTGAAAAAAAATGCCGGATTATCACACCACCACACGTCTCATTGGCGAGAATCAAGCATATTTTGTACTTAGGCTATATAAATTCGCAATCTTACACATTTTTCTCAACAACATGAATTGAAACCCAGAATATCCCAACACTTTGAACACTATTTACTGACATTCCTTGCAGAAATAAAACACACTAGCAATATTTATTTTACGACGCTTTATCAAGTGCTATGGCTATATAGCGTCTGAATGAGATTAAGGCGATAATTCCAGCGAAATAAGTCCAGGGTTCAGCGCCGAAAGTAACCCAGCATTTGCTCTTATTGGGTTGAGGGAAAACCCCGGAAAAACTTCAACCAGGTAATTTGTCCCAACCAGGATTTGAGCCAGGGCCCACACGTTTCACAGTCATGCATGCTAACCGTTACTAGCAATGTTGTTAATAAAAAAAATCTTAGCAATCACTAGAGCAGCATTGCTGGAGCATTACACTTCTGAAAGGAGATTCAGTGAAGAATGTTTGCAGATCTTCAGATTCATCCTGTATTCCTGATGAAAATGTATGATATTAGGAATACTTCAACAGTGAAATCGCGAATTCACTAGAAAATTCTAGATCTAACAAGGCTCTTCCAGGAAATTATAATTTTGACCGATATAATTTAGTTAAATCTAGAATTAACTAACTACTGCTACTAAATTCTGTTGTAACGGTTTCAAAAAGTTCAAACCTGGATACATGACCGTTGGAATCACTATTGATTATTTATTCAATTGGCTTTGACTCTTGTGCTCGTTGAAGCAGTACAAATATAATGAATAGTGAATTTATCACGTTCATCCACAATGAGAGACGAAATGAAAATGTGACAACTTATCTGGAATCGTTTTGGAAGTTTGTTTGCTCGAAAAGTTACTAAGTTTAGGAAAGGAAAGCACTGTAGGCGTAATGTAAACACAAGAGACGCATAATATGATAGGCTTTTACAGGATTTTGAAACTAATTTTGCCGTAAAGAAAACGCCTTTGCAATAGGCGTACGGAAGAATGAAAAGATTTCATTTTTCTCTAATTTCAAGGAGTGAAGAAGTTAATATCAAGAAGTGAACCTGTAAAGAATTATTTACCAGCCACGAATATATTCGAATATATTATGGAGAACGAGATAGGCTGAAACTAGAAACGTCAAGGAAATACTCTAATACAGCCGAGGCGAAAATGTGATCGTGCGCCGAGCCACTGTGTAACCTGCAACGTGTATAGCACCTATGGAGGGGGACAAAAACCCGAAGAGGAAGTAAAGCAACTGTCTGACTTATTAACGGATTTTCATTTTCCTTACGCCAAGCACTTAAATAAAATTTTATACAGTATAAGGCTACAAACTAATGTTTAGTACGTGTAACGAAGAAAGAAATGAACAAGAAAACATAGGACACATTATCACAACCTAAAATTAACTGTCTTCAGAATGTCTCTGCGACAGAGTTTCAAAATCAGGAATTATGTCACTTACTGCCAGTCGTAGTTGATCACGAAGGTATTTGTCTGTCAGTCGTGATCTAAATTTGGTTTTTACTAGG
The DNA here is from genome assembly GCA_025594305.2 of Periplaneta americana. Classification (NCBI taxonomy): domain Eukaryota; kingdom Metazoa; phylum Arthropoda; class Insecta; order Blattodea; family Blattidae; genus Periplaneta; species Periplaneta americana. Next base: position 12,190,867 of record JAJSOF020000017.1, on the reverse strand, counting down.
GCCTATTTTCATTGTTGAAAATAATTTTTCACAAAAATAAGTTGTAGCGAACATGGCTTCATAAAATCAAGCGAAAGAACGAAGCTTGGGATATTTATTTTATGGCAAAGATTTGAAAGGTTCAACATTTGTCAAGTCCTTACATCTAGCTTTCATTTAACATCACATTGTAAATCTGTGAGTTTAAATTGAAGATGTAACCGCATTATTCGTACATCTGCTGAAAAAGGATCGACGTACAGAGATAATAATAATGATGATGATGATGATGATGATAATAATAATAATAATAATAATAATAATAATAATAATAACATCACTTAACCTTTTAATGTTTCATCAGTGACATGTAGTAACTACTAATTCCGTTTCATGTTATACAACCGTTTTCCTTGTAATACTTGTGAACAAATCATACATTTAATATTCAGCAAAAAAATGCGTCCTCCCATCTTACTTGGGACTTTTGTTTTTGCAGAGGTGCATGGTTTTGAGAGAGACATTGCGATGATACGCCACTCGCAGGTCAGAGACAAATACAAATGGCACGGAGTTTGACTCCAGTGAGTGAGAGGGTGGGGGTTGTGGGAGGTAGGGAGCAAGGGAAATGCACAGCTATCATTGCGAGCCACAATGTGCTCGTGAGTCACATTTCCGCCACGGCTGCTCTAATATAACCATTTAACTGACGAATCTTTTTTTATTCGAATGCGAAAAATATCAACAAAAGAAAATTATTTAGTATGTAATAATAGCAGTTAGTTTAAACGTCTCTAACTTGAGGATAATCGACCGAACTTGGATACCACGAAACCTGCGACGTGAGTAGCACAAAGGAAACTGGACTCTGTTCACTATGTGAAGACGGTTGTGCACTCAATAACAGTGACCTTGATTGAATTTTTTAAAGTTGTGCGGTAATGAGTATTGAGACTTTTTTGTTGTCCCTAAACATTTATAGTTGTTTAATTCTATAACATAATCTTACATTTGTCACTTTTGCTTATAAACATGTTTCTTTGTTCTAAAAACATAAGTGGTGTTATCACCTTCACTGCAGTTAATAGCGCCAATATGCGTCATACTTTTATTTACTTGTATTGCTGTAAAACCTTGTCACAATTACAGCTTTTGAAACGTACATTCCATATGAAAGAATACAAATGATCAATATCTAAAAGATAAATATTATTGCCATCCGTATTTCTGGTCATCTGTAACTCATTTTTGGATTGATGGCGTTAAAAGCGTCACTTACCCTAATCTATATCAGTCAAATAAATCCAAGCCATCTATAACACACGATAATAGAAACGGAAACTCAACAGTTTTACTGTAATAACTGCCCAAAATCCTACACACACGATATGACCATAGATATTAAAGCGTGATCGTAAACAAGCTGTATATTTTAATGGAAGGTACTCCAATCTTGTTGCCGTTCAGTATGGTGTTCCCCAAGGTTCTGTTTTGGGACCCTTGTTATTTCTTATTATGATCAATGATTTGCCATTTAATATTGATATCGATACCACACTTTGTGCTATTGATAGAAATGTCAATGAATTGAAAGTAACAATCACTCAATCTTTTGATAAAGCTCCTTCTTGGTTATTGGCTAATGGTGTTTGCCTTAATGACAACAAGACTCAGAGTAATTTATTTTCATTGCATAGAGATATGTGATAATACCCTTCAACAGCTCAAACTCTTGGGTGTTGTTCTTGACTCTTAAGTTGATCTGGAAAGAGCATATTAATGACCTGTGTATTAGATTGTCAAGAGTAATCTATTTATTAAGAAGACTTAGATACCTTGCATCTAAATTTTTTTTAACCTCGCACTTCGCTATTTTAATAGTATTATTACTTATGGTATTCATTTGTGGGGAAATTATCAGAAAATTGATCAAGCACTTCTTTTGCAAAAAAGGACAATACGCATTGTGACTGGTTCTGATTTTGATGCTCACTGCAGACCTTTGTTATTTCTGAAAGAATTTTAACTCTTGTGACTTTGTATATTTTTCATTGTTTGATTAAAATTAAGTTAAATTTAAACTGTTATTATCCACATAGTGAGATTCATCATTATGGTACAAGACATAATTGCTACCTTGTGACCCCTAGGGTTAGATTAGCCAAGTCTAAACAACGGTTTACATCAATTGCATTGTCTATGATTAACAAACTTACTTATAGTGTACATATTGTTAATTTTAATAGATTTAGGTGTGTTCCTCGTGACTGGCTAATCAAAAATCCTTTTTATGATATAAATGAATTTATAGAAACTAGTATTGATATAGAATTTTAGTTTGTTTGTCTTGTTTTTCTTTTGACTATGTCTTCGTATCCGTGATACCACGACTGTTTTATCAGTAAATCAATATGAATGAACCTAACAAGAGAGAGAGAGAGAGAGAGAGAGAGAGAGAAAGAAAAAAATACACATGGTGGGCTGTTTCATTTTTCTGTTTTAAACGTTTAGAGAGAAGCTACAAGCAATATTTTGCTTCAACCAATTAGACATCTTTCTCTCCTACTTCATGTCTTAAAGTAGTTAACCGATAAACTTATATAAGAAGAAGTAAGCTAAATTTCCAGAGATGGCTTTTAAGAGCAATTGTTTTTATACATGTTACTGTTTGCATTTCTTGTTTTCTCTTCTATTGCTCTAATGCAAGCTCAAGCTGTAGTTCGTATCTTCTGTTGATTTCGGACGGTAACCTTTCATACCGTTGCCAAGGTTCAGTACAATTTAAATTGCTCTGAGGAATGAAAAATTAAATTTTTTCGGATCATGTTTCTGCAAATTTAAGGAATAAAACTAAAATTTGTTCAATCATTTGTTATCAGAATTCACTGCTCTCTTAAACTGACTACGGGTATTGGGAATTTAATTAGTAGATAATCTAAAACAGGCTACAAATCATTTAATTTAAAACATTTCTCGAAATGTAAGCAAAAAGGAGAGAAACTGTATTTAACTTTTCTGTCTGAAATATCTCAAAGATTAACATCATAAAATTAACGACATGAGTTACGGTCTACACTGTATATAAATAGAAGTGTGTCAAGATTTCTGCCAAGGAATCGCATGATATTGTGTTAATATCCGCTAACTATTCTTCACATTATAGGCTAGTACAATTTATGAAATAATATTTTTATAATTAGAAGAAACAGATTTCACGAGAAAAATTATCCATACAATTTAAGAATCGGATGTCTACCCACTATCACTGAAATGCGACAATTTTGCTGTGATTAGTTTCATAATATATTTTATGCTCGACCATGCCGAAATGTAGTAATTATACACCTGGTAGCAGACCTTTAATGCATGTCATTAAAGTACACCTATTCATTAAAGGTCAGGTCTTTCAGCCAATGACGACTCAGGTTACAACTGTTCAGCCAATGACAGGTCAGCTTTCTACCGTTATAAAACCGCAAGTATCGATTATTCTCGGATATGCAATCGAAAGAGAATTAGCGAAAAGTCACGGAGGCTGGAAATCCAATACTGTCGCAGAAGGTTATGTTCTGTTACTATAATTATTAGCGTTAATTGTAAATAATATTCAAATAAATTCAATTTGTTATCTCGTTTTTCAATGTCTAATTTAATGTCAATGTTATCTCTGTAGGTTCTTATGGCCTAGCAAGGTCAATGAGGACATCTGTTCCTCGGAAAAAATCAATACTTTCGCGTCTGCGCACATCTCACAACATACGGGACATTGCTAAAAAATTAATAATATCAAGTTAGAAATATGGTCGAGCATAAAAAGTCGTATGAAACTCGCCTATAATGGTAATTAAGAAGCTCGTATGAACATTATGAAACTCGCTTGCGCTCGTTTCATAAATATCAATACTCACTTCTTAATTACCTTCATTATAGGCTCGTTGCATAATGTACTATTATGCTCGACCATGCCGAAATGTAGTAATTATACACCTGGTAGCAGCCCTTTAATGGACCTCATTAAAGTACACCTATTCATTAAAGTTCAGGTGTTCCACCAATCAGAAAATACCATTGTAGCAATATAAAAGTGCAAGTATCGATTATTCTCGGATATGCAATCGAAAGACAACTGTTTTCGCAGGAGTTCTGCGACAATTTTAGTAGATCCTGGCGGCGACATCACAACATTGAAACGTCACGGAGGCTGGAAATCCAATACTGTCGCAGAAGGTTATGTTGAAGTATCGATCCAAAATAAAATTGAAATCTCAAATACAATATTAAACTCAGTCGAAAAAAACAACACACAAATTAACATCAATTCACCGTCATCTTCCAGCCTTTCACAAAGCACATTCCTGCAAATTCATTTCACCAATTGCACAATAAATCACCTATATTTGAAATAAAGTCAGTTCTGTTACTATAATAATTAGCGTTAATTGTAAATAAAATTCAAATAAATTCAATTTGTCATCTCGTTTTTCAATGTCTAATTCAATTTCAATGTTATATCAAGATTAATGTTTATTTTACTCTCTAGATTATATCAAGGTCAATGTCGACATTTGTTTCTCGGAAAAAAATCAATACTTTCTCAATTGAAAAATGAGTTCTATTCAGTCAATACTTAACATAAAACACAATAAAACATGTTATAATAACATTTACACTGATTTTAAAAACAAACGTTTTTGCCAATTTTAATTGGCATCTTCAGGTCGTGTAGGTTGAATGGAACATGTTATAAAAAGTGAACACTTGGTATATGACGTTGAAAACCGAAGTTACAACTGTAATATCACTTAAAAACAGAGAATAGAATATAGCAAAAAGCCTCCACGATGTGTGTAGAATCACTGTGTTGAAAGAGGCGTGTGTGAACCAAGGAAACAGCAAAACTCTTCTGTGACTGCAGACACAGTTTTCAAGATAGATTTGAAGATGCTACGAACAGGTTGGTCGTGTGGCCGTTATGGAGAGCAGGAAAAATAAAAAAAATGGAAGAACGTCTTGAAATCCATGAGGACGGCGACACGACTGATCTTTACATTAAGTGGTAGCGTATGACGAAAACTGTATACGTTGCACGACTAGTGGATGACGTTCTTCCAATTTTTTATTTTTCCTGCTCTCCATAACGGCCACACGACCAACCTGTTCGTAGCAACTTCAAATCTATCTTGAAAACTGTGTCTGCAGTCACAGAAGAGTTTTGCTGTTTCCTTGGTTCACACACGCCTCTTTCAACACAGTAATTCTACACACATCGTGGAGGCTTTTGCTATATTCTATTCTCTGTTTTTAAGTGATATTACAGTTGTAACTTCGGTTTTCAACGTCATATACCAAGTGTTCACTTTTTATAACATGTTCCATTCGACCTACACGACCTGAAGATGCCAATCAAAATTGGCAAAAACGTTTGTTTTTAAAATCAGTGTAAAATGTTATTATAACATGTTTTATTGTGTTTATGTTAAGTATTGACTGAATAGAACTCATTTTTCAAATAACATTGAACTTAACGGAATCAATATGCCTTTGAAATTACAATACTTTCTCGTCTGCGCACATCTCACAATTTACGAGATATTGCATAAGGTCAGTTCCGCTCCTCAGTCAGATAAGAATAACATGAATACTTATGAATAATTTCAAATTAGAAATATGGTCGAGCATAAAAAGTCGTATGAAACTTGACTATAATGGTAATTAAGACGCTCGTATGAAAATATACTCGCGTCTTAATTACTACCGTTATAGGGTCGTTGCATAATGTACTATTAACACAATCAATGAAGACGCAGACTATAGTGTATTTTTTAATTATTTTAAATGTGCATTTAGTTCTCTTAATATAACTTAATTTCAGAAAAAGTTGTATTTGAAATGCTAATTTTGTGACTATTAAAAGAATATGTATATTTTACTCGTAAGGGAACTGTGCCTATTATCGCACATGCGCCTAATATCGCACCCCATGGTTTATGAGCTCAGAACAGGCATAAGACCCTGAATGGAGTAGTAGCTTATTCAGTTCAATTAAAGGAAGCGTTAGCGCCCGCAGATGGATTGCTACGGGCTTCAATACACACTACACGCCTTGAGTTAGGAATAGTCAATGTGAAAGTATTTGTAGTGTGCGGTGTTCGGGACGAGTATACAGCCAACGGTAAGGAGCAAAACTTTTATACACTGTTAGTTTGATTTAGTTAGTCGTGTAATATTTTTAATCAGCTATGGAAATATTATAAACTTTTTATTTTTAATGGAACAAGCTATTATGTTTTGTGTATGTTATTTGCCCAATATCGCACACTTGCTGTTTTCCTATTATCGCACAGTGCGATATTAGGACGAAGTTACTGCAAACTAATATAATCCTACAATGAATCTGGTAATTCGAAGGTTCTTAAAAAATTGCCATTGCAGATGAATCCAAAATGTCGTAAGCTGTGGAAAGAGGAGGTTATGAAGGCTGCAATCATATCAGTTAGGAACAAAGTCATGGGATTGCAACGTGCTTCCAATACTTTCAATGTTCCCAAGTATACTTTAAAAGATAAAGTCTGTAACAAAGAGGGTGTATATAAACTAGTGAGCACGAAACTTGGTATAAAACCTGTACTTCCATTTGAACTGGAAGATTCTTTGGTTTCATATTGCTTAGAAATTGAGTAGCGATTTTATGGTTTATCTGCAAAGGACTTACAAACTATGGCTTTTCAGTTAGCATTTATGAAAGGTCTGAACCACCCATTTTCGAAGAACGATGAAGCCGCAGGACGGAAATGGCTGCACAGTTTCTTGAGAAGACACCAGGAATTGAGTCTCCGGAAACCACAAAGCACGCCTATGGTAAAGATCAGAGGTTTCAATCAGGAGAACGTAATTAATTTTTTTACATTTGGGAACCATTGATGAACACTGTCAACCATTCACCAAACAGACTGTACAATTGTGACGAGACAGACTTGACAGTGATTCAACACAAAGGCAACAAACTAGTTAGTCTGAAAGGTAAGAGGCAGGTTGGATCTGTATCTTCAGCTGGAGTGACACAAATGAGTGCAGCTGGCCATTTCCTGCCCCTGTTTTTGGTTTTTCCTAGGGTCAACATGAAAGCCGAACTTTTGGATGGAGCACCAAATGGTAGCTTAGCGGTCTGTCACAAATCTGGCTGGATTCAGAATGAAAGTTTTGTTCAATGGTGTCATCACATTCTCAGCAATGCGAAGCCTACGAAAGATGACCTAGTAATTCTAGTGTTGGATGGGCATTATTCCCACACTAGAAATGTTGAACTCCTCGAACTAGCACGTGTTAATGGTGTTCATATTGTGTGCTTACCTCCACATTGCACGCATAAGATGCAACTCTTGGGTGTGGCATTCATGCTACCTTTCAAAACTTACTATGCTCAAGCAATTGAACAGTGGCTCAAACAAAATGCAGGCAGAGCAGTGACTCACTACCAGGTTGGTGTGCTATTGGGAGAAGCTTTCAATAAAGGAGTAACTGTTGCTGTAGCTACAAATGGCTTCAGAAAAACCGGTCTGTATCCTTGCAACCGCCATGTCTTCAGCGACTTTGAATTTCAAGAAGTTTCTCCTAATACCCATGAAGCAAGTGATCATTCATCTGAAGCTTTACCAAATAGATTAGATGATGCCAACACTTCCCAACCTCGGCCAGGCTCTAGCAGTATCAACGGGCCAAAAACTCCACAAAATTAGTCGAGTGGCAAACTCTATCTTTTGTTACACCTGCTGACATTTCACCAATTCTTAAAATAACTTACAACAAAAAGTCCAACTAATAGAGGACGTAAAAGTGGTTCTGCTGCTCTACTAAAAACTTCACAATATAAAAACGAATTGGCTGATGATTAAGAGGAAATTACTCACAAATATGGAGACATATGAACTACTCAGAGGAAGAGACAGAAAAAACAAAGTCAGATATCTCTAGATTCAGAAGACGAAGAGTTGGATGAGCCAGTATACATCTCCATTCATAATGGAGATAGCGAAAATGATGCAGAATGTCTATATTGCAACGAGAAGTTTTCTTTTGACAAGAGGGGAGAAAATAGACCATATGCACTAAATGTGGAATTTGGTGCCATGAAGAGTGTTCTGGGGATGATGACTACAAAAGTTTCATTGTGTTATTGTTTGGAAAGTTAGATTTAGTTCTCTAAATATCTGGATTATGTTTAATTAACAAAGATTCTATAGCTTGCAAATCAAGCTTTCAGGTATAACTCCCTGTAAATATTTTGAATAATTTCGAGGAAAAAATTGTTCCGGGGCCCGGTATCGAACCCGGGATCTTTGGTACGTTAAACCAAAGGTCCCGGGTTCGATACCCGACCCCGCAACAATTTTCCCTCGAAATTATTCATTCTATACTTTGATAGCTGAATATGTAGTTATTTACTGTCAAACACATTGTATCAGAAAAACTTACAATTTCCGTGTTGTATTCGTATGTTATTAAAAAAACATGTTTTGTGCTTAAATACAACAGATATATAATAAATATGTAATAAAATTTGTTTCTATACAATAAACTTAACATTTGTCCTATGTATTTTTCACAAAATGAGGGGTGCGATATTAGGAGCACTATTTCTCCTTACACCGTTTTTGCAATTTTTCTTTTGTACTTGAAAAACAAATGTAAAATAAAAGTAATTTTAAATTTGACCTCACTGATATAAGTATAATAAACCCGTATTAAGAATCCGTATTTATTTCAAATTTATGTAATATATTAATACTTGAAAAACTACTTTTTCAAAATGGGTGCGATATTAGGCACACTTCCTTATTAAGTTTCAAAAGTTGTTTATAATTTATTTTAGGTTGACAATATTAATAACTTAACCGGATTTATTAACTTTCATTGCTATTATTACACTTATATGGTTAACGACTAATGAGTAAATATATAAACACTTCCACTGGCTGTATAATAATTCTTCAGGAACTTCCACCCAACAGAAATGGTATATTCGTCGATTGTAAACACGACACCTAATAAAAGCAGAAATCAAAGTATCGTCTTTTAACAAAGATTGTAAATGCAAAAAAAAAAGTATGAAAATAGTGATATTTCCCCTCTCTCAATTTTGTTTTTAATAAATTGAATGCCACTATACCAATTTAATCCCATTTAATTTTCATTACATACTCAATAATAAGAAATGATAGCACAGAAGGAGTCCACAGAATCATGACAGTTTTTTATGTTAAAAGTTTATATCATTTGTGAAAGAACAAATGCGAGTATTTTAGAATTTCATAATGCAGTAGTATAATTGACAGCCAGCTACACTGGTGGCCTTAGATATGCATACACAAAGTTCACATGACAATGCAATGCAGTATTTATCGGAAAAAATACTCATTTGGTGTTGCTGGACACGGAAGGTATTAAATGATAACAAAGGACATAGATTATTGTACTCAACTGGTTTGCTTACGTAACGTAAAAAGAGTTGAACTAAGAAGTTTCAGTTGTATCCATAGTAACTATATTTGTTTTCACTATGTGTAATTGTAATATGAATAATTATTTAGGTTTATTTCATACAAAATACTATGTTTATTATTCTAATGTTTGCATGAAAATATTAACATATCTCTGGCTACCGGAGTGGTCAAGCGCTTAGCGAGCTGCACTCGTGCTCCGAGAATTGACTCGGAAGTGCGTTTGACTCTGGTTTGCACTAGTTTCTTCTTTCGTTTTTCTGAGATCTTTCTCCAAATATAAGTTTATTTCTTAGATTTACCCCGCCTAAATACTATCTCGTTACCAGCAATTTCACCGACTTAACACTGTCATGTACCGGGTAGTTGTTACAGCGACGTTCAATACCCGAACGAAAATCTTGTTTTTTTTTTTTTGACCCTGAACTCGATAGTCAAAAATAATAATAATTCATTCGTTCTTGTCTAGGGTTGCCAGAAGAATTTCGCGAGAAGTAGGGAAAAATCTCTTCTTTTACAAGTAAAAAGTAGGGAATTTTACATACGAAATTATTCACTATTTCTTAAACTCTGTATTTTATTTTAAGTATGGCATCCAATTTATTTGTGTGAAAAAGAATTTTGCTTTGAGCAAGATCAAATTTCAACTGCTGTGAGTCATATTAATAGCATCGGTGTAGACGAAGAAATTAAATATCTAGGCGCTACATTTAAACAAACACTAACATTCAATGAAAACCAAGTACAGTGAAACCTCTCATTTACGGACATCGAAGGGACATAACAATCTGTCCGCGACTGGGAGGTGTCCTTTATTGGGAGGGAGGCTCCCCAACCTAACAGTAAATTTATAATATGCATTATGTATCCCTTCACACTTTAAATGAAATGTATCACAGTCTTCTGCACTACAGTAAATTCTTTGCAACTTTGAACTATAGTAGATAAGACCGAAAAAGGAAAATACAGTACTGTGCCATGCAATTTTATTCTAGGTCTACAGTTATGCAGTACTGTAATTTACTGCTTTTCAACTTAATCTTTACGTTCAGGTGCCATGTCTCTCGAAACAGAACAACTGATTGAAGTGAAGAGAATAATCCTACTAACCTATCATGTGTCGAATACAATTTCACGATCGTGGAAACCTTAGACCCGTCAGACAGGTTAAATTTTATGATTTTTTTTTATCCACCCGCTTCTAGCTAACAAGGGGTAGCCAACTGGGCTAGTGCTATACTACGAGATCCTTATTGCCTTCTTTCATTTTAAGGAATTTCTGTACAGTTATCAAAACTAAATTTTCCATTTTTGTAACACATTAGGTCTTGAAATCCAAGTTCTGTTCGCAGTCAGGAAGTAAAGCAAGCTTTAGGACTGTGAAACAGCTGTCCGTGTCCGTGTCTGAGAGTGTCCGTAAACGAGAGTTATATTTATCACTAGCCGTACCCGTGCGCTCCGCTGCACCCGTTAGAAATAAATATAAAATAATTACATAATTAAAATAGGGCGTTTGATCCAGGGAACATTCGTGTTTGATAGAAGGATAAATCGTTTAATATGCTGCTTAATTTAAATTGCATCCAAATAATTAAAATGCGATCATTTTGGTCCAGAGGCACTCATTAGTGCAATGACAATTCCTTTAACATGTTTCTAATTTTTATTACATGCAACCATAGTTTAATGAAGATTGACATCATTTAGATTTAATGTGTATATTTCATTTTACTTGTTATAGGTTTCCATTGAATTATGGTAATAACTTAATTTTAACCATTGTTTTCTACGATGTCAGTAAATGGCGCTTGGACCACTATGGTTCTGAACCCTTCAAATAACTTATATTATATAATATTACATATTATATTATATTATATTATATTATATTATATTATATTATATTATATTATATTATATTATATTAATCAGACGTTACTGTAATAACATTATAGCATTATGTACATACAGAGAAACTACACTTTCCAATGGTGAAATAATAATTAATTATACAAATCGGTTAATTTAGCTTCCGATATTACTTCATACAAACACAGAAACATTCACTCTAGGCTATCTTTCATAGCTTTCGATTGTTGCTGTTCAAGGCCCCTTATAGACGAAGTCATTTGCTTTTAATTCATTACACGGCCTTAGATGGCAGTCATTTTAATTTTAAAACTCATTTATTTAATTAAATATCACTCCTATCAAAATTTTGCAAAGAATAAAACGTATCGCAAATTATTTTTAAAGAAACTTTTGTTATGTAACATTTTTCACAAAAATCAATAATAAGCGAGATATTTCGATTTATTTAATTCAGTCCCCCTTATAACCCCCCTTTTAAATGATGTATTTTGAATACCATATAGCCTGAAATCTAAGTTACAACGAACTTAATTTATATTCCAATTTTCATCGAAATCCGTTTAGCCATTATCGCGTGAAAAGGTGAACATACATACAGACAGACAGACATGCAAACAAAAATTTCAAAAAAACGATTTTCGGTTTCAGGGTGGCTAATTATATATGTTAGGACCAATTATTTTTGGAAAACCGAAAATTACCAGAAAAATTTCGGCTACAGATTTATTATTAGTATAGATTATTTCTATATTATTTCAGTTGGGACATAAAAATCTGTCCGTATATGAGGAGTGTCCGTATCTTGGAGGTGTCCGTAAGGAGAGGTTTCACTGTATTGGCTAAATTAAAGACGCACCTCAACAAACTAACATCAAGTCATTTGCTTCAGCCACAACAAAAATTACTCGTCTTAAACCAGTTCATCGCCCCAACTTTAATATATCCACTTCAAACTGCATCTGTGGATCTGATCCCCAAAAACTTCCTCATTAAAGCTGACAATATTATTAAAAGCGCAGTTGGGACATAAAAATCTGTCCGTATATGAAGAGTGTCCGTATCTTGGAGGTGTCCGTAAGGAGAGGTTTCACTGTATTGGATAAATTAAAGACGCACCTCAACAAACTAACATCAAGTCATTTGCTTCAGCCACAACAAAAATTACTCGTCTTAAACCAGTTCATCGCCCCAACTTTAATATATCTACTTCAAACTGCATCTGTGGATCTGATCCCCAAAAATTCCTCATTAAAGCTGACAATATTATTAAAAGCGCAGTTGGGACATAAATATCTGTCCGTATATGAAGAGTGTCCGTATCTTGGAGGTGTCCGTAAGGAGAGGTTTCACTGTATTGGATAAATTAAAGACGCACCTCAACAAACTAACATCAAGTCATTTGCTTCAGCCACAACAAAAATTACTCGTCTTAAACCAGTTCATCGCCCCAACTTTAATATATCCACTTCAAACTGCATCTGTGGATCTGATCCCCAAAAATTCCTCATTAAAGCTGACAATATTATTAAAAGCGCAGTTGGGACATAAAAATCTGTCCAGAGTGTCCGTATCTTGGAGGTGTCCGTAAGGAGAGGTTTCACTGTATTGGATAAATTAAAGACGCACCTCAACAAACTAACATCAAGTCATTTGCTTCAGCCACAACAAAAATTACTCGTCTTAAACCAGTTCATCGCCCCAACTTTAATATATCCACTTCAAACTGCATCTGTGGATCTGATCCCCAAAAATTCCTCATTAAAGCTGACAATATTATTAAAAGCGCAGTGGGGACATAAAAATCTGTCCGTATATGAGGAGGGTCCGTATCTTGGAAGTGTCCGTAAGGAGAGGTTTCACTGTATTGGATAAATTAAAGACGCACCTCAACAAACTAACATCAAGTCATTTGCTTCAGCCACAACAAAAATTACTCGTCTTAAACCAGTTCATCGCCCCAACTTTAATATATCCACTTCAAACTGCATCTGTGGATCTGATCCCCAAAAAACTCCTCATTAAAGCTGACAATATTATTAAAAGCGCAGTTGGGACATAAAAATCTGTCCGTATCTGAGGAGTGTCCGTATCTTGGAGGTGTCCGTAAGGAGAGGTTTCACTGTATTGGCTAAATTAAAGACGCACCTCAACAAACTAACATCAAGTCATTTGCTTCAGCCACAACAAAATTACTCGTCTTAAACCAGTTCATCGCCCCAACTTTAATATATCCACTTCAAACTGCATCTGTGGATCTGATCCCCAAAAAACTCCTCATTAAAGCTGACAATATTATTAAAAGCGCAGTTGGGACATAAAAATCTGTCCGTATCTGAGGAGTGTCCGTATCTTGGAGGTGTCCGTAAGGAGAGGTTTCACTGTATTGGCTAAATTAAAGACGCACCTCAACAAACTAACATCAAGTCATTTGCTTCAGCCACAACAAAAATTACTCGTCTTAAACCAGTTCATCGCCCCAACTTTAATATATCCACTTCAAACTGCATCTGTGGATCTGATCCCCAAAAAATTCCTCATTAAAGCTGACAATATTATTAAAAGAGCAGTAAAGAAAATATTACAATTACCAGGTGACACTCCTAATAGCATGATATATACAAGTACCAAATACAAAGGACTGTCAGTGATGCGTGCTACATGGGAAGCCTATCTGATGAAAGGGCAGAACGAGGAAGAGAAGGATCAGGCGGAAGAGGTGAAAAGAAGAGAATAAGTAGATGACACTAGAGAGAGAAAGAACATCATGCTATATTGTTAAGAAACTACTCTTATGTAGGATGGTTTACAGAAAGGTTAATTATTAAGGATATAATCTTTATTAATGAAGTCCATAAAATAGCATAATAACATCTATGATAATACATATGCAACAATGCACTAATATAAGTCTTCATAACAAACTCCACCCGGAGTTATAGCTCATTTTATCACATAGTGTGATCAGTTTGGAAATTATCTATTCATTTGGGCAGCAATTGAAAGGAATAACTCATTAGTTGTCGTATGTTTCAATATTTCATTAAACAAAACTATAAATAATTAAACATCATTAGCATTTTGGGACATTGTAATAAAAACGAGTTGTTCTAGAATGCCGTGTTAAATGACGGCATGATTGCCTGTATTAGCATTTATAAATAAATTCTACGTTCATTATGAAACATAAGCGTGATGAACAGGGAGTTATGCTATTAAATTTCTCAGCAGTTTAGTCTAGTTTATGATCAGCTTGAGCACTCAAAAGTCAATGTTTACAATATACATTATTCAGGTTTCAGCGAACATGTCGTGTTGTTGTGAGATGATCAGACACGGATTTCAAGATTTTTGTCGCTTTATCTTATTACTTAAAACGGTATTACGTGTAACCAAACTTGTTTTCAATTTATTATTATTATTACTATTATTATTATTATTATTATTATTATTATTATTATCACTTGTATATTGCTCCTCTATTTCTGCCAGTTTTATATTTGCTATTGTTCTTATACTGGTTGAGTGGAAGAGAAGGCTTTGTGGCCTTAACTCTGCCAGTAAAATAAATCTATAAATAAATAAAATAAATGTATTCTAGTCATCTGCTAAAATTAAGTACTTCTTAGAAAGACGCTGTGCCCACTTAAAAATTAAGAGTAACACAATGTTTTCTACTGACTGTACTGGAGTGAAAAAATAAATAAATAAGTAAATAAATAAATAAATAGAGTGCGTGAATAAATAAATAAGTAATAAAGGAGTAAAGAAAAATATGCTTCTTGCAACAAAGATAAATAATTTAATAATACAATACTTACTTACTTACAAATGGCTTTTAAGGAACCCGGAGGTTCATTGCCGCCCCCACATAAGCCCGCCAGCGGTCCCTATCCTGTGCAATATTAATCCAGTCTCTATCATCATATCCTACCTCCCTCAAATCCATTTTAATATTATCCTCCCATCGATGTCTCGGCCTCCCCAAAGGTCTTTTTCCCTCCGGTCTCCCAACTAACACTCTATATGCATTTCTGGATTCGCCCATACGTGCTACATGCCCTGCCCATCTCAAACGTCTGGATTTAATGTTCCTAATTATGTCAGGTGAAGAATACAATGCGTGCAGTTCTGTGTTGTGTAACTTTCTCCATTCTCCTGTAACTTCATCCCTCTTAGCCCCAAATATTTTCCTAAGCACCTTATTCTCAAACACCCTTAACCTATTTTCCTCTCTCAGAGAGAGTCCAAGTTTCACAACCATACAGAACAACCGGTAATATAACTGTTTTATAAATTCTAACTTTCAGATTTTTTGACAGCAGACTAGATGACAAAAGCTTCTCAACCGAATAATAATAGGCATTTCCCATATTTATTCTGCGTTTAATTCTCTCCCGAGTGTCATTTATATTTGTTACTGTTGCTCCAAGATATTTGAATTTTTCCACCTCTTCGAAGAATAAATCTCAAATTTTTATGTATCTATTTCGTACAATTTTCTGGTCACGAGACATAATCATATACTTTGTCTTTTCGGGATTTACTTCCAAACCGATCGCTTTACTTATTTCAAGTAGAATTTCCGTGTTTTCCCTAATCGTTTGTGGATTTTCTCCTAACATATTCACGTTATCCGCATAGACAAGAAGCTGATGTAACCCGTTCAATTCCAAAACCTTTCTGTTATCCTGAACTTTCGTAATGGCATAAAATAAACAAAAGATAAATAAATAAATTAATTAATTAATTAATACAGAAAAGGATGTTACTTTTAACAAAGATAAATAATTGAATAATAGGCCTACAATATACTATTTAAATTAAATTCAACTCCATATAATCAATACAATCTTCCGTATTCCTTGTATTGCTAAAGGCTAGCTTACAGTAAATGCAATAGTACGAACGGTAATTTGATAGGAAGTGTCTGGACAACTTGACTACGCAGCAGTAAACATGGTCCAACAATCATTGGGACCAATTTTTTGGGATAGGAACGAAGACCAAATTTCCGTGACGAATTGTTATAATTTCCTACAAAGTGCATAAACATGATCATAATTTTCTTCATAAGCACACTCTATGAAAACAATGAAGATTATTGTGGAAATCCTGATCTATGCAGACGACAAATTTTTCAGTCTAATAACAGTAAATAAGACGTAGCCTACTACAAGCCAAACTACAAATTAGACGTAAATTGTTACCGCACGGTCTTGGGTTTATCAATCTTCACAGATTTTAAGCTTGAGTACAGATTCTCCAGAACCAGAAGTCCCACCGATATAGCGGCGCCGTAGGCTAGGACGAGCAAGGCCGGGTAGAAGTCCTGGATTCGAACACTGGTGAAGCTCTCAGCGTGACCTTGACACTTGGGGAACTGGGCTATCCAGTACTTGTCTTCTCGGTCCAGTATTCCACTCTCTCGTAACCACCGAGTCCTGGAATATTCAAAATGATTATTTAAAATTACACTTTGATCGGAAATGCTGCAATCTACCTGGGCTGACCGATCTGTCAGTAAGGGCAAAAACAAGTAGGAGACCTGAAGGAAAAGAAGAAACAGAAAAGAGTGGACAGAGGGGCTGAGAGGAGTAGAAATAGAGTACAGGTATTCGATAAACAACTTACAATGTCATTCAGAGTTCAGGAATATCATGATATTTTATTAACTTATGGGCTATTCCATATGAAATCGATCAGTAAAAAACCTCGCATTTTTATACTCTTAATATTTTCCCTACTTATACAAAGTGCTGAGGGGGGTGCATTTTCAAAAATATACTATCGAAAGTCAAACGGTTTTCGTATTATTGAGCGACAAATTTAGCGTATTTTATAAAAACAAGCCTCTTTCAGCGCTCAGAACTCTGGAACCATTTACTGCAGAACATTGAACGAGAGCTTATTTTGAAGCTGACATTTGTAGGTTATGTTAAGAAGTAAACCTTATTTTTATTGTACACAGAGAGACAGATAATCTGATTTTACTTGCTTTTAGGCTTTTCGGCCATTTGTAAAAATGTAAAAAAATATTGAGAAAAAACCTTGCATTATTAAGAGGGATTCGGCATTGTTTGCTTAGTGGCTTGGCAATAAGTTTCGAGGGGATTAAATAGATTATTTTCACACGCCTGGACTTGAACGGCACGCACTGGCCGAGAGCTGAAGATAAGCGAGCGTTGGGCATCATTTTACTCCTGTGTTTATGAAAACTTGTGATAAAGCTAGCACAGCCATGACTGCTAGAGACACATCACGTGTTTGTCTCCTGGCCTTGCTTATCTCGGCTAGCTCCCGTCTCACAGTCAGCTGGTTAGTTCACGCGCGTACTATTTATTTTCTTTATTTGATATTTTCAATACTTTCTTATCAACATACCATCAGTAAAAATATGTGTTTATTTGTACTTTCAATGCGGAATCTAACTATATATTTTTAAAATATTTTTTTCCCAGCCAAGGGCGTCTTAATGAGGAAAAATCTAAATTTCTCCATTTCTATAAAAAGTAAGAAAATCTGTTTGTATGCCAATATAAACTTTAATTTGTCAACACCAAAATAAACTATGATTTTGATCATTGGGTGAAAGGGTTTCTGAGCTACAACAGTTTAAAGTTGCTAATTTTATGAAAATACTATAAATTTATATATTTTTAATTTAAAAACTATGAAGTTCTGATGCCCCAAACTTTGCACAAAGCATTGTATCACAGTTCTCTACGTACAAAAAATGTTTCATTGTATTTAGAAATTGTGAGGTCAATTTCCTCTATATTTTGGTCGATTTGAGATGGAATAGCTCTTATGGAGAAAGTCGTCGTAATTCAAGTACGACAAGAAGAATGCATAGTCAACGTTTTCCGCAAAGAAGGTTACTTAATTGGCGAACTTTTGTAGTGGTTTGTCAACGATTATTAAAAGCTGGAAGTCTCTTACCCCGTTTCGAAAAGCACACACATATATATATATATATATATACATACATACATACACACACAGGGACATCATTTTATTTTTACTTGCATTTTTATTGTACCTGCATTTCTGAATGTACTTCACTCTCACCCCTTCACTAATGTCCTTGCTCCCGTTAGACACACAAACTTGCGGCCGCTATTGCATTCGAAGTCTTCAAGCAGTGAAGTAAACACTGCAGTGTATAGTGTGTTTCATAAATATGATTGCGTTTTCTATAGAAGAAAGAACCTATATTAATAATATCGTACTAAAAAATTATATTCAAGAAACGATAAATTCAATTTCAGAGAATATGCTTCAAAATATTTTTAATAATATGCGTACTGAATTGAAGCCTGCATTGTAATGAACGGCAACCATTTTCAGTAACTTGTTTAAAAATTCAGATTAACTTTTTTGAATTGAGGTGGCTAGAAGCAAAGGAATGCTAGTGACATTTGTAATAACATGAGTTAAGTGCATCCAGTGCAAGCAAAAGTATCTAAAATTTTAGTGGCAAAGGGATATTTTAATCGCATCACACATTAAAATTTAAATAAAAATCTCACCGATTTTACGAAAGCTTAAATATTTAAACCCCATTTTCTCAAAAGTAACTTAAGTGCACTTACAGCCCTTTACTTATGACCCCCTCAATTTAAATGCACTCTCTATATTGTATGATAACATCAATAATTAATATGCTAAATAAAGTAGACATTACATAACGAACATAGCCGCCTGAAAAGTTGAGTTTTTGAAAAAAAAAAATGTTACTACTCTACTGTATTTTGATAAATTCCGCAAAAGTGATGATCAAACTGAAAATCGTAATATCGTATTTCCCTACAACATAAATGGATACACTACTTTTCTCTCCTCCTATACCTAGTAAAATGATTTGTTTACATATTGCACTAGTAACATCAAACTCCTGTAATGGAAGGGGGCAACAGTGTTTCCGAGTATAGCCAGGTTAATGTTAAAAATGTTGGTAAAAATAAAGTTGTGCGTGCGTGCGTGCGTGCGTGCGTGCGTGCGTGCGTGCGTGCGTGCGCGTGCGCGTGCGCGTGCGCGTGTGTGTGTGTGTGTGTGTGTGTGTGTGTGTGTGTGTATATATATATATACTGCTTTACAGAAGCAGGAGAGATTAAAATTTTGCATTAGAAAAAAGTTCTTGTGATTTTGTGCTGTAAACCACTATTGCGTATTTTTTAAACGTATATTAAAATAGAGCCATATTGTTAAATAAAGCGGAAATTTACTACAATGTTCTATTAATGATATTGAAATTTTATGTTTTCTGCTCGTTTTACGTAAACAACAGTTGGCCTGGTCCGTCCGTGCATTCAAACAGAGCATGTTTTATACCGCTTGAGTTGTACTGTGTACTTACAAACCACCTCCTTCCCATCCAGCAACGTTGCTAAATGTCTAATATTGTAAACTTCAATAATCAGTTAAATAGTGCAATTAGAAAAACATTGCGAGGACATTCCTTCTTCCTTATAACATGAATAAAAATCAGTTAAAATAATGGTACTTATATCCCTTACACCAGAGGTCTGCATCGGACGTTTTCGCTCGAGCGCCAAGTAGTTCACAGCATAATCCGATAGGTAGCGCACATACATGATGGGTAAAATTGTCGCGAGCGATAAATCCTCGAACAGTATAAGCCGAACGTTAGACATTCGTTCTTGTTACAGTGATGAACTGTGTAATAACATCATAGATGTTTATCATTTCAAAACTATGCAGAGTTTAACTAATCTCTCCATAGTACAACTACAAAACTTGCTTTAAAATGTAATATAAATGTTGTAGGTAAATGTTTCTCCCACTCCCATACAGGAGTGATTTTATTTTTGCCACATCTGATAGATGTTATTGGATGTAAATGTAATTTTTATAAACGGAGATCACAATCACGATAATGCAAGAACCGTATCAAGTTTTCTAGTAATAATAATAATCTTTAATAATTAGTTTATCAATCTTTGCGTCTGTAACAGTTGTGCAGCATGATTATTCGTTTTGTTATATTTTCTGTGAGGTTATCTCTGTACTAATATTGTTATTAATCTACTGCTATATCAATAATATTTTGTAAAACGTTTCTACATTGTCGCAGTATAGGCGGAACACTATGTATGGACCTATCATATTACATATGTGGTAAAGCAAATATGGAATAATTATTAATTAGCAATAATAACTGTATATCGATGTTTTTCATACTATTTTATTTATAACTTCATGTTCCTGTTTTGGTACGTTCCATTGACTGTTCCATTAAACGTTTGTCATAAACGCAGAAAATAAAGCCTTATTTTTACCGTGTGAGCAAAACATATGTCTATCTTATCTGTCGCCTTCCATACAAGATAAGACATGTCGGTGAGATGACCTTGTACTGTGGTTTTATTTATTACGAGCGTATCACGGCCGATCTTATCTCACTCGAGGGTGCGACATTCGACCGAGTTCAAGCGAGCGATTTAACTACAATGCAGTACTCTGCCTTACACCCTGTAGAACGTTATATTACTGATATAAGTAAAATATATTTATAATTACAGAATATGGAAATAATATAATGTGAACATGTAAAATTCAAGGACGCACAAAAACTCATCTCCACAGAAAAAACTAACTTAATAGCATAATTTAAAATGCCATAGCAACAATTATGAGTATCCAACCAGTCCTGACTGCTCATTAAACATACATACAGCGTTTATTTTATTTTATGTAGTAACTAGCCATACCCGTGCGCTTTGCTACACTTCTTAGAATTAAATATTAACAAATCTAAATACAGTTTTGTAATTACTTAGTGAATAATAGCTTTCTGTATGTTGTAAGTCGTTTGTTCCTGAATCATTCTGAAAGTTGTATTTAAAACTATGATTTTAACTGTGATTTTCATGCAATACTTCTTGGAGTTGTTCCGTTAACTCTACTTTTAAGATTGATACTACCCCGGTCGGGGCAAGTTACCTGGTTGAGGTTTTTTCCGGGGTTTTCCCTCAACCCAATATGAGCAAATGCTACGTAACTATCGGTGCTGGAAACCGGACTCATTTCACTGGCATTATCACCTTCATATCATTCAGACGCTAACTAACCCACGATGTTGATACAGCGTCGTAAAATAACCTACTAAAAAAGTAAAAAAATGATACTATATTAGACCTAATGGACATTTGGTCAGCGTTTGAAATGAAATATACTTGTAAGAACTGAGAGCTCTTACCAAATACCTTACTATAATAATACCGGACAGCTGTATACTAGCAGCATTGGCGTGAGTGCGAAATATCGCGGACCTGACATCTAGCGGAGAGGGATGGAATTACGTCCACATATACAAATATTAACATAGCGAGATTCGGACTATTGTTTAAAACGTGAGTTACTAATGTTGAATAATATATGAAACACTTAAGAAATGTTGAATAATATTTAATGTAAAATTATTATCTTATATCAAAGCTGCATATTATGAGAAATATTGCATACTTCATATTACTTTCCATAATTAATTGTTACATATTTTTCTTTGGTTTACCGAGACAAAATCAATCTGATATTAGGAATGAATTTACAGTAGTGTTTTATATACGCATTGCTGACAACTGCAAAGATGAAATTGATAGTAATCTGATGCTTGTAATAATTAGTAAAGGCATGTGGACAACAATAAAACTTAATTTGATAAAACCTTAAAATCCAATACATTTTAACTTCTATTTATTTATTAGGTCTAAATAAAAAAACTAATTTGTATTTTTCTATCAACACAAAGACGAAGGAATTAGGCCTACTAAAGAATGTTGTTGACTTACGTTTTATGAACTGTCGGAAAGTACGATTTGCACCAATTTGTAATGCTGTAATATTGTCACAATAATTATAAACAGCACATATACACCCTGACATTTTAACACTAGTGTTAATTCATAAAACTATTAACAAATTAACTAGTTCAGCAACAATATACATTGGAGTTGATTACAGCTTGTTTCGAGCATCTCCATCCCAGCAGGTAGGAGCAGCACCATCGTCGTTCGCACGTAAAACTGCTAGTTGTCCGGAATTATTATAGTAAGGTATTTGCTCTTACTCTCAGCTGGAAGAGGAATTCCAATTAAATGATAAACCTATGCTTGAACTTTTGCCTAAATCATGTCGTAGAACTGACTTTATGTATTTCTTTTGCACCAAAAAATGTCACTTGAAATAAGATATTGTACTGTCTTATACCTTATTTTATTATATAAAAAGTGTGTTGATAACGGATGTACTCCGATAAGTAAGTTTTTAATTTGTTGTGGGAGCTCTTGAATCTCAGGAGGAACAACTTTTACAACAGCGCAACATAATCTGCTTGGCTCATTACCCCATTTCTTTGCATTGCATTTATTGCATAGTTTATTTATTTTATCTATTTTAACACGATTCAATTGAGCATAGTTAAAATTTGGATTATAAAATAATGGAATGCTAAGCTAACGTACTATTACTGCATACTAAATCAATACACTCTCGTTGTTCGTTAATTATCCGAGATGAAAATGAATGTGGTTCATAAACATTATTTTAAGAAATAGAGGAAACGAATACACAGAATAGCCTATCAAGTTTTCTGTGCATAAGAAGCTATTTTAATCTTACCTGTCCTCAATTCACTCAGAAGTTACTGTAATAACATTATAGCATTATGTCCATCCAGAGAAACTACACTTTCCAATGGTGAATTAATAATTAATTATACAAATCGGTTAATTAGTTTCTAAGATTACTTCATACAAACACAGAAACATACTCTGTACGTTAATATTGATAAGCCTATTTTATATATTCCCATCATGCAATTATATTCGTATAAAATAGTGTTCAATGAATAGCTTCTGTTTGTTGTTGTTCAAGGTCCCTAATAGATGGAATCATTTGTTTTCATTTCATTACAACCTATTAGGTGGCGATAATAAAAGGAATTGTTATTTTAAAACTCATTTATCTCATTAAACATCAGTACTATCAAAATTTTGCACAGAATAAAACTTATCGGAAATCATTTTTAAAGAAACTTTTGTTATGTAACATTTTTCACGAAAATCAATAATAAGGGAGGTATTTCGAGTTATTTAATTAAGGCCCCCTTATAACCCCTTTTAAATAACGTATTTTAAATGCAATATAGCCTAAAATCTAAGATAGAACGAACTTAATTTATATTCCAATTTTCATATAAATCGGTTCAGCCATTATCGCGTGAAAATACAGAGAGACAGGAATTTAAAAAATGCGTTTTTCGGTTTCAGAACGATTAATAATACAGCCTGACGCCAATTATTTTTACAAACGCGAAAATTAACAGAAACGTTTCGGTTACATATTTATTATTAGTATAGATTAATTCTGTAGTGCTCGGGAAAAGCGACACAAGTCAGTTTCCATAAACCTTTTTTGATAATTTATTGACTACTTACGGAACATCGGTTCGCTTGGAAAAAAAATACATAGGTATTCCTCCCATTACAACAATTCATACAGAAAAAAGTCAAATCGACATAGTCCAGTGTAAGTTGTCAATAAATTATCAAAAAAGGTTTGTGAAAACTGACTTATGTCGCTTTTCCCACCCACTCCAGAATTTTAACTATGTCTAGTAATAGTTTATCTACATACTGATTCTAAAAGTAAACGTGAGAGAACAACTAAGAATGATGAAGTAAAAGATAAATTAAGCTTACGAACGCTCGAAGTGTTCCTTAAGAGGAGAGCCCTTCTGTACAGTGAGGGCACATATCGGTGTCGGATACATGTCAATCGTCTTGAGTTTGCACTTCTCGTGCTCTTCGAAAGTGTCTGAGATGAGCTTGTAGGCGTCTGCATCCCCGTGGAAGGCGTGCATTCCTTGACGGATCTTCTTTACTCCGACCTCCGTGGAGGTGTAGGCTTGGCTGAGAGGTTGTGCTAGAATTTTCGTGTAGTACAGTCTTTTGACGACAGGGTCTGTAGTTTCCTGTTACACAAAAGCACCAATCTTATGATGAACAGAGAAGTACACTGTTTGCAAGATGAATATCTGTTGTTAAACACTTTTCGAAATTGAGTTTTGTCTTTGTTACAAATATCGGAATTACTTTCAAGTGAAGTTGGTAAAAAATTGAGTCCATATCACTGTCGTATACCAGTAAATAAATAAAAGGTACCAGAATCATCGAATGAGAAAGTTAAAATAACTAGTTTTGTAATCTGCTTATCGGTAAGGTACTTACGTTAATATACTTGGTGTTAGAGCTGAAGTTCTTCATACTCAATTTGAAGGGACTGTCCATCAAGTCAGTCAGAGTCTGAATAGCTGAGCTTGTGGTCTGCAGCAATGAGATGATGATGGCGGAGTAGGACACGGTCACGAATAAAGACAGCATCAACAGCGATAGGAACAAAATTCGTGAAGAAAAATTCTTCGGGTCCCGTGACGTGCCTGTCGACAAATAATGCATGAATTAGGTACGTATTTAGTCATTCACGGAAGAACTTTTTGAAATTTGACTTAGTTATTATTTTTCTTGTATAAGGTGGGTGCTCCTGTTATGGCCATGTTCCTGATATGGCCACCCCCCTATTGTGAGTTAGTTAACCAAAAAATCCGCTAAACTGCAGCAGCATCCAGTGAAAGGGCATCCTGGTATGTCACTTGATCGTTTTCCATCCAGTCAGGTTGAACAATATGGCGTCAGTTGCCTGTTTTGCGGTTTTCATGTGACCTCTACTTATTTTTCTCTGGTAAGTCTCCTTTGTTTTACGCATGTTTTTCAAAGACTTGTTTCATGAAAACCATCGTACTCCATTCAGTTTTTAATGTTCTGTTGATTGGTGTTGTAGTTGTTGGCGTATCTTTTACGAGTTGTTCATAATCAAACGATTTTCGTGAAAGCTTACCTGCTCCTGATATGGCCATATCAAATGCACCATGACCATATCAAGTTCATTTCACTTTTATTTTTTCACCTGACAAATTTAAATGCCTTATAGCTGGGATTACGCAAAAGTTTTGTATTTTAAGAAAAACAGCTCAATTTTTTATGGAAATACCTGTTTTGACTACACTTTTGAATTATAAAAAAGATTATCAAGTGTCATATTTATTCATTTTATACCAAAATTATTTAATTTTAACACAACTGCGCTATCAAACTGAAAACAATCACGATTTGTAGAACACGGAACAAGGGTGGCCATATCATGTGCACATGTTCCTGATATGGCCACTAGGTAGACTTTTGGAATTTGGAACTTTTTGGACAATTAAAGCTATTTTATGGGGAAAGAAAATTGTTTTAAGAAAGTCCATTAGACTGAGAACGAGTAAGAAAAAAGTGGTTTACATTTTTTTTTCAAAATGACGGCTAGAAAAATTCTCAAACCTTAGCATGGCCATATCAGGAATACCTACCTTACAATTAATTTTCTTCTCAAACGTAATTAATAAAAAATTAAACTCCATTTCATACTAATTGTCCAGCGGATTAATGTGTACTCAGGTCTGTCGTGAGCATGTTAACCCTAACACGGACCGTTATGTATTCAATTCGGTAGATATTGACGGTAATAATAATAATAATAATAATAATAATAATGGCTTTATTTAACCTGGCAGAGTTAAGGCCGTAAGGCCTTCTCTTACACTCAACCAGGATTAAAACTTGCTTACATAGTTGAACATACAACTGGATCGGAATTAAGTAATTACACACTGATACAATTTAGGTACATAATGAGATCAAAAGAGATAGTTACATAAAATTTGCCTGATAAAATAAAAATAAACATAGTGGAATACATATTACTGTTGTTAGAATCACATAAAAACAGAAGTCGGTAATTCAATAAAAAAATGTACACAGTAAAAATAAACAAACACATTGGAATACATATTAGTATTAGATTACAAGTAAGTAAGTAGGATTCACATAATTAACCAGAAACCGACAATTGAATAAAATGTACACAATAAAAAAATAGATTAATAATAAAAAAGCAACACAGTGAGATATATATTGGCGTTAAGTGATAAATAAACACGATTTACATGATTACACAATAAAAATAACAAAAAAAACATAAATAAAAATAAATACAGTGGAACACATTGCATTAAATATTTGCAACGCGTTAGGTCTGGCAACTCATCATAAGATATTTTTCTAATTATATTTAAAAGAAATTAAAGTTCGGCAGCCCTTGACTTCAGGCGGCAGAGAATTCCAGTGACGAGAAGTAGCAACAGTGAAAGATGAAGAATAAAGAGATGATGTGTGCAGTGGTATTTCTAGCGTGTTATGATATTGTGACCGAGTATTTAAGTTATGATACCGAGAAAGACTGTGGAATCGGACAGATAAGTAAGAGGGAGTAGAGGTGTACAAAATTCGTTATAAGAGAGAAAGGATGATTTTTAAGTGTGAAAAAACGAGCGCGAGAAGAACTGACTCCAATTCCAGCACATCGTCCTTTCTCAACTCGTCCCAGAGAGGAATTGTGCCCGATAATATATTCAACTCGTCCTACATACAACAATTGGTCCCAATACATGTACTCAAATCCTGCGACCTATAGAAACTATAGCGGTTGAGTAGACGTCATATCAGTATATAAAACAGTAATATAAACGAAGTCCCTTCTCATTTCTTCCAAACTTAGGATTGACACTAGGGTTGCTACTCGTCCAGCTCTTGTCCCGGATCCCTGACAACAATGCAAACATATTTTGTGCGAGATCGTGCGTATTTGCTTGCTTTCCGCACAAAACCAATACGCGGTAAGTGTGAAATACCATATTCAGTATTCCCGACGTAACACACATAACAATTTCCCTCTTCTTACCGCTTAAGCGCCATATTCATTTTACTGCTTTAGACTTTTAACATATTATTTTTAGAGACGTTTAACATAGTAATAATTATAAATTGGAAACTTACCACTGCAATTTCACCTAAATTGCACTGTTAATTATTGTTTTTAAATATTTGCAAAAATTAAGTAAACTCTACAACACCACAAAAGTTACTTCATTCGTAATGCAAGTAACAT
This sequence comes from Periplaneta americana, assembly GCA_025594305.2. Taxonomy (NCBI): domain Eukaryota; kingdom Metazoa; phylum Arthropoda; class Insecta; order Blattodea; family Blattidae; genus Periplaneta; species Periplaneta americana. Next base: position 12,163,451 of record JAJSOF020000017.1, on the reverse strand, counting down.
TAAGGAAACCGTGAAAAAATCAACAAGATTCCAGATGCGGATATTATTACTGTAATATGTTATATAAATAATATTGTTAAAATATTAAAATGAAAAATAAATCATTACATAACCTTACCGTTTGTTTTAAGTTCGCATTTATAGACTGGGGGGAAAAAAAAGACAGACGTATATCACGGCCTGCTGGAGTATAGTAAACACAGAAAACATTTTATAGGAACAATGTTGAAGATAGATATATTTGTTTTCCAAAGTTGCCGTCACTGAACAGAGACCAAGATGGAGATTTCATTGCAACTAATTAGAAATTCGTCTTTCAGGTATGTAATAAACGATCTTCGCACAAAATAATGTACGATACACGAGCGGTATGTTTGTTTTCATGTTCTCGGAAATTAAAAAAGCTCAACTACGTTTCGCTTTTTCAATCTTTTCCTCGAACATGAAAACGTCAACATACCGCTCTTGTAACGCATATTACTATTTTTCCTCACTTGTGCCAAGTTTGGGAGACTGCAACTTTCCGCCTATGAGCTGTCAACAACGAAACTGCGTGAAAAAACCTAAAATTGTTTAACACCACGTTAAAAGTTTAAACATTAAACAAGGTTTTGTACATCAGACAGACGGTCCGTTTCGACGCCGGTGCTGCGTCATCTTCAGTGTCCTACGAACTACTCTTGTTCTTGTTGATCTTGCATTCTGCTATTTGCATTCGTCAGTTGTAGGGGTGGGGGTGTGTTGCTTGTATGGTGGGGGCTGGTTGTTTGTATGTTATGTATCATGATACCGAATAATGTGTGGGTATTGAACTGTAATTGTGTATTAAATATATGCTGTGGCTGTGTTATTGTACGGTTGTATATATCGTATTGTTCTAAGATGTTTAACTGTGGACTTTTTGGTGTGATGTGTAGAATTTTCATATCTGTTTCTATATTACTGTAGTCATGTATTGATAATTTTAACACTTTTAACGTGTCGTTAAACAATTTTAAGTTTTTTAAACAAAGTGTTAACGTGAACCAGAATCAAGAAATCGCATAGTTACAGAACGAAGTAAGATCGTGTGACCTTGGCGGCCAAGAAATGATTGCACTGCATCCGATCCAACGCCCAGGATACGTGCCATTGATCCTACTACAACTTAATGTCTTTGTGGTTGCATCCGCATATGAGTGCTGGTGAAGGACATAAGACTGACGCACGTGATTTTCAAACAGCTGTATGTCAGATACTGTTAAGAGGAGGACATATGTTCATAAAAACATTTTGTTCAGAATCACCAATATTATTACCCCTTACATCATCTACCTTTCCTCCTGACTCACGTGAGGCGAGAAAACTCCGGTTTACTGACGGCACGCGCCATGCGAATTTTGAATTAAACCTGCAACTGCCATCTCTAAAATCCTCATTCTATAGATGAACTAAAAACTATAACTTAATATACGAGAAGAAATCGAGGCTATCAATGATGTGGAATTTCAGAGTGTTGTTCATTCGTTTATCAGAAAATGTCAGTTGTATATGACTGCAAATGGGGATCATTTTTAGCATCGACTGTGAGCACGTAAAGTCCAAATTACTGAACATTTAAGGCTCATTCACAATGAAAATTAAACATAACGTAAGCGTTAACTTAAAAATGTAAACGTTACGGTAAAATCAAGAACATTCACGATGAGAACATAAACATAACCGGAAAGATACTTGGTAACCATGGAAACATAACAACAGCGCCATTTCCTCATATTTTGTCGTATACATCAGCGCTCCACGATTGTGTTCTATTTGCAAATCACGTAAGCATAAGCATTGAAATTTGGAGTTTGCAAACTTTCATGTTAAAGTCTTACGGCAATGTTTATGTCAATGTTTATGTGATTCACTGTGAATGATCCCATTTGATAACCTGGCCGCAAACTTCTGTGTTTATGTTACGGTTATGTTTAATTTTCATTGTGAATGGGCCTTCATTGTGAGTACTGTTATGTATTGTGTAAGTGTCGGAAAATTGGTTATGCGCTCGCCGGAAACTATGCCAACATGGGCCATGAGTCAACCGCAGTTTTCTCGCCTCAAGTCATAATAATATATGTACTGTACATATATCCCTATGTATATATACATATATATATATTATATGCCTAGCTCATCTATTTTGGACAGAAAGACAAAAGGATCAACATTGGTTCTTGTCTCTTAAAGTTGCTGGCAATGACAGTTAATAGTACATTATGCAACGAGCCTATAATGGTAGTAATTAAGACACGAGTATGTTTATGAAACGAGCGCTCGCGCTCGTTTCATAATTTTCATACGAGCGTCTCAATTACTATTATAGGCAAGTTTCATACGACTTTTTATGCTCGACCATATTTCTAACTCGAAATTATTCATAAGTATTCATGTTATTCTTATCTGACTGGGGAGCGGAAGTGACCTTGTGCAATCTGTAAATTGTGAGATGTGCGCAGACGCGAAAGTATTGATTTTTTCCGAAGAACAAATGTCATTGACCTTGATATAATCTAGAGAGTAAAATGAACATTAATCTTGATATAACCTTCAAATTGATTTAGACATTGAAAAACGAGATGGCAAATTGAATTTATTTGAATATTATTTACAATTAACGTTAATTATTATAGTAACAGAACATAACCTTCTGCGACAGTATTGGATTTCCAGCCTCCGTGATGTTTCGCTAGTTGTCTTTCGATTGCATATCCGAGAATAATCGATACTTGCGCTTTCATATTGCTTTCTGATTGGTGGAAAACCTGAACTTTAATGTGGTCCTCAAAGGAATGCTATCAGGTGTATAATTACTACATTTCGGCATGGTGGAGCATAAAACCATTTAAAAGTCGTGTTTCTCACACGTGTTCACAATAATAGAAAATATTAATAAGAAAACGCATTCTCACAGAATATAATTATCATTGCTCCTTGTCTCTGAACAAAATGGTGATGGTAGATCGAAACCATTTGAACGTCTGTCGTGTACGATTAGAATGGCGATGGTTAATCAATCACTTAAACGTCGTGTGTGTGTGTGTTTTTACATAATATTTAAAGTCATCCCGAAGAAAATCATGTCTATAGTAGGGCTGGGGACGGAGCGGTTCGGTTCGGAGCAGTTACTGTGACGTCATTCCTCGGTTGATCCGAGTTCAGTACAGAGTACAAATTTGTGGCGGCAGATTTAAAATTTAGATAGATTGAATCGATTTTAGAACGCACTTTGAAAGTGAAACCAAGCGTATTTTAAATTTCTTGTAGTAAAGAGCTTTCGCTTTACCAATTGACGAGAAAAAAGTGCTTCTCTTCATTGCAAAATGGCGGTTGCAAATTTCATTTACGTGATTACAACTATTTGCGGAGTTATTTTGTATGAAAGACCTATTTAACTTTCAGTGTTGTGACATATGACAGACGAAATAAAATTGATAAAATAATTTATAATACTAACAGCTAATAAATTAACATGTGAGGTAAACTTTAAACGCTGCAGCTAAGTAAAAAGGAAGATAGAAAGAAACGGGCTCCATGAAGCGCTGCCGAAAACACTTAAAAATAACTTACTTACTTACTTACAAATGGCTTTTAAGGAACCCGAAGGTTCATTGCCGCCCTCACATAAGCCCGCCAACGGTCCCTATCCTGTGCAAGATTAATCCAGTCTCTATCATCATACCCCACCTCCCTCAAATCCATTTTAATATTATCCTCCCATCTACGTCTCGGCCTCCCTAAAGGTCTTTTTCCTCCAGTCTCCCAACTAACACTTTATATGCATTTCTGGATTCGCCCATACGTGCTACATGCCCTGCCCATCTCAAACGTCTGGATTGTTCCTAATATAACATAATGTTCCTAATTATGTCAGGTGAAGAATACAATGCGTGCAGTTCTGTGTTATGTAACTTTCTCCATTCTCCTGTAACTTCATCCCGCTTAGCCCCAAATATTTTCCTAAGCACCTTATTCTCAAAAACCCTGAACCTATGTTCCTCTCTCAGAGTGAGAGTCCAAGTTTCACAACCATACAGGAGAACCGGTAATATAACTGTTTTATAAATTCTAACTTTCAGATTTTTGGACAGCAGACTGGATGATAACAGCTTCTCAACCGAATAATAACATGCATTTCCCATATTTATTCTGCGTTTAATTTCCTCCCGAGTGTCATTTATATTTGTTACTGTTGCTCCAAGATATTTGAATTTTTCCACCTCTTCGAAGGATAAATCTCCAATTTTTATATTTCCATTTCGTACAATATTCTGGTCACGAGACATAATCATATACTTTGTCTTTTCGGCATTTACTTCCAAACCGATCGCTCTACTTGCTTCAAGTAAAATTTCCGTGTTTTCCCTAATCGTTTGTGTATTTTCTCCTAACATATTCACGTCATCCGCATAGACAAGAAGCTGATGTAACCCATTCAATTCCAAACCCTGCCTGTTATCCTGAACTTTCCTAATGGCATATTCTAGCGCGAAGTTAAAAAGTAAAGGTGATAGTGCATCTCCCTACTTTAGCCCGCAGTGAATTGGAAAAGCATCAGATAGAAACTGACCTATAGGCTACGGACTCTGCTGTATGTTTCACTGAGACACATTTTAATTAATCGAACTAGTTTCTTGGGAATACCAAATTCAATAAGAATATCATATAATACTTCCCTCTTAATCGAGTCATATGCCTTTTTGAAATCTATGAATAACTGATGTACTGTACCCTTATACTCCCATTTTTTCTCCATTATCTGTCGAATACAAAAAATCTGATCAATAGTCGATCTATTATGCCGAAAACCGCACTGATGATCCCCAATAATTTCATCTACGTACGGAGTTAATCTTCTCAGAAGAATATTGGACAAAATTTTGTACGACGTCAACAAAAGTGATATTCCTCGAAAGTTACCACAGTTGGTTTTGTCCCCTTTTTAAAAATAGGTACAATTATGGACTCCTTCCATTGTTCTGGTACAATTTCCTTTTCCCAAATAGCAAGTATAAGTTTATAAATTTCGCTATATAATGCACTTCCACCCTCTTGTATTAATTCTGCTGGAATTTGATCGATACCTGGAGACTTGTACTTTTTCAGATTTTCTATCGCAATTTCGACTTCTGAAAGCGTGGGTTCGGGTATAAATGGCTCAGCAGTTTGTATTTCAATTTCGTCCCGATCATTTCTATTTGGCCTATGTACATGTAGTAGTTGCGCAAAATAGTTTTTCCATCTGTTTAGGATTGATGGAGAGTCTGCAAGCAAGTCACCATTCTCATCCTTGATCACGTTTACCCTTGGCTGATATCCGTTCTTAAATTCCTTTATACCCTTATATAAATCTCGAATGTTTTTATTCTTACTATTTGCTTCTACCTCATTCAGTTTTTCCTTCAAGTAACCTCTCTTTTTATTCCTAAGTGTACGACTTGCTTCCCGTCTTTCATTGAAATAATAATCTCTCTTCTCCTCAACTGGATCCTGTAAGAATTTCAATTTTGCACACTCAGAATTATTTAACATTAAGGAAAGTGGATAAAATAATCAAAACGTGGAATCTTAAACTGAAGAACATAATGTTTATTTATTTTATAACATTACTAGCCTTCAATACAACCATGTTCTCTTTGGTGAAGAGTATGATAATATTATTGATAAATTAAAGTAATTAGGTAACATAATTCGTAGAAATAAACACAAATAACTGATGAGGTAACACAAATCCAATAAACACAAATAAAAGGAAAATATAATGCACTTTTTTTAACATATTTTAATATTAATCTAACACTCTAATATGATAATAATGATAATAATAATAATAATAATAATATTATTATTATATTATTATTATTATTATTATTATTATTTACAGTAATATGTTCAGTCTGTCAATGTTCATTAAACCCACTTGACAGGTCATATAATAGGATGAACTCCTTTTCAATACTAGAGGCCTTTCAGCCCGCCTTGGGGATAAGGAAATAATTTGTCCTGCAGCAGAAAATATTTAAATACAACATTACCTACGTTGTTGTCTGCTAGAATTAAGTAAAACACGTGAACTCTGTTTGAACTGACCGGTAACGGCTACGGTTAACCGAGTACTTTCGGTACTCCGCTGCCAAGCACAGAACCGATAGAACCGAGTAACTCTACAGTTCTACTCGCTCCGTCCCCAGCTCTAGTCTATAGAGCCAAATGACAATGACAGACCAACCACCTAAACGTCATGGTTTTTACAAATGCTCATATTTACAATGGAAATATTCCCTTAGGAAACTTCTCCTCAGTGGCATTGTGGATTTCTTTTCCTAAAATCTGGACAAACTCACCTTCTTGGCAGACTACCGCTATCGACGTCATCACAGCATCTGCTATCGTAGTAGGTTCCGTAGAATCTGAATGATCCATCCGTCTCTCCGCATTTTGAGAGATGAACATGGCAACGGTCAAGACAGCCAACACCACAAAGTAAGTCAGCCACACTGATCGAGTGAATGGCAGAGTGTAGATATTTGATATATCTGATAGGGATGGCTTCAGGAAAATGAATGTCCCTCTGAAACAAAATATATCAACAGATTATGATAATGATGATGATGATGATAATAATAATAATAATAATAATAATAATAATAATAATAATAATAATAATAATAATAATAAATATCTCACACGATGTTGACCGCTAGGAAGGTTTTAAACCTTATCTACTTACTCGAAGATACCGATCTCCCCGCTGTAGTCTATAACATCCATACGCTTCAGTTTGTAGATGAGGCCTGTGGACGACATGTCGATCTTCCTCCGCTGTAGCAACCCCACCACGCCGTCGTACACAACCTCGGTTGGAGTCTCTTTAGTGGGGAATCCCCAAGACGGTGTTGGAGTTATGTTTAACCTGCGCAATAAAATGCTCCACTTTTTTTTTAATTTAACACAAAATTATATATATATATATATATATATATATATATATATATATATTTTACAATAATTAAATTCACTTGTAATTAATAAAGATAAAACAATAGCTATCCCATTTTCTTTAAATAATAAAGGTAATAAACCAGTTTCGTCTATACTACAAATTAATGTAAAAAGAGTGAGGAATTGATGGTAAGGAAAAGTAGAGGAACAGATATAAATAAGAGAGAAAATATATAGATGCAAGAGATATTGAAGTTAAGGATGATAGAAAGAAGGTAAGAAAAAATTAAAGATAACACAGAAACGAAGAAAGAAGATAGTGAAAAAGATAAAAAAGAGAGAAAGAAAGAAAATATTGAAGAAAAGATGTATGAATGACGCAAAGAAAGAAACAAGGAAAGAAGGAAAACTAAGTAAAAAATAAGACGGTAAAAAGAGAGAGAGAGAAAGTAAAAAGCGAAGGAAAAAAGTAAGGGTAGACATTGTAAATAGAGGAACAAGGAATGGAAGACAAGGATAAAACTGAACTAAGGAAATAGTATGAAAGTAAAAGACATAAGGAAGGTAAGGATTAAAGGAAGCGAGAAGATAAGGAAGAAACAATGGATGAAAGTAGAGAAAATCGATAGAAACACTGTGAAGAAGAGTGTCGAAAATAATGCAGAAAAATACAAAAGTAGTATGAAATGAGAAGCAAAAACAATTGCATAAGGGAAACGAGAAAAGAGTATGTCAGCGTGGTATAAAATGAAAAGAAAAATGAAAGAAGTACAAAAAGAGAAAGGAATTAAGAAAAATAAAATGAAAAGAAAGGGAAATCAAAGAAAGAAAATGTAGGCCTACTCGTTTTAATTAATAGAAAGTAAAATATAAAGAAAGAAAGAAAGAAAGAAAGAAAGAAAGAAAGAAAGAAAGAAAGAAAGAAAGAAAGAAAGAAAGAAAGAAGGAAAGAAAGAAAGAAAGAAGGAAAGAAAGAAAGAAAGAAAGAAAGAAAGAAAGAAAGAAAGAAAGAAAGGGAAAATAAATTATTGTTCCGATATAAATTGCAATTTTTTCAGTTATTAATGAAGTCAATGAGGTTAAATACTATTATTGATAATTTAAAATGGAATAATCATATTAATTATATTTGTAATAAATTACGTAAAACATTACGTTACTTTGTTATTCTAAGAAATATTTTGTCAATTAACTGTTTACGTGTAATTTATTTAGCATTATTTCAATCTGTATTTATATATGATATTATAGGTTGGGGTGGAACTTATAAATCCAACCTTTATCCGTTAACTTTACTACAGAAAAGGTATTAAAAATTTGTTTTAAAAAGCAGAAAGATTACCCAACTGAATTGTTGTTTAAACATTTAAAAGTTTTCAACATTAAACAAATGTATTATTTTATTTTATTAAAATATTTTCATAGAAATTTTAATAACTTTGAAAGGTATATACATAAATATAGAACTAAAAATTTAAAGTCTCTGCGTTGTCAGAAACCAAAATGTAAAACCAATGCAGCTTTTATCATAGCATGAGTCAAGGTCCCAGACTATTAAACAAATTTTATTCCAATAATATTTTAACCACGAATCCTCTCCAAATTAATAAAAAAATAAATAATTGTATTGGATTTATAGTTTGGGTTTAAACATATTAAACACTATTTAATCTGTATTCACTCTCAATTTTAATTTTATTTTTGTCTGTATTGGAATCCCCCTGAGCACAAGTCTTACTCATTCAGGAGTGGGCTAGTTTATCTTACATTGTATTTATTAATTTGTATTCATTTCAAACTTATTAGCAAAATAAATAAATAAATGAATGAATGAATGAATTAAAATAAATAAATAAAAATAAAATACAATAAAATAAAATAAAATAAAATTTAAATTAAAATTGCATTTTTTGAATTGCATTAAATTTAAATTAAATTAAATTAAATTAAATAAATAAATTAAATAAGTAAATAAATTAAATAAATAAGTAAAGAAATAAATAAAATAAATATATAAATAAAATAAATAAATAAAATAAATAAAATAAATAAAATAATTAAAGAAATAAATTAAATAAATAAATTAAATATATAAATTAAATAAATGAATACAATAAATTAATTCATTAATTAAATAAATTAATTAATTAAGTAAATTAATTAATTAGTTAAATAAAAAATAAAAAATAAAATAAATTAAGTAAGTAAGTAAATAAATAAAATAAATTAATTGAATAAATAAATTAATTAAATAAATAAATAAAATATATAAATTAAGTAATTAAGTAAGTAAATAATTAAGTTATTTTAAACTAGCCATACTCGTGCACTTCGCTACACCTGTTAGAAATAGATAGTATTGACTTAAATCTATTGCATTCTCGAATACAGTTTTGTAATTATTCATGAACAATAGCTTATTTATTATGTTGTAAATCGTTTGCTGCTATATCATTTTCAAACTTTTATATAAAACTATAAATTTATCTGTTATTATCATGCAATACTTTCTGCAGTTCTTCAGTCAATTCTACTTTTAAGCTTGATACCATACTAAACCTAATAGACAATTGGCCAGCATCTGAAATAAAAAATATTTGTAAGAACTGAAGGTTTTACTCTCGGCTGGAAGGTGACTTCCAATTAAATGATAAGCCTATGCTTGAACTTTAAATGATAGCATAAAATTGGCTCTGTGTCTTTTTCACCAAACGATGCCACTTGGAATAAGCTATTGTACTGTCTTAAGTGATATTATTTAATAAGTGTGTTGATAACGGACGTACTTCTTTAAGTAAGTTCTCAATTTGCTTGTGGGGGCTCTTGAATCTCAGAAGGAACAACTTTTCCAACAGGGCAACATAATCAGCTTGGCTCATTGCCCTACTTTTTTGCATTGCATTTATTGCAGAGTTTAAATCAATACCTACTCTCTCGCTGTTCGTTAATTTTCTGAGAACGTTCCTCTTTATTTAATCTAGCAATTAATAAATGTACGACATAGTTTCAAACGAATTTCACGTGCTATTACCTGAAGTTGAGGTGCATGCCAACTCTCTCCGACATCGCGTACCCCTTCTTGGTGAATGAGTTGATGTGCTTATAGCGAGATTCCATGAAATATTCCCATACGTCTTTCTCCAGCTGAAATATTTAAATAAAGATATCTCTAGTAAAGTAGTAAAATAATTATGAGGAAATCACATATGAGGGGGTCAGAAGCAAAGGGGTATAAGTGCACTTAAGTTATTTGTGAGAAAATGTGGTTGAAAGTACTTAAGACTTCGTAAATTCCGTGAAATTTTTTATTTCAATTTTAGTGTGTGATGTGATTAAAAGATGTATCACTTTTCCACTGAAATTTAAAATGTTTTAGCTTGCACTGGATGCACTTAATTCATTTTCTTAGAAATGTCACTTGTACCCCTTTGCTTTTAACTCTCTCATATGAAACACTTCGACCAGACTGTAACGCCATTGTCAAAGACAAAATACTTGGTGTCGCATTACGGAATGATCGTTGGTTCGAGTTCTAATTGTTGTTGTTGTTGTTGTTGTTTAGTCAGCTGTCTGACGACAGGTCTTAACCTCACAAGTGATACCAAAAAGGCACCACTTATGAGGTAACTAGTCTAGGAGATGAGGAGTGTGATGGCCAATTCCTTTTCCCCCTCCACTGCATACATCGCCGACTAGCTACATAATTACACTAGTCAGACTTCAGAAGGGTAAGGAATTCTCTCATGGAATTTTGGCAATATAGGCATCGAGATTAATTTGTGGAACTACGCTACGTATCGAAATCTGGTTTCGGAAACAAGTTATAACCATTGAAGGAGGATCATCGTGCTGATAATATGTTACCACATTACTGGATGGATTATCGTTCACCTCTACTGATACTTTTCGATAGCTGGTAAAATTCATGTTCTGGGAATAATAAGTTAATTAAGTAGTAAAATATCGCTGCAATCGAAAAGTATTGGGAATAAATTTGAATAAGGAACAAAAAAAAGTTTCCTTCCCAGGCAGGATTCGAACCACGAAAGTCTTAGTTACCAGTCTATCGTGCTCTGGAGTGAACAAGGCTCTGAAATCAGCTACAAGGGTCGGTCCGGTTTTTTTTTGCCACTACCGTACATACAATACACAAGAATATGTCTTCTGTGTGTAATTCAGAAAACTTAATTTAAAAATTTTAATTTTTATATTCTGAATGATATCTAAAAGTGCAGTAAGTCTAACAGAGAGTATCACTTATAACATGATACGGCACTAAATGATTACAAATAGAAACGAAAGTTATGATAAAATGTAGCTGATATGACACGGATTTATATTTTCCTTTGGTTTCATTTATTCTTAGCAGCTGGCTACGGACTGGAAGGTCCGGGGTTCGATCCCAGGTGGTGACAGGATTTTTTCTCGTTGCCAAACTTTCAGAACGGCCCCGAGGTTCACTCAGCTTCCTATAAAATTGAGTACCGAGTCTTTCCCGGGGGTAAAAGGCGGTCAGAGCGTGGTGCCGACCACACCACCTCATTCTAGTGCCGAGGTCATGGAAAGCATGGGGCTCTACCTCCATGCCCCCCAAGTGCCTTCATGGCATGTTACGGGGATACCTTTACCTTTTTTTTTTTTTTCATTTATTCTAATTTTTCAGGGCATTCGAAAAGTAATGGAAACATAGTTACTGTTTCACACTACATTTATTTACAGTAGGTTATTTTCGGCATTACACATTTCAAATACAGTCCCCTAACATGTCAACAATATGGTGCCAAATCTATGGAACACAACAGACTCCACCTGCAGTATAATTTCTGGAATTCTATCTCACCGATAGACCTAAAACTCTTTGGATGTCAGTTGTTGATTGAATGCGAATGCCTTGCTTCCACCCATCTCGCAACAGTTCGATATGGTTGGACTACTCTCCCATAAGCTCCTTGTAATGCCGTAAAACAGTAGTAGAGTTTTAAGCTCCAATACCGGTTGTGGAGCTAGATCGGAGCTTGAACTTGCTTATGTCTGTGGAAACACCGGAGCACCCAACCAGACTAGTGGAGCGCTCCGCTCCGTTTACTCCCTGTCTATCATCGCTGCCGTAAAGCAATGGGTTGCATTTTTTCCTATTGCAACTTGTATTTTTATGAAGCATCTTTGTTCATACCTACTGAACATTTTTAGGGCGATATTACTTAATACAATTCATAAAAAGTCCCTGTATTCAGAAAATATGATTACTTTAAGACTTGTAGGCTTATATTCCACATTTATGCAACAATCACTCTTCTATTGCGTACTAAAAGATTCCGAAACTCACCACTAGGAGCGTTGATTTACAATAATGCTGTCATTACTTATTGAATGCCCTAGGACCTAGTATATCGGGCGGCAAAAAGAAACGTTACGTTTTTTTAATAACATTGATGAAGAGAGCACAGCTCCACAACAGATAAAATAAACAAACAAAATAAATAAAATAATATATATAAATTCTATAGGGTCTTCTCGTCCTATAAATAAATTTAAGCTTTTTAACTTAAAAATTAAATTCAACTAAAATAATAAGAAACAGTATATTCCTCGTCCAACCATTCATTTGTTCTTCATTCCAAATTTCATTGGATCTATAGAGCGATGATTTACAAAGGAGTGAAAGATTGCGTCCAACAATTTATAAACCACTCAAGAATAAAACTGTTTCCACAAATGAAGCTCAACTCTAGAGCGTGATTGTTTACTATATATATATCTTGTCTGTTTACTCACAACCACAGTTGCTGACTGCAGAGTGACTCCCCCAAAGTCGTTCCTCTTCGGACTATCTGGGTACTTCTGTCCTGGACTCCATTTCCGCAGAGTTGTGAATATTAGTGGCAGACGTGGTAAGATCCTGTACACGTCCTGCAGGAGGAACTGATCCTCTTGGGAGCCAGAGCGCACCAGAGTGAACTGGCTGTTCAATAGAATGAGGAGAGACTCCAGGTCGCTGAGCAGCGGATCTTCAGACGACAGTATCCGTGTTCCATTAGTTTCATTTCCTGCAATATTTATTATCTGATTCTCTGCAGCATTATCGAGGAAAACCAACCAGAAGTGAAGCAAGCCGAACAAATTATTTTTAGAAGCCTGCAAACAACAGAATTTACTTTTTAGTTTAATCTGCGTTCAACAAGTGATAACAATGCAGTAGAACCTCGTTTTGTGCGACACCTCGCCTATAACGTCAAATATTCTGTGGTCCCAACTAATTCCCCATAAGATATATGCTTTCCTACCTTGCTTCAGACGACAGACGCATATGCGTCTACCTCGCATATAACGTCATTTTCAACCTCCGTTTGGAATAAGATTTTCTTAGAACCAAAGTATTTTAAGAAATATTTTGTTTAAATCTGACCCTGACAAATTCTTTACAGTCTCCTTCTGTCATAGACCTCTGGAATGCAGGCAGATTCCTCACCCCATTGTAACCTGCCCGAATTCATGCGGTATTAGATCAGTTTCGATAGGAAGTTTTCACTAAGTGCACGCATTTTAACGCAGTATGGCCACTAAAAGAAGTGAGTGACGCTTTAGAAGTCATTAGAATTATGAATATGTTCTATGAAGCTAGGGAAGGGAGTAGTGAAATTGCAACTGAAATTATGAACATAGAACGTAATTTAGAAAGTGCGTATTGGGCAAGTAGAAGACAACAGAGTAAAATGACTGATTACTTCACTCCTAAGTAAAGTAGTTTGGTGAGTACTGAACAAACTGTTTTAATACAGAATACTGTATTTATAATTGTAGGCCTACGTGTATTTTATTATGTTCGTGGTAGGCTTAAAAGTCAATATATAAATATAAAATAAGTTTAATTAAATTTGTTATTTTTCATTTTCCACTTCACTAGATTGATAATGTGAATCTTGGTTACTATGACACTCGTTTATAACAACATAATGTTTAAGGTCCCTTGGATGTCGTTATAACAAAGTTCTACTGTAGTTTATTTTCTACAATGGGTGTTTATAAATCTATGAACAATAATCAGTAAGTAATATCTGTTCATAATGATATGAACAATTGAAATTTATTACAGAACATAAACCCGTAAAACTATGGCTTCCCAAATTTTCCCCAATGCTATGCTACTAGAGTAGTTTAGGGAATTAAATTTATCATTGTGCCTAATTAATGGGCGTTGATTTCTTTGAAATTTGGGAAAAGGGGCAGGATTCCGCACAAAGAGTCCTAGAAAACTTTAATTGCAGTCTCTCAAGAATTTTTTTTTTTATATTCATCTTATTCCTACGACTTCATGGGAAATTATTTCATTTTAATTCTATCACTCCAATAGAATGTGGCTAAATTTGTTTCATTTTGATGAATACGATTGTCACTCAGTGTAGATTTCTAATAAAAATTCCATCATATATTTTACAGAAAATAACTTAATCTGATTTTTCATATAATAACTACGAAAATTGCTTAACCCAAGATAGCAGATTTCAAATTAAGACACATAAGCTAAACTAGCACTATTAGTTATTGGAACAAATGTTAACTATTGTTCATCCCGTGCCGTCATTCATAGACTGCTCCCTTGGCGCTATTCTCACGTTGTTTACGGTTTACGTTTTTCTCGTCTTTACTGTGTTTTGTGTTACTTCATTGAATTTAAAGCATTTTTATAGTTCAGCATAGAAATACCACCAAGAAATTTTGAAGTTCAGGAAGAGTGGTCTGAGGAGATGTAATTTCTACAAGAAGAAAAAGAGAGATGGTGTATTAGTGAAAGCAAATATGATGTTGATTGTTCAAATATAGGTAGATGCTACCACTCCAGTCTGTTGCATAAACAACATAAGTCGAAGACTGATGTTTATGCAAACAACATGATAATGAATGTAAAAGCTTAGGGGAGACTGTTGTACCTTTAAACACTTTTCACGTTTCATTTTTTTTAATTTTGGGAAATGAAATTTTTTAAATGAAAAAATGCTTTAAATAATTATTGAAGATTTGTTTACAACTTCCTGTATGTATTTTCCTGTTTTACAGATCTATTAAGGATGTAAAAAATAAAATGAAGGAATATGTAATGTGCATAAAAAATACAACAGGTTCGTGTACCTTGGAACATACCCTCTTGTAACTTGGAACACATGTGATATAGGTGGGAATATAGCTGTAAATACTGACAATCATATTTAAAATGTATTTGCAATCATAAACCAGAGCAGGCTTCTCTGATTGAGATTTCATTTCCTGGAGGAGCAATAATTGCTTCAACAGCTTTCTTCAAGGCATCCGGATCAATTGGGGGCCTCTTAACTCCAGACTTACTTCGTGGCATGTTCTTAAAATAAAATAAAAACAAAAACCGATAGTATCATGTACTTTGGAACATATTCCATGGTACAAGATGTTTTGTGTTCAAAGGTACAAGAGGATGCACTTTTAAACAAATATGGCTCCCAAAACTAGAGATTCGAATAAATTATGGAAATTAAAGTATGCTATTACTCATCAGATGATAGGGAACACACTGTACTTGATGGATAGTAACAAATACAATCTGGTTTTGTATTAGAAAACATATATCAATGAACGAAATGTTTACTTCTGGTACTAAAAGAACTTCTGTCCACAGAAATCACACTTTGCAATAAATCGAACCGAAACTACGATCAGAGCTACTTAGCGGCTTCAGTTTGAGTCCTCTAGGTAGCAGTAAAAGTTAAAAAACAAAAAAATGTTCGAAGGTACACTATGCTAAAGGTACAACAGTCTCCCCTACCTATTTGAAATAAAAGGTCTCGTGTTATTTTTGCATCAAGACATGCATCTATTACATACGAATGTTGTGCAGCACTTAACTCTATTTAGATAAAAATTGGACTCCTGTTGCTTATGCAACTATCGATTCAATTGTATTGTGTTTAAATGTTTCCTGTTGGCTAACTTAACGTATGTTAATTTGGAATTAGGAATCGGTATTCTATGCTCCCCAGTGCAATATTATGTACTTGACTTAAGCTAGATGGATGCACTCACCTCTTTCAGAATGTAGGATCCTCTTTCACACTGCCAGTCCAGTATCACTGCCAGCTTGTGATGATCTACTGACAACAATGAAGACATCGTCACGGGTTCGTCAATATTCTGAATCTTCACTCTTACTCCTTTACCCATAAAGGACTTCGCGATCTTCAAGACATCTGGATCAGAAACAGAGCCGATTTGTAGATATTGCATTATATGTAATATAAATTACTTACTACTGGATTACTTGAAGTTTGATTACTGCCAGATCCTGGCCAAAGGTAACTAACATATCACTCCTGGGGCCAATTCCACAAAGATATGGTGTTGTACATTACAAGTAAATGCTCTAGTAAGTAGTAAAAATACTAGAGTTTCTGTTCCACAAAAGAACTTTTCTACAGTAGTACTTTACTACTCCATACTTACAAATTACGAATGAAGTTTCATAATTGTGTTCCACAAAAGCAGTAGTACTTTTAACTTACAAGTGAATTGTCAAGTATTCGCTATCAATAAAAGGAGACTAATACATGTATTAATTCGATTTAAACAATTTATTTAATAATATTAATATATACTTTGATAAATAATAATAATTATTATTATTATTATTTATTTTAGCTGGCAGAGATAAGGCCGTAAGGCCTTCTCTTCCACTCAACCAGCAAAAAGTGTATATACATATGCATGAACTTACAAAGAATTCAACAATTTGATTTAGATGAGAGTTACATGTATACAAGAGTTATTTACGAATTAAACAACAAAATACTATGAACTATTAATTAAACACTGAAATAAACTGTGTAGCAGAATTAAGCTAAAATACATATAGAATGTTAATATATTTCAAATAATATTAGATAATAGAAAGAGATTATTATGAGACAATTTTGAAAATACAGCACAATCAGGATGATGTCTAAAAGAAAGAAGTAACAATGTAGTCAGTGATGGTTTAAATCAGTATGATTGGAGTGAAATGCTAATAAGGTTATCTTTTAAGCTGTTCTTAAAGGTGTTTATTGTCTTGCAGCCCCTAATACTTTGTGACAGGGAATTCCATTGACGCGAGGTGGATACTGTAAAAGATGATGAATAACAAGGTGTTCTATGAAGAGGTATACTTAGCGTGCCACAGATAAGTGATCTAGTATTTACGTCGTGGTTAGAGTATAGATAAGAGAAACGAGACGAAAGGTAATTTGGGGACGAAAGCTAAATATGTGCTATAGAAATCATTTCTTGCTTCCATTTCCTTCAAAAGAAACAATTTCATCTCTTCTGACACCATTTCAATAAATAATTTTGCAGTGTTTGTAATTTTGTAACAATTAAGTCTGGGGGTGAAGATCATTATTAGTGGCATCTGTTGTCTAATATGGAAAACTATCAACGAGTATTATGAGGGGATCGCGGAAGAACATGTTGATAATAATAAGTAAATTTTTCGTTATTAAAGAACTAAAAATAAAATAAAATACGTTGCAGGTTACGAAATTCATAGAATCAAAGAATCGTTGCTGTATAACCTGCCTTAAAACACATAACGAATAAATAGACAAACATAATCTAATTCGAAGAATTAAATACGAAGATAACCAGCTGCTTCATGTCATGACGTAGTATGTTTATTGATATGATGTCACTAGTAGCAATTCATTAGTAATAATAATAATAATAATAATAATAATAATAATAATAATAATAATAATAATAATGGCCTTATTTAACCTGGCAGAGTTAAGGCCGTAAGGCCTTCTCTTACACTCAACCGGGATTAAAACTTGTTTACATAGTTCAACATACTAACTGGATCGGAATTAAATAATTACATACTGATACAATTTAGGTACATAATGAGATCAAAAGAGGTAGTTACATAAAAATTTACCTCATAAAATAAAAATAAACATAGTGGAATACATATTAATGTTGTTAGAATCAAATACGAATCACATAAAAACAGAAGCCGATAATTCAATAAAAAAATGTATACAGTAAAAATAAGTTAGTATAAGTTACATATTAGTATTAGATTACAATTAAGTAGGATTGACGTAATTAAACCAGAAACCGACAATTGAATAAAATTACACAAAAAAATAGATTAATAATAAAAATAACACAGTGGGATACATATTGGGGTTAAGTGATAAATAAACACGATTTACATGATTACACAATAAAAATAAGGAACAAAAAATGTAAATACAGTGGAACACATTGCATTAATATTTGCAACGCGTTAGGTCTGGCAACTCATCATAAGATATTTTTTCTAATTTACATTTAAAGGAAATTAAAGTTCGGCAGCCCTTGACTTCAGGCGGCAGAGAATTCCAGTGACGAGAAGTAGCAACAGTGAAAGATGAAGAATAAAGAGATGATGTGTGCAGTGGTATTTCTAGCGTGTTATCATATTGTGACCGAGTATTTAAGTTATGATACCGAGAAAGACTTTGGAATCGGACAGATAAGTAAGAGGGAGTAGATGTGTGCAAAATTCGGTATAAGAGAGAAAGGGAATGTAATGTATACAATATTTTAATTCTTTCGTGGAATAGAAAGATAGAACTCCATACTTTACAACATCTTTCGTCAGTAATTTGTAATTTACAACACCATACCTGGAACAGACTCCTAGTCAGTAGTTTAAATGCACTCATGGTATATTTTTCAAATTCTATGATTATATTGCAACATTCACAATGAAGACAATGTTATCATAGTTTTTACATGGAAGCTAGGTTTCATTTCATCAAATACATTCATGTAGACGAAACTATAACTATGTAGAATTAGAAACTTTCTAGATGAAAGATTTTCAAGTTTCACCTTATGTGAAAACGAGTATTTCAGCCAATCACATGACAGAAATGGTTCGATAATGAGATATCGAGAATGAAATCTAGGTAAATGAAAAATCTGTCGACTTATATCATTGAAGGTGTCTATAAGGAGCAAAGTCTATTTACAATATAGAAGTATAACCCAACCTCCATGACGAGAACACAAACAAAAATAATTGTCTTTGCAACAAACATCAGTAGATTATTTACCAAGGTAGATTTCAAATACAATATGCCTGTCTCTCGAGAAATAATAAAACCATTAACCATTACGTATTACACGTCTGTCATTATGAATACTCTAATTGTCCATCCTATGTTTCTATTGCGTCAAACTATTAAAATTTACAACTGAGTTTGTTTTGTGATTGTAGTCTTACAAAAGCAATTCCTATGTTCCTGAATGTTTGTGTCCACAGAATCAGAACTAACTACATGACTTTATGTACAGTGATACTACCTTCCATGAGCGAAAATCCAACACACAAAAAGCTCTTCCTATAAAGTAAAGGGCATTTTTCATCAAATTTCGATAGAACAGTAAGCATGGCTATGGTTAAAATACAATGTAGGCTGTATCTCTAAAATGCAAATGCCATTTCTCTGTTTAACTATCACATGATTAATATAAATAACTGCGAAATGGCCTAAGAAATCTAAGTGAACACAGTATTTATTATGATTTACCTGATTTGCTACACGTCAAGACGACCGCAAATGGAATATGGTTTTCTTCCAAAAATTTTTCAATTAGTACGATAGTGTTTGTGTTAATAAATTTAGCATGAAGAAAGGATATTTTAAAAACGTAAAGAGCTCCCAACACCAAACACAAATGCTTCATTCTTCGGTGTGTTAATCTAAAGCGAGATAAAATTCTGATTATTTTATTGTAGCTCTTAAAAATATCACACATAGCCTATATTTTAAACGTTTGAAGATTAAAATACAATAATTTCTTTCTTTATTATAGAAAGTTAAAAAAAATGTCATGTAAAACAACTTCATCATGCGACTCTTTGGAGAAAATTATGAAAATTTTTATTTTTGTAAATAATTAAGTCTTGTATATTATTTTTAGGAACATGAATCGAAATAGAGGATATCGCAACACTATTATAGTATATTACGATACAAGGAGAAAGTGGTTTTTACAAAATGGAGGAAAAGCTTGAAAAAAAACGAGCAGAGTAAGTTTTTCAATTTACGAGATGTTGTAATACACTTCACAAACATGTATTGTACAACATTTTTTTGCACGATAAAATTTTTTTAATTGCAAATATAATATATTTTGCATTGGAAATTTTGAACAATATTATTGCAAAGATTTCGAAAAAC
Source organism: Periplaneta americana (assembly GCA_025594305.2). Classification (NCBI taxonomy): domain Eukaryota; kingdom Metazoa; phylum Arthropoda; class Insecta; order Blattodea; family Blattidae; genus Periplaneta; species Periplaneta americana. The sequence continues at coordinate 12,143,253 of JAJSOF020000017.1, read as the reverse complement.
CGCACTGTAATGGTAACTAAGGGCCGTATTTATAAACGAGACTTTGGAGGAAGACTTCCCAAAGTCGATTTTCGTAGTAAATTTTAACTTTGTTAAAAGTCTTATTCATAGACAATACTTCTGAGACTTTGACTTTGGCTTTGGTAAGTCGAGATTTGACGATCTAGTTCTAATGTTGGCAATCAAAATCACTGCCTTCTAAACGAATTAAATTAATAGATAGTTGAAATAGAGTAGGAATTGCAACAATCAAAGCCATCTTCTGAGTCACAAATCAATGAAACAATTGTACATCGGTACATGTTAAGTAATCTATACTAATAATAAATCTGTAGCCGAAATTTTTCTGGTAATTTTTTATTTTCCAAAAATAATTGGTCCTAACATATATAATTAACCACCCTGAAATCGAAAATCACTTTTTTGGAATTTTTGTTTGTATGTCTGTCTGTCTGTATGTTTGTTACCTTTTCACGCGATAATGACTGAACGGATTTCGATGAAAATTGCAATATAAATTAAGTTCATTGTAATTTAGATTTTAGGCTATATGGCATTCAAAATACATTATTTAAAAGGGGGGGGTTATAAGTGGGCCTGAATTAAATACATCAATATATCTCGCTTATTATTGATTTTTGTGAAAAGTGTTACATAACAAACGTTTCTTTAAAAATAATTTGCGATAAGTTTTATTCCTTCAAAAATTTTGATAGGACTGATATTTAATGAGATAAATGAGTTTTAAAATTAAAATAACTGCCATCTAAGGCCGTGTAATAAATTAAAAAACAAATGACTTCGTCTATAAGGGGCCTTGGACAGCAACAATCGAAAGCTATGAAAGATAGCCTACAGAGAATGTTTCTGTGTTTGTATGAAGTAATATCGGAAGCTAAATTAACCGATTTGTATAATTAATTATTATTTCACCATTGGAAAGTGTAGTTTCTCTAGATGAACATAATGCTATAATGTTATTACAGTAACTTCTGATATGATATGATATAATATAATATAATATAATATAATATAATATAATATAATATAATATAATATAAAATAAGTTATTTGAAGGGTTCAGAACCATAGTGAGCCAAGCGCCATTTACTGAATACGTAGAAAACAAGGGTTAAAATTAAGTTATTACCATAATTCAATGGAAACATATAGCAAGTAAAATAAAGTATACACATTAAATCTAAATGATGTCAGTGTTCATTAAACTATGGTTTCATGTAACAAAAATTAAGAAATATGTTAAAGGAATTGTCATTGCATCAAATGAGTGATCTCTGGATCAAAATGATCGCATTTTAATTATTTAAATACAATTTAAATTAAGTAACATATTAAACGATTTATCCTTCTATCAAACACGAATGTTCCCTGGGTCAAATGTCCTATTTTAATTATGTAATTACTTTATATTTATTTCTAACGGGTGCAGCGGAGCGCACGGATACGGCTAGTTGTTAATAGTTCTTGCATTTTTACATGAGAATAATAATATTATTCGAGGGCTTATTGTGAAACTAACATAAGTACAAAAATTGACATTTTTAGGTCTTTACACCAATCGATAATAATTTGTTCTTCTACCTGGCCACAAAAAATAGTAACTCAGTTCGAACAGTCTTGTATATAACACAGTTCATAACTACAAAACATGATGGTATAGTTTATCTGAAATAGTATTGCCTGTTAAGAATTTTGTTATGACTAAAACATCTATTGTAGTTAAGTTAGTTTCACATTAAGCCCTGAAATTATTTCATTGTAAAATAATTTTGTTGTGAAAATATGGAAGATAAGATTCCACCAATGACAGACTATGAAAGAGACATTCTACATATGTATGTGTGCAGAAATTACTTACAAATTATCTGAAATCAATATGCAGAAAATATTATTATGACGACTGCATTTTCAACTGTATAACCTCTCCTCTATAGAATTAAATAGTAAACATTAATATAACTGTAAGCTATTAATCCTTACCTATAGAGTAAAATCGCGATGAAATAAGTTGTATTATTTAATGGTGGAACAGATAATCCCCTTTGATTGTTCATCAATGAAAGTTGAAACATGACGAGGTTATTTAATACCGTTTGTTTATCAAATCTGTACCTTGATTTGAATTTATAACCTATAATAATACGCTAAGGAACATGATCAGCTTACCTCCTAGTTGATACAGCTTCGTTAAATAACCACCTTAAAAAATAAAATAAAAAAATGAGCAGCTTTAATAATCTCTTAGATGTCTTCAATATTCTCGACAAATTCAACAATTTCCCAAATATCAGCCATTTACCTGTTGTCCACGAACGAAAGTCAAAGTCAAAGTCTAGATTTTCGGCGACTTCGAAGTAAAGTCACGATTGAAGTTTACTTTCCTCAAAGTGTCGACTGTGAATAGGAAACTGGTGACTTTGTACTTTCCAAAGTCAACTTTGGTGCAAAGTCTCGTCTATGAATACGACCCTAAGTAAATGAGTTTATTTCAGTATAGAGTTTGTAACTTTCGTAACTTTGACTTTAAAACTATAACCCCTCATCTTTTTCATGGCTATAGTAAAATATTTTCTCTTGCCGCATGTAATATTTAGTTTAACAACATCAACAGCGACTGAGTCTTCAACTAGGCAATGTTGCTTAAGCGCAAATGGATCTTGTTCTGGACGTATAAAAAGCAGCGCCTTCTATGAATTAAGTGGCATGAATAGGGGTGCAAAACAGATACGGAAATAATTATTTCATCCAAATAAACTTTAATAGTACTTTGAAAAAAAAAAGTAGATTTTTTTAAAGACGTTGAGCTGTACCTACCTTCCTTACCAACATCTAGTTTTAACGGTGGAAAATCTCACGTGAATAAGTAATTTATTATTATTAAATTTATTATTATTATTATTATTATTATTATTATATAATATTTACTGAATAACAGTATTAAGTGCGGTTTGTTAATTATAAATTTAAATAAATCATTACTCAAAACTATAATTTCCTGGAGAGTTGTTAGCTCTAGAATTTTTCGAAGAAACTTCTCGTTTTAACTGATTTCATGTCTTGACTCTAACATACAAATGTACAGATTAAAAAAAAAATGTGTCTAGATTCTCACCAAAGAATCGCCTGATGGTGCGAGAGTCAGTCAAATTTTGTTCACTTAATATCAGACAATCTGAAATTTTAGTTTTTATGATCAGAAGCATTAAGCATTTCATATAATTTAAGAATCAAAATTCTACACATTAAAAACGACCGTCACTAAATTACGAAATATTTGATCTCTTATTATTTTCATTAGCTTATATGTTTTAATACAATTAATGTTTGCATAGACGGCACTGAAATTTCATTGTTTTAAATGTGTTATTTTGTAATATTTACTTAAATAATTACAACCGGTGAGCTTAGTTTCTTTTTTAATTTCAGAAGAAAAGTCTACTTAAAATGTTAATTTTTATTCAAAGAATATAATGTCTTTTCTGGAGATTTAAAAGCTGTTTCTAATTTTATATCCACAACATCAATAATTTCAACTGAATTATTGAAGCTCATTCATAACTATTCCACTTAAAATAGGTTATGCTTAACAATTAATAGTCTTCATAAACTTTTACCCAGCAGAAAATCAATATTTACTGACTATAAACATGACGCCTAATAAAAGCAGAAATCAAGATATCGCCTTAAAAAGAAAGACTGCGATGCAAAAACGTCTGAAATCCCGAATACCGGTAACAGATATCTCTCTACCTCCCATTTCATTTCTTTTCATGAATTCCCTGTTAACGTCATGCTATTATAACAATTTAATCCCACTTAATTTTCATTACATATTTAATAACTACGAAGAAATGATAACATGAACAAAGTCCTCAGGATCTTGACAGCTTGCATGTTGAAATTTATGTTTCTGATAAAACAAATGCCAGTAGTTTAGAGATTCATAATGCAGTAGTATAAATGACAGCTGGCGACACTGGTGGCCTTAGGTATGCATACACAAAGTTCATAGGGCAATGTAACGCAATGTATCGAAAAAGAAGAAATAATTGTATTGTGTTGCTTTGCATGGAAGACATCAATTGACACCAAAGGACACAAAGATGTGCAAACAACTTTAGTCATCTGATTTGCTTACGTAATGTAAAAAAGTTGAACTAACACATTGCTTCAGTTGTATCCATAGCAACTTGTTTTCTCATTTCTTCTTTTGTTGAGTTTATTTGTTTACTCTTTAAGGTACTATATAGGAGAAAAATTTGCAGTTTTTATCCAAATTTTAAAAACTATTTTTTCCCTAATTACTTGGCTCATAATTAAGGATTTTCACACAAAATAAACCTCTAAAATATTTTTGGGAAGATGGGGGGGGGCAAATTTTAAAGCGAAATATGATTTTTTTTTTTGTTTTTTTTTGTTTTAGTCCTTGATCCACAGTTTTCATGTTAGAACAAATTTCTTTCACTGATTTACTCCTAAAGGAACACAGAATAAACTGTTTTCCCGTATCTTTTCCATTACGGGAAAATTTTATTTTATTTTTTGAAATTTTCAAATACATAGGTTGGTTAAAAAGTTATGGCAACACTTATGTCACGTGACGATGGTGCGTTCGAGAGCTGCCAGCTGTGTGGACATGAACAAGGACTGTTAGATGAGTTAGTGCAGCCAGCGGCGACAGTACTCTGTCAATCTATTGCAGTGTGTAGAACGTTGACTTTCATAGGGATAGTGCGAGCGCCCTAAGACCAAGTTTACAAAACTAGAGCAACGTTCCTGGATCAAAATTGAAGTGACACGAGATCGTAGTGCACAAGAATATTTTCAGGGACTGCGTGAAGCATGTGCCGATGCAGCGTTGCCATATCGCACAGTGGCACGATGGGTTAAAGCGTTCCGGGAAGGCAGGGATGCCCTTCAGGACAACCTCCGTACAGGACGACCCCGCGTGGAGGACAACACAGTTCAACTCCTTGCTTCTCTGTTGAATGCTGATCGCCGATGGACTGCGCGTGAGTTAGCAGCGGAAGTCGGAGTATGTCACAAAACTGTGCTCCACATTCTGCAAGACATTCTGGGTTACCGCAAAATTACAGGGCGTTGGATACCCCATGAAATTTCCGAGGTTTAACAATGGCACCGCTATGCAGTCGCACATGCCTTGTTGGACCAAACTTGAAACGTCAATCAAATGAATGGAAGCATACAGGTTCTTCTCGTCCGAAGAAAGTGCGCCCTACACAAAGTGCTGTGAAGGTGATGTTCATTGATGGGGTAATATTGCACCACGCTGTACCTCCAAGGCAGACGGCAAACGCGGACTACTACTGCAGGTTCCTGCAGCACCACCTTCGTCCAGCCCTCAGGAGAAAACGACGACACTTGGTGGTACAGAACCCCATCATTCTTCATGATAATGCAAGGAGTCACACCGCTGCTGCTGTCAAGGACCTCTTGCGCCTCTGAAAATGGGAGATTCTGGAACATCCATCGTACTCACCCGATATGAGTCCATGCGATTACGATCTTTTCACCGAAGTGAAAAACCACTGCGAGGGACCCGGTACAATACCAGAGATGAACTTATTCGTGCTATAGGGCGGTCAATACGGAACATCAACAAAGATGGACGCGCTGATGGTGTACGACGCCTTCCAAACATTTGGCAAAAGGTGATAAATAAGGGAGGCAACTATATAGAAGGTACGTAAATGTTGTACCCCTGTGATTAAAGCCATGTCAGAAATATCGAACTGTTGTCATTACTTTTTATCCAGCCCTAGTATAAAAATAAAAATTTTAAGATCTTGGAAGTTGTAAATTAACTTTTCTAAGCAGTAGGACACTGTTTGCAGTTTGGCACTTAGCTACGTTAATCAGCTTCATTTGGTGCGAGAATGATGAAAATATCTCAATTCTAAGTGCACTTGTGTTGATATTAGTGTTGTAAAGTACTGTAAAACTGAACATGGAGAAAAATCATCTCCATCCTGAGGGTATGAAAAATTGTAAAGCCAAACACACAGCATCCTGTCTGTATAAAAAATAACACAGTCTAACTATATCGTCAAATTCGAATTATTACACGAAAAATATATATGAAATTGACAGAATGAGACGAATTGAACAGAACTACACTTGCGGTTTAAGGAAAGGGTGCTTCGGTCAATAAAATCTCAGGTAATTAATTAACCGAACATCATAGAGACAAAACTGATATATTTTTGAGAACTAGGAAGTCCAAGCTTCCAAACAACATAAAAATATTTTTTTTAAGAAAAAGAAAAAATAAGGGTAGACGGGTACCTTATATATCGCGTACCTATTTAAGATCTTCGTGTATATCAGTAGTCCCTTTCACATGATACTATTGAGTTCTTGTTTCTATTGTTGATGACGTCTTATATTCATATAAAGGGTGCCATACACGCCAAGACTTACCTCGATGTAAGTCTGTCCATACCTATATTCACAGACAAGTCTCCTCATGTATGGATGAAAAGTATCAAGACTCCTAGCCTTCAGACAAGCCTCCAAACTGTTTGAAATTGTTCGACTGTAGCGCTCTCCAAATTAAGCGGGAGAAAAATAAACATAGAAACAAACGTTGCTGCGAGCATCTGGTCGGGATCTCATTGTTGCGTTTTGCAGTTCTCTGTAGAGAAATGGCGGCAAGCTATGGAAGTTCAGATTTAAATAAATATTCTCAAGCTTTTCTCTTAGAATTTACAAAAATGTATTAATCTTTTCCACGCATACGGAAAATCAAATAATTTATAATAACAATTATAAAGCGAAAATACAGACGTGTTATTTAAAATTAGCATTAACGAATAGCGAACAAATGAACGCAGAACTATGGAGGAATTCTCTTTCTCAAGTAATCCCATTTCTCCTTGGGAAATCATTGACTTCAACGATCTCTTACGTTTTCTTGAACTATGTCTAGGAGGTTAGTCCTAGCAATCATCCAATTCAGGCATACATCCCGAAGGTAAGTCTTTGTGTGTATTGGCTCTTAACTGAATTTAGATTTTGATTACTGTTTATGATGTTGACGGCAGAGGCTGTAATGTATCACGATATGTAAATTTTCAATCCGGCATTTGATTTGTGTCTGAGGTAAATCATGAAAAGCCTCAGTCAAATTGGCCGGTCACGGAATTTGAGACTCACATTCGGGAGGTCCCAGGTTCAAACTTTACCGTCTTAGCCAACTCTCTTGGTCATTTCTAATTTTGTGTGATAAATAAATTACAATATAAAGGATCCAAGTCAAGATTTAATTGCTCAGGCACTGCTTGTGTCATTTCCAAAAGAGATCATTGTATTTTCATGATATAGATAGGCTATTGCAATATTGTGTTTAATCTATTTTCCAAAGAGACGGAAACATTTTATCCTTGTGATCGTTCCAAAATCTGAAAAACCTAAAAATAATCCTAATAGTTATATACTTTATAGTACCATTAAGATCTTTTTTCTTACATGTTCCATATACAGGGACATCATTTTATTTTTACTAACATTTTTAATATTAACCTGGCTATACCTTTAGAGAACCGGAAACAAAGTTTGCTATCCCCTTCCACGACTGTAGTTCGATTATACTGGCGTAAAACACAAACAGATCACTCTACTAGGTATAGGAGGGAAGAAAAGTAGTTCATCTATTTACGTAAGTAGGAAATATCGCGATTTTGAGTTCGATAATTTTCATCAGGTTTTTGTTTAATCAAAATACAGTACTGTATTAAGAATTTAGTGTTTTTAGTCAGGAACTGAGTTATTCATGCGAGCGTATTCATTATGCAGTGTATATTATACTGTCTACAGCACATTAGCGTACAATATAGAGAAAAAAATTAAATTGAAAAATAAGCATAATATGAATATTTAAACACGTTTTTGAAAATGGTGGCCGTTCATTTCGATACAGGCTTCAGTTCTTTTGTCCATATTACCGCACTATAGACTATTACATCTAATTCCAATTGCCAGTTTCGTCCTTCGTACTAGTAACTCATGTTTAAATAATTCTGTACCTACTCTATAAAAGAGTACCTTACGTACTGTAAATTCAATCTTCACTTCTGCCCGACCCGCACAGATAAAATTACTCAGACATGCTATCTACTGTCCGTCCAAGTGGTTATGCCGCAGGATCGTAGAAAGGGGGGAAATCACGTAACAGTTAATTACTTAACGAGGCCCTTTTATTTAAGTTATTTTAAATAGTTTTATAATATTACGTAGACGTCCAATTCCTAAGAGAAATTAATGTTTTCAGAAAAGAGCTAAGACAGCCCAGCTTTTACAGAGGGGCGAACAGAAGCAGGTGGGGGAAACCGGGATGCGACGTAGGCAAACGGACGACAGTACCTGTACGAAAATATGATTCAATATTCAAAGCTCTTTCGTCACTGGAAAACGCGAACATATTTCTGGAACGTACTATACTGACTAACTCAGTACTGCTTACGCGCGCTCGGCTCTGTGTCGTGAACGGTTGGAAGTTTACTAGTAGAAGGGGTGAGAGTGTAGTACATTCAAAAACTCAGGTACAATAAAAATTGAAGTAAAAATAAAATGATTTCCCTGTACTAGCTATGAAGAGATGTACGAATACCATGAAATGTAAATAAATATAATATAATACAATACAATACAATACAACACTCTTCAAGAGGCCGAAAATTTATAGGACGTCCAAAGAAAAGATGGCGTCAAAATTGTTTGTACGATCGAGACAGGCCCCTAGGATTAATACTTGTCAGGCAGACAAAATGAAGAAGAAAAAAAGATGAAGAAGACACAGTTAACTATAGTCGCGACGCTGTTATTCCCGGCGTGACTCCTCCTCTTTGCTTACGTCTTAGGAAGTGAAGGCTCTATAAAATCTAGGTATGTAGTATCGTTCGCCATTTTTGTTCTTTCGTTGCCGAGCTACTATACGAGGAATCTATTTGCCATACCGTTAAACATTATCATGTCGTAACTCCTATGATAATAAATCAAACGAACTGTAATTCAGCAAATAATTGAGCGGCAAATAACGTATTCGTGTGCTTTCTGCGAGCGCCAACGAAAGAGCCAAAATGGCGGACGATTATATTAAGTATTTATCGAGCCTTAAGAAATGAATCAGCGAATCACAAGACGCACACGTTTAAATGTAGCCGACCTGCATCGCGATTGGCTGCCGGAAATTAGAGCGACGGGACTAATTCTTTGAACTTCAGTAATAGTACATAACATCGCATTTTCATTCTTTCTGTTACCTTGTGAAGAACTCTTTAATTTGTTTTAATTACATAATCCAAAGCGATCACTGATTACAATAAAATATTATTACGATTGTGATGGTGAGAAGAGAACGAGGAAGAGATGGACGGAGAGGATGAGGATAAAGTGAAGAGAATAGGTAGATTATATTAGTTAGAGAAAGAATATTATATTGTTAAGGAACGACATTTATATAATATGGTATATCGAAAGGATAATATTACATACAACCTTTATTAGTGAAGTCCACAATGTAACATAATAACATCTATGTTAATACACATCACAATGAAACAGTGCACTAACAACTCTCCCACCCAGTATTTTAGTTCATTTTTGTCATGTCAAATAAGGGTGACAATTTCCACTTCATAGTGTGATCAGTTTGAAAATTGTATATCCATTTTGACAGCAATGTAAAAGAGTTACTTTCTATGTCATGATCAAAGCTCGGAACTTGGGGACTTGTGTGTCGTGTGCATGAGTAAGGTTTCAGGTACAACGCATACAAAGCTCACGCTGTAAGCGCTCAAGGACAGTCGTATGTACTAAGAAAGTGGTCACATCTACGCACGAGGAAACTGTGTCATGTTGAAGCCAATGACAATCAGAGAATTACAAATAAACGGTCTATTAGAGAAATTAGAAAATACGTGTTATTCGAATGGGTATTATAGAAGTTTGAAAATACATTTTTTTAAATTTTAGGTACAGAATTTCGTGGAGAAATTCGGAGGAGATACATTATTTTCTACGAATGGAGAGTTTATATTTTGTAAGTTGTGCCACACACAAACTGAAGGCTGGAAACGGCATTCATTGAAAGACATTGCAGTCCCTTAAATTGGTGGAAAATTTGTCCATAGCCATGGATCAAGTCGTAGAGGGACCTGCCCTAGTAGTGACACACAAATTGAAAACTATTTAGGATATACTTATCTTTGTCAGATACGAGATCAACTAGCAACTGCTGAAAATCGAACAAAAACGGTGACAGTTAAAACATTTATTTTAAGTTTGCTCCCGTCATTTCATGTGACGTGGAAATAAGTTTTTCTCGTTTCAAATTATGTTTAACTCACTGACGAAGAAGTTATGGGTTCGAAAATCTTCGAATGTAAGTAGTCATACACTGTAATATAATGTACAGAGCAGAACAGTAAATTTGATATATTGCTGATGTTTATTTTTATTATATATATGCTATATAAATTACGTGTTTCAACCTACCACAATACTATCAATATGTTGTTCCAGCCAGAAACCACTTTTATAGCAGACCTGACAGTACCTCCGTACTGGAAGCGGGAGTTTGTTGACATAGAAGTCCGTCGCTTAGCCACGTGCAAAGACACAAGTCCCCAAGTTCCGAGCATTGGTCATGATATATATCAATATTTCAGTTAATAAAACTGGGAGTAATTCAATTTTATTAACATTTTGGGACAAAGAAATGCGATAAAACATGTTTTTCTAGGATCCTGTATCCAAACTACAGCTGTTGCGTGCAAAGTTCATTATGAATACATAAGTATGGCGAACAGAGAGGTCTGCTGTTAAACATTTTCAGCAGTTTAAGCTGGTTTTAGCATTCCAGATTACTTGTTTACAATATACATTACCCATGCTTCTGTGAACATGTCGTGTTGTTGCCACATGATCATTCCCGGGTTGGAACATTCAGGTCACTTCACCTTATTTTTTAACTGTTAATTATTCACACATTTGTACAAAGTAAGTTACGGACGGCGCTCTATGTCGGAGAAAGAATTGTTATTACATGGAATTCAAGTGAAATCTGTTGTGAAAAATGGCGATGCTGGGACTTGTTTCCTTTGGGTGTTCATTTTTTGTACTATAACTGTACCACTGCTCTGTGAGTCACTGGTGTAGTAGAATCTATGAACTACTGGACCATACTTACTTACTGGCTTTTAAGGAACCGAGAGGTTCATTGCCGCCCTCACATAAGCCCGCCATTGGTCCCTATCCTGAGCAAGATTAATCCAGTCTCTATCATCATATCCCACCTCCCTCAAATCCATTTTAATATTATCCTCCCATCTACGCCTCGGCCACCCCAAAGGTCTTTTTCCCTCCGGCCTCCCAACTAACGCTTTCTGGATTCGCCCATACGTGCTACATGTCCTGCCCATCTCAAACGTCTGGATTTAATGTTCCTAATTATGTCAGGTGAAGAATACAATGCGTGCAGCTCTGCGTTGTGTAACTTTCTCCATTCTCCTGTAACTTCATCCCTCTTAGCCTCAAATATTTTCCTAAGCACCTTATTCTCAAACACCCTTAATCTCTGTTCCTCTCTCAAAGTGAGAGTCTAAGTTCCACAACCATAAAGAACAACCGGTAATATAACTGTTTTATAAATTCTAACTTTCAGATTTTTTGACAGAAGACTAGATGACAAAAGCTTCTCAACCGAATAATAACAGGCATTTCCCATATTTATTCTGTGTTTAATTTCCTCCCGAGTGTCATTTATATTTGTTACTGTTGCTCCAAGATATTTGAACTTCTCCACCTCTTCGAAAGATAAATTTCCAATTTTTATATTTCCATTTCGTACAATATTCTCGTCACGAGACATAATCATATACTTTGTCTTTTCGGGATTTACTTCCATACCTATCTCTTTACTTGCTTCCAGTAAAATTTCCTTGTTTTCCTAATCGTTTGTGGATTTTCTCCTAACATATTCACGTCATCCGCATAGACAAGAAGCTGATGTAACCCGTTCAATTCCAAACCCTCTGTGTGAACTACTGGACCACACAATCTTTATTAGACGATCAAATCCTTGAGAACTTCGAGCATTCTACAGAGCATGTACACGCTAATCCCTGAAGTTCGCTCAGACATCCGAGATTTTGGATGAGGTGCCGCACAAGAGATACGTATATTCACGTATATAGCAGACTATATTGAGAGCTTTTGAAATAGCCTTCAATTTGATACTTTCATCAATGCTTTCTGGTCGGAACGTTTTCCGAGACAAATCCTAGGCCTATACAATAATTTTACAGCACTTTTTTTTAAATAAACTGACGTTATATATATGTGTTATGTATTATCTGAATAAGAAGTAACATTAAAAGCGATTAAAAGCGAAAATTGAGAATGTGGAGAGAACATTTTGTAGCATTTCCGGGTGAGTTTAGCACAGGCTTCAATGATGCGGTTCTTTAAATGTTCCACATTCTCAATTTTCTCTCCATAAACCAAGCTCTTTATGTAACCCCAAAAGAAAAAATCAAAAGTGTTAAATCTGGAGACGTGACCGACCATTCTACTGGTACACGCCGAGCAATCCAATGTCCAGGGAACTGTTCGTCCAACATTTCTGTGGCTTAATCCACCAGAGTGAAAAATGATATCAATTATTCTTCCCTATTTCGATAAAGCCATCACGAAAATCAAGAAATTTGTTATAGGAAAGCTTCAAATAATCACAACAATGCATTGAAACTGCCACACGTTAACCAAACAGTAAAGCAGGAAAAGTTAATTACCAAAATGCCATAAAAATACTTTTTCCAAAGCCTCTTTAGTACTGTATCATGTTGCAAAAAATCTGTAGATGCAGTAACTAATGTTTGTGTCATTACGACAGTTATCTTTAAATAACTTGAAAATGATTAGAGATATCTCAAAACGGATTGCATCATTGATTATTTGAGAAAGTTTCACATGAATTTGAGTACCTACATGACCCCTTTTCCATTTAAAATTTCAAAGTTGTATCCAAAATGGCGGCTTCTGAGATATAACTGAGGGCTAGAATCGAATGTGTCACTAGTAGAGCATTTGGTCTTACAAATACTGGTAACACTTACAGTAATCGAAAATCAAGCATATGGAAGATATTTATATGGTTCCAGACTTTGATTCACCCTGTATATTACAATACATAACTGGGAAGTGATTTTTACAAATTAGAGGAAAAGTTTGAAAAAGGAACAAAGCAAGTTTTTCAATTTCCGAGATTTTGTGTGTATTGTACAACATTTTTTATCCGATCATATTTTTTAAAATTGCAAATACAATTACTAGGCTATTATTATTATTATTATTATTATTATTATTATTATTATTATTATTATTATTATACTTTGAAAATGTAGAGTAATATTATTCCAAAGCCTTCTCAAAACTGACTGCACTCTAATGGGTCTATTTCAATACAGTTTTATGTCATGAAGAATGGTTTCCCTAGCAACAAGTTTCTGTATGGTAATTCTACTTTCAAGGCCTAACAACAACAGCTGTAAATACTACAAAAAACACGTTCCTGCAAAAAAGAAAAAATAACACGTTTGCATATATGCAATTAATGCCATTGCTAAGAGATGTTTGCTCAACTCTGGAAAGCAAAATTAGAAATTTGTTAAAACTCTACCATTTATAATAGTACATCATGCAACGAGCCTATAATGATAGTAATTAAGACGCGAGTATGTTTGTTTACGAAACGAGAGCGAGTTTCATAATTTTCATACGAGCGTCTTAATTATCATTATAGGCAAGTTTCATACGACTTTTTATGCTCGACCATATTTCTAACTTGAAATTATTCAGAAGTATTCATTTTATTCGTATCTAACTGAAGAGCGGAAGTGATCTTGTGCATAGCTCGTAAATTGTGAGATGTGCGCAGACGCGAAAGTATTGATTTTTTCCGAGGAACAATAATGTCATTGTCCTTGATATAATCTGAGAATAACATGAACTAATTTTGATATAACCTGGAAATTGATTTAGAATTGAAAAACGAGATGACAAATTGAGTTTATTTGAATATTATTTACAATTAACGCTAATTATTATAGTAACAGAACATAACCTTCTACGACAGTATTGGATTTCCAGCCTCCGTGACGTTTCCCTCATTGTCTTTCGATTGCATATCCGAGAATAATCGAAAACTGAACTTTAATGAATAGGTGTACTTAAATGACATGCATTAAAGGACTGCTACCAGGTGTATAATTACTACATTTCGGCATGGTCGAGCATAAAAAAAATTAAAGCACGGATCAGAACTTTCGAAAAAGGGAATCCGGAACTAATAAACTAGAGTGAATGAGTGAATGAATGAATGAATGAATTAATTAATTAATTAGAAAAAGATGTCCCTTACACCAAAGATGAATAATTCAATAATACAATAACGATATAAGTACTTGCAATTCTCAAATCGTTCTTTTAAATAAAAAGTAACCCCATAAAGTTAATAAAATATTTGTTATTCACTGTAATGCTACACATTGGTTTAGCTTAGAGTCAATGTTAAATTTTATGTTTTATTTAACGACGCTCGCAACTGCAGAGGTTATATCAGCGTCGCCGGATGTGCCGGAATTTTGTCCCGCAGGAGTTCTTTTACATGCCAGTAAATCTACTGACATAAGCCTGTTGCATTTAAGCACACTTAAATGCCATCGACCTGGTCCGGGATCGAACCCGAAACCTTGGGCATAGAAGGCCAGCACTATACCAACTCGCCAAGCAGGTCGACTTTTGAGTCAATATGTTAGTTCGAACGTAAATATGGTACGAATTGTACAAACTTACTTAAACTTTGTACAAATTATAATTTTTGGGCCAACAAGTAAGACCAAATTTCCGTGACGAATTTTAATTTCCTCTGAAGCACGAGAACATGATTGTGATTATCTTCGTAAGCGCACGCTACGAAAACGATGAAAAATAGTGTGGAAATTCTGAATTACGCAGAAGACAAGAATTCCACAGAAAGAATGACATAAAATATAAGAATTACAAGCAAAACTACAGATTAAGTGTAAATTGTTACCGCACGATCTCGACTTTATCGGTCTTCAAAGATTTAAAACTTGAGTACAGATTCTCCAGAACCAGAAGTCCTACAGAGAGAGCAGCGCCGTAGGCCAGGACGAGCAAGGCCGGGTAGAAGTCCTGGATTCGAACACTGGTGAAGCTCTCAGCGTGGCCTAGGCACTTGGGCAACTGGAATATCCAGTACTTTGTTTCTCGGTCCAGTATTCCGCTCTCTCGTAACCACCGAGTCCTGGAACATTCAAAACGAGTACCGTCATTTCCCATAACTATGGTCCTTTCAAATTTTGTACTCCATAACGTAGTACTTCGTTTATCTATATTTTTGCTGTGCTGTATTCGTGTGTTTCAGGATCATAGTTAGGGGAAATGACGGTACCTAAATTTACACTATGATTGAGAATGCTACAATCCACTAGGGCCGGCAGGCATATCTTTAAGGATGAATAAAGTAGGAGACCAGAGGGAAAAGAAGAAGCAGAATAAGGCACACAAGAAGGGTGAAAGAAAGAAGATGACAAGGAGGAATGAGAAATGGGAAATGTGTAACGGAAAGAAGAGGAAAAATAGCAAAATAGGTGAAGGAGGTGCAGGAAGTAACAGACAGAGAAAGGAAAACTATAAGGTTTAGAACAGACGTCTCCAAAAGCCTACTCGCAAGTAAGCCCCTGAACGGAACCGAAGCCAGTACGTAATGAGCGCGCTCCGCCTCACCCATCCCCACCTGTACTGTACTCAATGCTAATGCGCAAACGAAGAGCAGTGGCGGACTGCCATTATCATTGTGTTGGTCGGAGTGTTCCACCGTTTCACAATGTCTTCTAATCATGGACGTAGTACATTCAAGGATGAAAGGGAAGAGAAATATTTTTGTGTTAGTGGGGAGAAAGTGAAATGCTTAATTTGTTCGAAAATTCTTATGGGTGTGTTAAAATTCAACATGCGACGACAATACTCGACTCCTAACAAAGAATATCATACAATTACAGGCACGTTGAACATGTGAAAATAATTTATTTTGGGGCTATCTGTATAACTGTTGGTTATACATAATAATCAGTGTATTACAATACGTTTACACTCAGTTCCGCATGACAAACATATAGTTTTTCATTTAATTTTAGGTGAAATGCGTAGGCCTACAAATATTTTGATAAATAAAAATAAGAAAATACAAACACAAACCACACACGTGTCCTCAGTCTTAAACAAAAAAAGCTTCTTGCTAGCTACGTTCTAGCTTGGAATATTGGAAAATCAATGTAGCCCTTTACAGAAGCATCATTTGTAAAATCGTGCATACAGGACGTTACTAAAATACCGTGTTCAGAACAAAGTCAAAGTTTAAGAAAATTAAATTGTTTCCAATTTCAGTTCAGAGAAGGAATTTCAAGATTGTAAATGTAATTGAATCTGAAGTCGAAACCACAATTAACCAGTTTGTAGCTTACTCACTTGCATTGGACGAAAGCACAGATAGAAATGACAAAGCTCACCTAGCCATTTTCATCCGAGGAGCTAATGAACATTTTACTGTGTCTGAATGTCTTCTAGATGTAATTACAAAATACAACTGGAGAAGATCTTTTCCAGGCACTGAAAGGCACCACAGAACAGAAGAGATTGGATTTGCAATGACTTGTGTCTATAGCAACAGACGGGGCTCCAGCTTCATAGTATGTCAAATAATATACAAACGTATGATATTTCTTATTCTTTTGATGCTATTATTTGTAAACATAAGCAGACCGTTGCCGCGATCCCCCACTGATCGCTTCCATCTGTTGAGGTACGAGTCTCTTCCCCTTCTCTAGCCTTACAGCATACTGTGATCGGCGGGCAGCATCGAGAGCACGAATGACGTTACGATTTTTGGAGACCTCTGGTGTAGGAGAATGAGGAACAATACTAGAAAATTCCGAAGAAAAAGGAGGAAATGAAGGATAAGGAGGAAAAGCAGGTAATTTTTATTATTCGCAAAAGTATTATGTGTCTTTCTCATGTTAAATTTTACATTACCTCGTTAACATGTTTCAGCCTGTTATCGGCCATCTTCAGAACTGGTTCTTGCTGGTCTTGGCGCCTTTTGTTTTTGTTTCGTGTGGGGGTGTGTTTGTGTAGTGTAATGTGGAGTCAAAGAGTGTGTGTGTGTGTGTGTGTTCTAAAATTGAGTTATGTGTTGTGAATTTTATTTCGATGTGTTTTTGCGTGTCTATATAATTATTTCGTATTTTTCTAGTGTGTTTAGTTTCTGTACAATACGAAATATATAGACACATGATGCGAGAAAACGGCGAGTAACTCGTGGCCAACTGCTAGCGTGATTTCCGACGAGCGCATAATCATTTCTCCGGCACTTCTACAATACACAACATAACTAATAAATGTTCAATAATTTAGACTTAGCATGTTCACAATTGTTGCTGAAAATGGCCTCAATTTCTTCTCGTATATAATCTTTTCTTCTTCTTCTTGTCTTCTTCTTCTTCTTCCCTTCAAGTATTAGGCCAAATGGCCTGTTACGATCTCACAGTTGAATTTTCAATCCAGCGCTTCTTTGGACGACCGAGAGATCTCTTCCCGTTTGGACGATAGTGGAGCATGACTTTTGGGATTCTATCTCTATGCATGCGATGCAGATGATTTATCCAGTTGTTCTGATAATGTTTGACGTGATTAATTACAGGTTCTAGTTGTAATTCTTCCATTACATCTTCATTGCGTTTGTGATCCCATTTCGTATACCCCGCTGTATATCTCATAAATTTCATTTCATTAGCCGTTATTCTGCTTTCGTCTTTCTTCCTCAATGTCCATGCCTCACTGCCGTAACAAAGCACAGGTCTCGCCAAGGTCTTGTATAGGCGAATTCTAGTATGCCTTTGTACTAGGGAAAGTTTCATAATGTTGTTAATTATCCCCATTGTTTTGGTGTAGTTAGAAATTTTCTGTGAAATGTCTACTTCATCGAAAAAAGATAATGTGTATCCGAGATGTGTAAAATAATTGATCCTTTCTAATACTTTTGAATCTAAACATATTTTGCTAGGCACAGGGTATTTTCCGCAGAAGGCCATAATTTTAGTTTTTTCTTTATTGATTTTCATATCATATTTAATTCCAATTTTTTTAAATTAAAAGTTGAACGTTGTAATTCATCTTCTGAGGATGTCACCAGAGCTAAATCGTCTGCAAAAAGTAATGAATCTAGTTGTAAATGTCTATTGAGTTGTATATATCCATGAGGCAATTGTTTCCATTCTCTAATTATTTGATTCATATATATATATATATATATATATATATATATATATATATAAATATATAGCAACGGTGAAAGGCCGCAGCCTTGTCTTACTCCTGTATGAATTTCTGTCCAATGCGATAATTTATTGTCACACCTTACTGCAATTAGATTTGTTTTATAGATATTATATATGTTTGCTATAAGTTGTTGTGGAACATGGTCTGTGGCTAATACATTTAATAATTTATTTCTGTTCACCCTATCAAATGCTTTTTCCAAATCAATGGAAAGAAATATGAATTCCCGGTGTTTTTCCATCAATAATTTTAATGTAAAATATCCATCGCAACATGATCTTCCCTTTCGGAAGCCATTTTGTTCTTCTCCGAAAAGTGTTTCATAATGTTTATACAATTTGTCCTTGATTATGCTGGTAAAGATTTTATATTCTGTATTTTATAGACTGATCCCTCTGTAGTTGTCATACGATTTTACATCTCCTCTTTTGAATATAGGAACTACTTGTTGGTATATCATCTCCTGTCCATATCTTATTTAGAAAGTGAAGGAGTCTATTTATAAATGTCTGGTTTGCATATTTAAACAATTCAGTATTCTGTAAATCCTCTCCTGGGACTTTATTGTTCTTCATTTTCTTTAAAACTTGACCTAGTTCAAATTTGGAGATAGGTTCAATTTCAGTATTAGCAGAAACTGATAATTCGAGTAGGCCTAGTAGGTAGTCTTTTATTTCATCTATACAAAGAAGATTTTTCTATAAATCCTATATTTTAGTATTCCCCACAGATCTGGGCTTCGTGGAGCCCACAAATTATTACGTTATTAGTCTCGTACCAAAAATACGCCGTAATTCTCTCATTGGCATATAAACACGTTCATGCAATGAGAATTTGTTGGTAGGCATTACCTAAATACAAAACAATCACTCAACTTTATATATTAACTTTCTACACTTGAAGAATCAATACTTTTGTAACAAGACTTGTGACTACAGTGAATGCCGTATGGCGACTGAGGATCTACTACGCCGCACCTCTAATAGCCCGCGCATCGCAGACAGAGCAGGTAACGGGCTGACAGTTATCCGCCGTTTTCTCGCCTCACGTCATAATAATGTCTCTGTAGAAAATCAGATATTTCTTATTCGACAGATAATGGAGAAAAAATAGGAGTATAAGGGTACATTGGATCAATTATTCATAGATTTCAAAAAGGCATATGACTCGGTTAAGAGAGAAGTTTTATATGATATTCTTATTGAATTTGGTATTCCCAAGAAACTAGTTCGATTAATTGAAATGTGTCTCAGTGAAACGTACAGAAGAGTCCGTATAGGTCAGTTTCTGCCAGATGCGTTCCCAATTCACTGCGGGCTGAAGCAAAGAGATGCACTATCACCTTTACTTTTTAACTTTTCTCTAGAGTATGCCATTAGGAAAGTCCAGGATAACAGAGAGGGTTTGGAATTGAACGGGTTACATCAGCTGCTTGTCTATGCAGATGACGTGAATATGTTAGGAGAAAATCCACAAACGATTAGGGAAAACACGGGAATTTTACTGGAAGCAAGTAAAGAGATAGGTTTGGAAGTAAATCCCGAAAAGACAAAGTATATGATTATGTCTCGTGACCAGAATATTGTACGAAATGGAAATATAAAAATTGGAGATTTATCCTTCGAAGAGGTGGAAAAATTCAAATATCTTGGAGCAACAGTAACAAATATAAATGACACTCGGGAGGAAATTAAACGCAGAATAAATATGGGAAATGCGTGTTATTATTCAGTTGAGAAGCTCTTATCATCCAGTCTGCTGTTCAAAAATCTGAAAGTTAGAATTTATAAAACAGTTATATTACCGGTTGTTCTGTATTGCTGTGAAACTTGGACTCTCACTCTGAGAGAGGAACATAGGTTCAGGGTGTTTGAGAATAAGGTGCTTAGGAAAATATTTGGGGCTAAGCGGGATGAAGTTACAGGAGAATGGAGAAAGTTACACAACACAGAACTGCACGCATTGTATTCTTCACCTGACATAATTAGGAACATAAAATCCAGACGTTTGAGATGGGCAGGGCATGTAGCACGTATGGGCGAATCCAGAAATGCATATAGAGTGTTAGTTGGGAGACTGGAGGGAAAAAGACTTTTAGGGGGGCCGAGACGTAGATGGGAGGATAATATTAAAATGGATTTGAGGGAGGTGGGGTGTGATGATAGAGACTGGATTAATCTTGCATAGGATAGGGACCGATGGCGGGCTTATGTGAGGGCGGCAATGAACCTTCGGGTTCCTTAAAAGCCAGTAAGTAACTAAGTAGGTAAGTAAAAAATAAATAATATAGCTTACGAACGCTCGAAGTGTTCCCTAAGCGGAGAGCCCTTCTGAACAACAAGGGCACATATCGTTGTCGGATACATTTGAATTGTCTTCAGTTTGCACTTCTCGTGCTCTTCGAAAGTGTCTGTGATGAACCTGTAGGTGTCCGCATCCCCGTGGAAGGCGTGCATTCCTTGACGGATCCTCTTCACTCCGACCTCCGTGGGGGTGAAAGCCTGGCTGAGAGGTTGTACAAAAATTTTCGTGTGGTACAGTCTTTTAACGACAGGGTCTGTAGTTTCCTGTTAAAGAGGAGTACCAATTCCATGATGAACCGGAAAGTGGACTAAGCAACATAAATATCTGGTTTTATTAAACATTTTTTTTTTGGAAACTACTTTATTTTATTACAGTTGTCGGAATTACTTTAAAATGAAGTTGGTAAGAAATAAAGTCTACATCGCAGTTGTATACCAGTAAATAAATTAAAGATACCAGAAACATCAAATGAGAAAGTCGGAATAACTAATTTTGTAATCGAAATATCAACACTTACGTTAATGTATTTGGTGCTGGAGCTGAAGTTTTGCATACTCATTGTGAAGGGACTGTCTATTAAGTCAGTCAGCGTCTGAATGGTTGAGCTTGTAGTCTGCAGAAGTGAGATTATGATAGAAGAGTAGGACACGGTGACGAATAGAGACAGCATCAACAGCGATAGAAACAAGATTCTTGAAGAACGATTCTTCGGGTCCCGTGATGTGCCTGTCGATAAACAATGGATAATCTAGATATTAGTTATCGACGGAAGAACTTTTTTAAAGTTGTTACTAATATTTATTTATTTACCTGATGCAGGTAACCTATAAGATAAAACATTGTAATAAATTAAATAGATCATTTTCCTAATTAATAGCAGTGTATATCTCCAATAAATGATTTCTTAGCATCGCCACAGATACACTTGATTGTACTTATCACTATCTCTGTCACTAGAGAGTTCCTGAAATTTATATTTTCCCCACCATTCATAAAATATTTTTGTATATTACCTCTTGCACAAAAGGGGAGATCTATAACTAAAACTTGATTAATATATTTTAGTATTATTTGTATTTATCCTAGTAATAATGAACAGTTTGACTCGTAGACATTTTGTTTTTCAGCATTAACTTTCCATGATTATATGAGAAGATTCGAAGAGAACGGTAGTTATGTAGACCTTCAGCTCCCCCCTACTGCCAATAATGCATAACACAATGTCAATACGGCGGTTGCTGTCGTCTGCGATACAACAAACTTTTATGTTAATTCTCGAGTTCATTTTTTTCCGGTTATTATATGCTTATTTAAGTTGTGTTACTCTCGCTAAGTGGTTTTATATTTTATTTTATCCATCTTAGTGTTTATTTTTATTATTGTAAATATTTTTGTTTTTTTATTATTATTATTATTATTATTAATTTGTATTACTATCTTTGTATGATATTAGTCACGGTTATTCTATTATTATTATTATTATTATTATTATTATTATTATTATTATTACTTACAAATGTCTTTTAAGGAACCCGAAGGTTCATTGCCGCTCTCACATAAGCCCGCCTGCGGTCCCTATCCTGTGCAAGATTAATCCAGTCTCTATCATCATACCACACCTCCCTCAAATCCATTTTAATATTATCCTCCTATCTACGTCTCGGCCTCCCTAAAGGTCTTTTTCCTCCGGTCTCCCAACTAACACTCTATATGCATTTCTGGATTCGCCCATACGTGCTACATGCCCTCCCATCTCAAACGTTTGGATTTAATGTTTCTAATTATGTCAGGTGAAGAATACAATGCGTGCAGTTCTGTGTTGTGTAACTTTCTCCATTCTCCTGTAACTTTATCCCGCTTAGCCCCAAATATTTTCCTAAGCACCTTATTCTCAAACACCCTTAACCTATGTCCCTCTCTCAGAGTGAGAGTCCAAGTTTCACAACCATACAGAAGAACCGGTAATATAACTGTTTTATAAATTCTAACTTTCAGATTTTTGGACAGCAGGCTGGATGATAAGAGCTTCTCAACTGAATAATAACACGCATTTCCCATATTTATTCTGCGTTTAATTTCCTCCCGAGTGTCATTTATATTTGTTACTGTTGCTCCAAGATATTTGAATTTTTCCACCTCTTCGAAGGATAAATCTCCAATTTTTATATTCTCATTTCGTACAATATTCTGGTCACGAGACATAATCATATACATAATAATAGTTTTATTTATTTTCCCTGGCAGAGTTAAGGCCATCAGGCCTTTTCTTCCACTCAACCAGGATCAAATCACATACAGAAAAAATACATACTGGTATACAAATATGAACTTAAAAATAATAATAAACATAATTAAGTAGAAAAGAGAGATTGAATACATATACACAATCAGTATTAACTTTGAAATAACAATAATAAAAAAATATATGTAATAAAAAAAGAGACTGAATACATAATCACAAACAGAAAAATGCATTCTAGTATATAAGTATTAAGTTAAAAGAAAAAAAAAAAAGAATTAATACATATGAATATAATCTCACAACTAAAGGAATAGTAGAATTACTGCCCGTGTCTCACGTCCTGAACCGAGAGCTCCCTAGTGCTTATAACCACGCCTCTTAGGTCTGCTCGGACCGGCAGGGCAGTTGCAGCGTGTGGCAAGGCAGCATATTACATGTGCTGAAAACATTATCCTATGCCATTGCAGGGGTCTTTACTGTTTATAATACTGGATATTCTAATCGTGGTTACCAGTATCACTATTATCTCTGGTGGCGATGGCGATATAAGTACACACTAGGCCACTCTTCGTTCAGTCTGGACAATTATTGCTGAATTGTCATAGAGCAGCATTTCTCAAAGTATGTTCCGGGATTCCGTGAGCCCTATATGATTTTAAATTTTATTTTATACTTTTTTTTACTTGGTTGTTTAACGACATTGTATCAACTACTAGGTTATTTTGCATCGATGGGATTGATGGTAGCGAAATGTTATTTGGCGAGATGAGGTCGGGGATTCGCCAAAGATTACATGACATTCGCCTTACCGTTGGAGAAAACCTCGGGAAAAAATCGAACCAGGTAATCAGCCCAAGAGGTAATCGAACCCGCGCCCGAGCGCAACTCTGGATAAATAGGCAAGCGCCTTAGCCGACTGGGCTGCACCGATGGCTATTTTATACTTAGTGGATACTATAAAAATATATCAATGTTACGAAAATATGAATCAATAATAACATGAAACAACTGATGATGATGATGATGATGATGATAATAATAATAATAATAATAATAATAATAATAATAATAATAATAATAATAATAATAATAATAATAATAGTAATATTCCAAGAAGAATATGAGTAATAATAATATTACAATAATATGCGTAATAACAATATGTTTAGGCCTAATAAACGTCTAAAACGGAAAATACCCATAATACTTACCACTTTCATCACTGCATTCTCTGCGTATGTGTCCACAAAAACAAAATACCGAAAAGACAAAATGCAGAAGTATAGCATAAATGAGACTACAACTTTCCGCCATAAAACCAGATTGCAGGCTTAAAAAACACATACATTCGTCCCACTGAACAGAATTATTGAGATACTAGCTCTCACTTGTCTGTTAACTATTAAATACTAATAAAATATTACAAGGATTCCGCAATTACACTTTAGATTAAAAGGGGTTTCGCGGTGGAAAAACGTTTGAGAAACACTGCCACAGAGGAAAGAGTTTACGAATGTGTACACGTGACAACCGTAATCGCGATTAGGTCGATAATCTCGAGTAGAGACTGTAGTCTACCACTGGTATTAGTGTTTAGTTACAGGAATTGATGAGAAGGACATAATTTGTTTTGTGAGGGGGCAGCCTATACATTCGCTTGTCCATGGCTGATCTTGCTCCATAGCTGACGAAAGGAATCCTGAAAAGGCCGATGTGTTCTTTTAAGTTGGATACCCTGATTTTTGACAGCAATAATCCGGTTGTCTCTGACAGAACATTGTACAATTACCTTCACTCACACCATTCCCCTATACCTGCTGACCAGAACCCTCTCTCTCACCCTGAAGCATTCAACATTTTAACAACAGCATTTTCCAAGAACTCTTCATCCCTTCACGTAGCCCATATTAACGCTCAGAGTTTGGTTGCACACTTTGACGAAATTCAATCCATATTCTCGAATCAGAATTTGCATGCTCTTCTCATCTCTGAATCTTGGCTCAAACCTACATTATCCTCAGCGACATTACACATAGATGGTTATACGCTATTAAGAAATGATCGTTTAAATAAACAAGGGGGCGGCGTTGCTGCATATGTCAGATCAGATCTCAATCCCAGAATAATACACACATCTCCTGGCGAGTATGCCGGAAAACCTGAAATGCTATTTGTAGAAGTATTGACAAGCTTTCAGAAATGCCTTATTTGTGTAATTTACCAACCCCGAAGATTAACGATATTGCAGAGATCGAGAGATCGTTATTGGAATTCATCACAGATTATGAACACGTCTTAATAATGGGTGATCTTAACACAAATTTGTTAGCCTCTGATTCGAACTACACTAGACATCTATTGACCATGTTTCAGGCTCTTGATCTAGCAGTCCTTCCCCTTGAACCAACCCACCATACCCAATCTTCCGAATCCCTATTAGACTTAATTATTACGAAGAATGCAGACAAAGTACAAAAACATGGACAATGTGCGGCTTCGGGAATTTCGTACCACGATATTATTTATCTAGTATATTCTTTGAAGTGTCCCAAGCCCACACCTAAACTCATAAAGTATCGTGACTTGAAACGTATTGATGAAACCCAACTACTTGAAGACGCAATAAAGATTCCCTGGGACTCAATATGGACCTTACATACTGTTGACGAGAAACTTGTTAAACTAAATGAGTATATTATAAATTTATATGACAAGCATGCTCCTATCAAATCTAAACGCGTAAAAAGAACACCAGCACCATGGATGACTGCTGACATACGTAGTATGATTACGGACAGAAACACTGCATACAAAACGTTTAAACATGACAAGACAGAAATCTCTTATAATTATTATAAACTCTTACGTAACAGAACTACTCAAGCCATTAGAAACGCAAAACTGAGACATTTTCATAACATCTTGAAGGGGGAGCTGACCCTTCCAAACTGTGGAGAAACTTACGGACAATTGGCTTAGGAAATCCCAGGACTCAGGTAGACAGTGTGCCAGTTTCTCTTGACGAACTAAATGACCATTTTGCAACGGTACAGTCAATAACCTTGGATACGGTCGACAAACAGCAGACAGTTAACGAATTACAAATGACTCCAATTCCGGATAGAGAAATATTTTTCTTCACTTATGTCACAGAAACTGAAGTGAGAGCGGCAATAAAACGTATTACTTCTAAAGCTGAAGATGTGGATAATATTAGTATAATATTATTGAAGAAAATATTGGACATAATACTGCCGACATTAACACATATATTCAACGCCTCACTCATAACTTCTACCTACCCGAACCTCTGGAAGAAAGCCTTTATCCGTCCGATCCCTAAAATTAAAACCCCATTATGTGCAAATGATTTCCGTCCAATTAGTATCCTACCTGCCCTATCAAAAGCTCTGGAACGTATTGTTCACAAACAACTAATGAACTATCTAACCGAACATGCCTTACTGGACGAATACCAATCCGGGTTCAGAAATGGACATAGTACGACTACAGCACTACTAAAAGTGAATGAGGATATACGTGAAGCCACAGATGAACGTAAATTAACACTGCTGACATTACTTGACTTCAGTAAGGCATTTGATACAGTTGACACGGACCTTCTATTATGTAAATTAAGACTTCTGAATCTTTCTGAAAGTTCTGTTACTTGGTTTGAATCCTACCTTCGCGAACGTCAACAATATGTCATTGCATGCGATTATTCTTCAAGATGGTGTGTCGTGAAATCTGGAATTCAACAAGGATCAGTTCTCGGACCTTTACTCTTCATGATTTATATTAATGACGTGACTAAAATGATAAAACACTGCAAATACCATATGTATGCTGACGACTTGCAAATTTATTTGCATTTCCACCCTGATGAGACTAGTGACGCAGTAAATAAAATAAACGAAGACTTAAATTCGATTTCACTGTGGTCACACAAATTTGGATTAAGGTTAAATCCAGAGAAATCGCAAGCAATCGTAATGGGACATAATCGTCTACGAAGTACTCTTGATAGTGGTACTATACCACATATAACATTGAATGGGATTATTGTTAAATACAGTGAAACAGTTACAAATCTTGGCATTTTTATGGATAGCGATCTAAATTGGAACACCCAAGTAACACACACTTGCAAAAAAATATTTTCTCAACTTCACTCTTTGTTTCATATGAAAGAATTTCTACCACTTAGTCTAAAAAGAATCTTATTCAGACGCTTGTAATGCCCCATTTTGATTATTGCGATTCCTTACTAACTAATGTAAGTTCACTCTTAGCTGAGAGACTACAACGTGTTCATAATGTGTGCATACGATTCATCTGCAATACTCGTAAATTTGACCATATAACACCTTCCCTCCAGTTACTTTCATGGGTGCGTCTGAAGGAACGAAGAACAATGCATTCACTGTCTCTTCTATTTAGAATCATGCATACTTCTACTCCGAATTATCTCTTATCGCGCTTTCAATTTCTTACAACTCTTCGAAACCGACATCAAGCACTTCTTTCTATCCCTCATCATAGAACGTCTCTATACTCATCCTCGTACACTGTAGAAATACCTCGTCTCTGGAATTCGCTACCTAATGATGTCAGGGACTGCCGGACTTTATCACAATTCAAAATTAAATTGGAAAATTTTGTCTTGTTTAATGCTTTTTAGATATTGCTAGAAGTGTCGATTTGTGTTTTTTTTTTACTCCAGATTAAAATCGCAAGTTTCTTGTTTATGTTAGTTAATTAGGATACAATTAATTATACTTAATCACTCATTTAAAGTTTGTGTGACTGCAACCTGTGTATATTTTTGTGTGACTTTACTTCGTTTATAGTGTTTTTTTTTCCTTTTTATTTCTGTTATTGTATTTGTATTCCTGGTGTTGTGGAAGAGAAAGCCTGATGGCCTTAACTACACCAGAATAAATAAATAAATAAATAAATGTGTTGAACGTAGGGTAGTAGGCATGCGGTACCTAGGACCGCCCACTCACCCCCTCTGCGTCTCGCCCCGCAAAGAAACAGCTCAGGAAGTGAGACACGGGCATGATCAGCACAGCACGTGTTACATTGAGACAATGACAATTACCTAGATATTAGTGTTAATGGAAAAATAAAGTAATGACTGTGAAATAATAATAATAATAATAATAATAATAATAATAATAATAATAGTAATAATAATAAATAAAAATTATACCTTAAAACTAGTTCTGTGCATTTAAAATATTTCTAAACAACCTAATTTTAAACAACTGAGGACTAAGACTACCCCTGATTTTCAGCGGCAGCGAATTCCATGAGCGGGCCATGGCTATTGAGAAAGAACTTGAGTACAGAGATGTCTGATGACGTGGCATTGATAGCAACAGATTGTGCTGTGAACGTGTATTACGATTATGATGTGAAGCTAGGAGAGTAAACCGAGAGGCAAGGTAGTTGGGTGTGAATCATGTATAATTCGATATAGCAGGCAAAGAGAATGTACTAATCGTCGATCTTGCAAGCGGAGCCAGGAGAGTCGTACATACATACAATATATATATATATATATATATATATATATATATATATACATATATATACATATATATACATATATACATATATATACAATTATTATTATTATTATTATTATTGATGTTACTATTATTTCTATCATCAACATTATTATTGATCTCCTTAAAATTTATGTACACTACTGGACTGTACCTGAGGACGAGCATATGCTCATTTCGGGCATCTATTCGTATGTATTCATATAAAATGTAAATTGTGAATAAATTTGAATAAATTCAATTCTTATTTTCTTGTAAACGGATTCAAGTTGTCACATGTACTTAATTTAAAAATCCTATTTTATCCAGCTGCTTCTTATCCCGCGGATTAATATATACAGCTCACCAAAAAGAATTAGACGCTGGAATATTGTAAGTCCTAAATAGAAAACAAAACACTAACTTCTAGATTTCCACGTTGGATAGCTGGACATCTCAAAGGGCGATGGCCATTAAGGCCTCTTTCATGCAATCTGTTCCTAACATTTCGGGTTGATAGAACCAAATTCCCAACGCTCTGCTACCCATTTAACACGTTAGCGGTTGAAGTCCTTTCTCTCAAGGCTCTTAGGCACAGGAATTTCTTTTGTGCGGCTGTTGTAACTTTCGGTTCACCTGGGTGTCATTCTACAGTGCCAAATTCACGATACCGACTCCACATTCTTTATATTTTCTTTCTTCGATTATTTAAAGCCCTCGCTGCATCTACTGTACTCCAACCACGAGAAAGTCTCCAGGGAATGAGACGCAGCGGGGTAATGCTGTGAATGAATGTTGATGTCATAAGATGTCATAAGGTCACACAGCTGCGGGTACTCGTATCTCTATTGGCTATCTCTCAAAGCACAAACAATAACACTGATATACACATTTTTACACTACCCTAGTTACAAAATTATATCACGATTAATCTCCTGGTCTTTTAATCCCTCCATAAAGGAAATAACATATGCAGGAGAGCGCTTAATTTTTAAACTGACGTTGTAAAGGTAATATTATCTATCTACTTCGCTCCAATAGATGACGTAATAGTAAGCACATTCCTTTCACGGTTTATCTCCTGGTTGGAGAACAGTAGTGTTCCACCAGTTTCAATTTCGTGGCTTAAATGACGATGTTGCGCATCCTTAAACGTCGTATTCTAATTTTTTTACATATATTTACAATTATTCAAATGTTGTTGTTGTTTTCTAATGCCAGGCGTTTGACAATAAAGTCATTTGACCTCTTGCGCTCCAATATTTTTCAAAGATATTATCATGGCCAGCCACTGAATCACAGATTTTGAGGTGTTCCGAATCCATTTCTTGGTTTGAGTTGCACAATGGACAGTTAGGGGACTGATATATTCCAATTCTATGCAGGTGTTTGGCCAAACAATCGTGGCCTATTGCCAATCTAAATGCAGCTACAGACGATTTTCGTGGTAAATCGGGAATTAACTGTGGATTTTGATGCAGAGAGTTCCATTTTTTCCCTTGAGATTGCGTTATCAAATTTTGTTTGTTGAAGTCTAAGTATGTAGATTTAATAAATCTTTTCACAGAACACAGAACACAATTATTCAAATAAAATCCCCCTATAAATCCAAATCAGGCTAACCATCTAAACGTCGTGCTTTTTACATAATACTCGTGTTTACAACAATGGAATTATTCCAAAGAAAACTTCTCCTTATTGACATTATGGATTCCAACTCCTGAAATCTAGACAAACTCACCTTCTTGGCAGACGATTGCTATCGATGTCATCACAGCATCTGTTATTGTCGTTGATGCCACATTATCTGAATGATTCATCCGTCTCTCCGCAGTCTGAACGATGAACGTGGCAACGGTCAAGATAGTCAACAACACAAAGTAAGTCAGCCACACTGATCTACTGAATGGCACAGTGTAGATATTTGATATATCTGATAGAGATGGCTTCAGGAAAATGAATGTCCCTCTGAAACAAAATTTATCTACAGTCTAATGTCATGGCCAAGTATTATGCATTTATCTGTAGTAATGTCACGAGAGGTCTCAGATGTGCCGATAAATCCACGAGCGAAATCTCAGATCTCGAGTGACATTTATTAGGACTATTTCGTGAATAAAATAAAAATGTAAATAATATATCTCTAAAATTAGATCACAAAATATTAATAATTGTATATTTACGAATACTTAACCTATTCAGACATTGTGAAGTTGAAATAGACGAATATCGATTACTGCAATAAAGAAATTCGATGTTATTATTCAGTAATGCCAATTGCGAAAAGCGAAATGCAGGTTTAACAATGTTAATTACATATACTGCACTTTTCTCTTATTATTATAATATAAATACATTTTCATTATCTGCTGAAATCATGATTTAATTTAAAATTTTATAATATAATTACAGTAACCTGATTAATACATTAATTAAATGAAGAATTGTTGAAAACGCAGTTATCTAATCTGAATGAAGGAATGTAATTTTTTTCAGATAGCCTACAATGGACATGGAATTGGAAGATGAAGATGTATTTTATAGGCTGCAGTTATAGGTTAGATTACCTGTGTGAGCACGACCAGTATCAGCTGTGCCTTATTTCGACCGTTAACTACGTGCTACAGGAAAGCATTTTTTATAGCTCGACAAACGCATTCTCGCTGTAGTGTGTAACGGAACTAAGGCTGCATCTACACAGTTCAATATTCCAATCGCGTATGCATGCAATGTGGGAAGAATATTGAAAGAATCAAGTTTAAAACGTACGTTAAATTAAGATGCATGAAGATTTTATGTCTATATGGAGCGCCGTTTTGAACGTCGTCTTCACTGCGTAAATATATTAATTAATATTAATATCAATCTTGCATTCATTGCTTTAAAGTTGAAAGAAATGTTTAACCGTGTAGTTGCATCTTAATGTATTCATGATCATCAATTTACGGGGAAACAGTTGGCGACAACGACTAAACAAAAGAACGACCATGCGATAAATTGATAGCGATAAATCTAGCTGCAAAAATTATCCCAAAGTGTGACTGTGATTGGTTGGAATTCAAAACTTCATTACACTTCATTGGTCGAAAATGGAGTGACGTCATATAAACGAAATAGTCCATGTAATATGTATGTACAGCACGATTCACTAAACAATGAGGATTGTACTCCAGTTCATTTTGAATCATATAAAGTTTAAATGAACATGTGATCCATTGTAGTGTGAGATTCTTTGGGTTTTCCCCGAGTCACATATCTACTCATTCACCAAGATAAGCATGGAGGGGGAACTTAGTTAAATCTCACATGAAACTATCCTTCATAATATTTAAAGGATTCAACTAATAGACTTCTCTTTCGTTTTCATTTCATCATGTATCGATGTAAGCTGACACGAAATTCCGAAACGTTGAATTTTCCTACATTCATTACACGGTACAAAACACAAATATTACCGCAGACGGTAACTACTGACGTCATATGACGTCATAAATGAAATAAATTAAATTAAAGATAGTGGAGGCCATTACTTTGGTTTAGAGAATTGGATTTGGACTCTGTTTCAGAAGTATTTCCGTGAATATACATCCTTGAAAGTCAATTTTCTTTGATATTATTATGAAATGCATGTGTTTAGTTGTGTAGATGTGATAAGACGTCATTTTATTATATACTTTTTCACTCAGATGTGCTTTGATATTCCCTCATTTTAGACTATTTAGTAACAGAAGTTTCATGGATGCGTCTATCAGTTATATTGATGTTTATAAGCTACTTACTTACTTACTGGCTTTAAGGAGCCCGGAGGTTCATTGCCGCCCTCACATAAGCCAGCCTTTGATCCCTATCCTGAGCAAGATAATCCATTCTCTACCATCATATCCCACCTCCCTCAAATCCACTTTAATATTATCTTCCCATCTACGTCTCGGACTCCCTAAAAGTCTTTTTCCCTCCGGCCTCCCAACTAACACTCTATATGCATTTCTGGATTCGCCCATACGTGCTACATGCCCTGCCCA
Organism: Periplaneta americana; assembly: GCA_025594305.2. Lineage (NCBI taxonomy): Eukaryota > Metazoa > Arthropoda > Insecta > Blattodea > Blattidae > Periplaneta > Periplaneta americana. The sequence goes on along the minus strand of JAJSOF020000017.1, from coordinate 12,110,668 downwards.
TCTCAAACGTCTGGATTTAATATTCCTAATTACTCGTATGTTAGGTGAAGAATAAAAATGCGTGCAGTTCTGTGTTGTGTAACTTTCTCCATTCTCCTGTAACTTCATCCAACTTAGCCCCAAATATTTTCCTAAGCACCTTATTCTCAAACACCCTTAATATCTGTTCCTCTCTCAAAGTGAGAGTCCAAGTTTCACAACCGTACAGAACAACCGGTAATATAACTGTTTTATAAATTCTAACTTTCATATTTTTTGACAGCAGACTGGATGATAAAAGCTTCTCAACCGAATAATAACGGGTATTTCTCATTTTATTCTGTGTTTAATTTCCTCCCGAGTATCATTTATATTTGTTACTGTTGCTCCGAGATATTTGAACTTCTCCACCTCTTCAAAAGATAAATTTCCTATTTTGATATTTCCATTTCGTACAATATTCTCGTCACGAGACATAATCTTATACTTTGTCTTTTCGGGATTTACTTCCAAACCTATTTCTTTAATTGCTTCCAGTAAAATTTCCGTGTTTTCCCTAATCGTTTCTGGATTTTCTCCTAACATATTCACCTCATCCGCATAGACAAGAAGCTGATGTAACCCGTTCAATTCCAAACCCTCTCTGTTATCCTGAACTTTCCTAATGGCATACTCTAGAGCGAAGTTTAAAAGTAAAGGCGATAGTGCATCTCCCGGCTTTAGCTCACAGTGAATTGAAAACGCATTTGACAGAAACTGACCTATACGAACTCTGCTGTACGTTTCACTGAGACCCATTTTAATTAATCGAACTAGTTTCTTGGGAATACCAAATTCAATAAGAATATCATATAAAACTTCTCTCTTAACTGGGTCATACGCCTTTTTGAAATCTATGAATAACTGATGCACTCTACCCTTATACTCCCATTTTTTCTCCATTATCTGTCGAATACAAAAGATCTGATCAATAGTCGATCTATTACGCCTAAAACCGCACTGATGATCCCCAATAATTTCATCTACATATGAAGTTAATCTTCTCAAAAGAATATTGGACAACATTTTGCACGACGTCAACAAAAGTGATATTCCTCGAAAGTTACTACAGTTAGTCTTGTCCCCCTTCTTAAAGATAGGTACGATTATGGACTCATTCCATTGTTTTGGTACAATTTCCTTTTCCCAAATAGCAAGTACAAGCTTATAAATTTCGTTAGATAATGCGCTTCCACCCTCTTGTATTAATTCTGCTGGAATTTTATCGATACGTAGAGGATTTTTATAAGTTACATCTCCGAAACTCAGAATCCTATTTTTTTCGTTTGTTGAATAACCGATACTGCTCTCTCTCCGTAATTAATGTGCGGAAGCGCACCTGCAAGTAAGGAAAGTTGTCGTTTTCCGGTCGGGAGTTAATTTGCTCATCCTATACATTCTTGTTAATACAACATAAATCAAAGAATATCAAATATGCTGCTGAAGTAATATATTATTACAACACAACAGAAATACCTCGCACGATTTTGATCACTGAAGGGCTTTTAAACCTTATCCACTTACTCATAGGTGCCGATCTCCCCGATGTAGTCTACAACATCCATACGCTTCAGTTTGTAGACGAGACCTGTGGACGACATGTCGATCCTTCTCTGCTGTAGCAACCCCACCACGCCGTTGTAAATGATCCCGGTTGGAGTCTCGTTAATGGGGAATCCCCACGAGCGCGTTGGAGTTATGTTTAACCTACACAATAAAATGAATCAATTTTAAAAAATCTGAACACAAAATTGAAAACATGTATATTTACAATAACTACACTCAATATTTTACTTCTTACTAAATATAATTAAGTGTTTATTTAAATAACATAAGAGGGTTTGGAATTTAATGTGTTACATCATCTGCTTGTCTATACGGATGGAGTGAACATGTTAGAAGAAAATCCACAAACGATTAGAGAAAACATGGGAATTTTAGTTGAAACAAGTAAAGAAATAGGTTTGGAAGTAAATCTCGAAAAGACAAAGTATGTGATTATGTGTCGTGATCAGAATATTGTACGAAATGGAAATACAAAAATTGGAAATTTAGCCTTTGAAGAGGTGGAAAAATTCAAATATCTTGGAGCAACAGTAACAAATATAAATGACACTCAGGAGGAAATTAAACGCAGAATAAATATGGGAAATGCGTGTTGTTATTCGGTTGAGAAGCTTTTGTCATCTAGTCTTCTGTCAAAAAATCTGAAGGTTACAATTTATAGAACAGTTATATTACCGGTTGTTCTGTATGATTTGTGAAATTTGGACTGTCACTTTGAGAGAGAAACAGAGGTTAAGGGTGTTTGAGAATAAGGTGCTTAGGAAAATATTTGGGGCTAAGAGGAATGAAGTTACAGGAGAATGGAGAAAGTTACACAACGCAGAACTGCACGCATTGTATTCTTCACCTAATAATTAGGAACATTAAATGCAGATGTTGTAATATAAGGCGATTTTTAACTGAATATCCAGGTGTGCCTGCCCCACATAGAGATACTGTGCGAAAACTTGCCACTAAAATATGTAGAGAAACGGGGTCTATTCTTGATAAGAATCGAAGGGTAAATAAGCGTATGCTTACTGAGAAGAAACTAGACGAAGTGGGAGAAAGATTAGAACATACTTCACAGAAATCCCTCCGACGGCTTGCACGGGAAACTGAAATTTCGATGACCTCAGCATTACGAGCTAGCAAACCCTTCAAAAAAGGAAACCATACAGGTCACTGTTGTTCATGAATTGTTGCCAGGTGATCATGAAAAAAAGGTGAAATTTACTATTTCGGAAGATGAATTAAAGCCACCGGCGTGGCTCAGTCGGTTAAGGTGCTTTCCTGCTGGTCTGAAGTTGCGCTCGGGCGCGGGTTCGATCCCCGTTTGGGCTGATTACCTGGTTGGGTTTTTTCCGAGGTTTTCCCCAACCGTAAGGTGAATGCCAGCTAATCTATGGCGAATCCTCGGCCTCATCTCGCCAAATACCATCTCGCTATCACCAATCTCATCGACGCTAAATAACCTCGTAGTTGATACAGCGTCGTTAAATAACCAACTAAAAAAAAAAAGATGAATTAATATGTGTAAATGCATATTTCCTAAAAAAAAAAAATGATGTCAGAAATGTGTGGATGAAGGAGGACAACATTTCCAACATCTCATGTAATAAGGTACGTGATTATTTTTCTTTGTAATCTTACTCAATTGTACATGGCCATTTGTATATTTGTACTGAATTGGTTGCGGGGAGTAATATCAGTTGCTATCGCCGGCTGCCGTGCAGCGGGGGTTTTGTGTTCGATTTGCCGGGAACTGGGCGATCAGCGGTTGCTTAAGGGGTTGCAGCTTAAGGACTTTACTCGCTTAAGGACTTTACTAATAGACGGTAATTATACACAGTATGTAAAGGGTGTAAAAGATATTTTGTTATTGAAGTGTTGTATCAGTGAAGAATTATGTTGTGTCAGTGAAGTGTGTTGTGTAAGCGAAACGTGTTCCTGTCTGTGAAGCTTTATAGTTTATAGTGGCAGTGCAAAGTATTTGAACAGTGAAATGTTTTTGAAGTGTTAGTGAAATCAGGATAGAATCAGTGAAATGTGTCGTAGTTCCAGTGCAGTGAGTGAGTTGACAGCGAACTGAGTGTAATGTTGAAAGGTACTTGTGCAGATATGAACATATCATACTCCTGGGTTTTAGTTCGAAGTTAGGGTTAAGATACAAATTAGATTTATTTTAAATGTTATTTTAAGTGATCGTGCTTCATTTAATTTAGGATATTTCCTATTATTATTATTATTATTATTATTATTATTATTATTATTATTATTATAAATTATTGTTAGTATTAATTATTGGTATTATTATTAACTGTATTTTAAATTAATAAGTTTATTATTGTCATTATTGAGTGTAATTAGTTACCACTGCCACCGGGTATATACCCATTGCAGTGTGAATAAATACATACATACATACATCGCCGGCCGCCGTGTAACGGGCGACTCGACAGCGAAAGGTACTGTACTTTGCTGTATATCTATTAAGTACTTATATTAATCTAATATAGCAATAAATAAATTCACTACATAGTTTCAAAATAATTTCACATGTTATTACTTGAAATTTAGGTGCGTCGCAAGTCGCTTCGACATCGCGTATCCCTTCTTGGTGAATGAGTTGAAGTGTTTATAGCGAGGATCGGTGTAATGTTCCCATACGTCTCCCTCCACCTGAAAGATTAAAGGGGCGTCATCAGGACCCAAAATGAAAAACAAAATAGTTTTTTAATTTTTTACACTTTATGAAAGTATGGTTCATTCTACTTAATTTGTTGTTTGGTTTATTAAAATACTAGAATATTTATTACTTTAAATATATTTTTAAATATATGTTATAGAAAAAAATACCACTTTTCGCAAAAAAATTATCTCCGGAACTAATTGTCGTAGAAGGCTGTGGTTTGGCTTGTTTTCTAGTAAAATTAATGCTTCATAAAGCTTGTGTTTGAAGATCTTGCCCGTTACTAAAAAATGTTTGAGAGGAAGAACTCAGAATACTAATGAATTGTTCAATAATGCTGTTTGATACAGAGTCCCAAAAAATGTGTTTGTTGGTATGTTAGCGTTGGAACTTGTTGTACTAGATGCTGTTTAATGATGGGTACACATGCTGTTTAATGATGGATACACTGCAAGAATACATGTTGAAGGATCTAGGTATTCAAATAAGATTTATATATTCCATTGGTTTCATTTAATGCAATTTATATCAGGTGGACAAGAAAAATAATTCATTTCTTTAAGTAACAGACGAGGAAAACACAACTTCACAACATACTTGCCCATTGCAAAATTTCACGGGGCTTGTACAGCGGACAATTTTGTATCGATGGTTCACAAGGAAGTGAAAGATTATGTCCAACAATACATCAGCACTCAAGATTACACTTTTTCTATGCAAATGTAGTTCAACTCTTAGATTATATCTTATTTACTTACAATCACAGTTGCTGACTTCAGAGTGACTCCTCCAAAGTCGTTCCTCTTCGGACTATCTGGGTACTTCTGTCCTGGATTCCATTTCTGCAGAGGTGTGAATATTAGTGGCAGGCGTGGTAAGATCCTGTACACGTCCTGCAGGAGGAACTGATCCTGTTGTGAGCCAGAGCGCACCAGTGTGAACTGACTGTTCAAGAGGATGAGGAGCGACTCCAGCTCGCTGAGCAGCGGGTCTTCAGACGACAGTAGCCGTGTAACATTAGTTTCATTTGCTGCAATATTTATTATCTGATTCTCTGCAGCATTATCGAGGAAAACCAACCAGAAATGGAGCATTCTGAATAAATTACTTTTAGAAGCCTGCAAATAGAATTGACTTTTTAAGTTCAATCTGTATTCAGAAGAATGACAACAACATTGTTTTGCATAATGCGTGGATAGAAATCTATGAACATTTTAAATCAATAATTATTGGTTTTGAAATTTATTACAGAACATAAACCTGTAAAAAGTTTTGTCACGGCAAGGAAACGTCAACCCAATACAAAAAGTTTGGTAAGAAAATATATGTATATTCCAGCAGTAACAACAGTCCTTATAGTCTAGTATATACAGTCACGAAGCTTGAGTTGTTGAGGTTGCTAGGAACAATACACTGTGCAGATACAATTTCGCATTGTCTGTAATGAGGCGATAGTAACGATCCTAGTGGTTAGCAACTATCTATGGATGCATATTTATTACATATTGAGCTTCGTGACTGTATATACTAGTCTGTGGTATAGTAGTCCATTACTTTTCTAGTTTGATGTTTAAATATTTCCGTATGCTAATAGCTTAATTTAAAATTGAAGAGTCCACTGCAAGAATGATGGATGTCACTTTCTTGTCGAAAATGAACCAAGACTGTCAATGCATAGCTTAAGACATGTAGCCTAGAATGTACATAGAGAGTTATATGGCATTAACACTGATAGTTATTGTCCAGTAATGATCGGAAAATCAGAGTTAAGCTTTGAGCGCTAAGCATTTCAAACTTTCAATTGATTCTCCTGCAAAATGTATTCGAAATGACATCCATCATTCTTGCAGTGGACTCTTCATTTGTAATGATTCAGTATCAGTGCTCCCCAGTGCAATATCGAAGTACTTTACTTAAGGGTATATGTATGTGAACGACCACAAATATTATCAGAAAATGCAGGCTTTAAATTTCTAAACTTTTATAAGAAAATTAACTCACAAGTGGACAAAAATTACAAGGTAACACAACAAGACTTATTAGAACTTGAATATCCAATAAAAGCATAAAAAGGTTACTAATAATATTTTTCAAACCAGTTTTATTACAATATGAAAAAAAAATTCTGCACTTACGTCATTTGGTAACCATAACATTGTTATGGTCTCTCCGACATCTTTAATATTTTTCCTGCATGTAATGAACACTTATTTCTGAAAAGTAGACTACTCTCAGACATGTAGAGTTGTTTATTTTAACACAATTAATTTTTTATTTGTCCTATATAAATGATGTTAATATTTACATAATATTTTGTGACCTAATTTTTCTATTTTCAAAGAAATGGGCATTATTGTAGTCTAACTTTTACATATATTCATGTTAAATCAGTACAAAATTTCAGAATTCTATGTCTAATGTTTGTGGGGTTATGAAATAATGTGTGAAAATTTTACAATTTTGGAAAATTTAATTTAAAGTAACAAGTAAATTCTTAAAAATAATATTAGTGACCTTTTTTATACTTTGATCATATATTTAAGTTCTAATAAGTCTTTCTGTGGTATCTTGTAATTTTTGTCCAAATGTGAGTTCATTTCTTTATAAAATTTTAGAAATTTAGAGTCTGCATTTTCTCATAAAATTGTGGTCGTTCACGTACATGTTCCCTTAAACTAGATGGATGCACTCACCTCTTTCAGAATATAGGTCCCTCTTTCACACTGCCAGTCCAATATCACTGCCAGCTTGTAGTAATCTACTGACAACAATGAAGACACCTCCACAGGTTCGTCAATATTCTGAATCTTCACTCGTACTCCTTTACCCATAAAGGACTTCGCGATCTTCAAGACATCTGACACAGAAGCAAAGCTGATTTATACGATGAAAGAGTAATGGAACGGAGAAAAATTCTCTCCGGCGCCGGGATTTGAACCCGGGTTTTCAGCTCTACGTGCTGATGCTTTATCCACTAAGCCATACCGGATACAACCCCGACGTCGGACAGAACTGTCTCTGATTGAGTTCCAACTCTTGGGTTCCCTCTAGTGGTCGCCCTCTGCACTACGTCATAGATGTCTATGAACATAGGACCGAAGTCCACACATGTGCTGAGGTGCACTCGTTATGAGTGACTAGTTGGCCGGGATCCGACGGAATAAGCGCCGTCTTAGATCACGAAGTGATTTACGCATATCATATATTATTTCAATGTACCGAAGTACATATGATATTTCCATGCAGACGCTGGGGTTGTATACGGTGTGGCTTAGTGGATAAAGCATCAGCACGTAGAGCTGAAAACCCGGGTTCAAATCCCAGCGCCGGAGAGAATTTTTCTCCGTTCCATTACTCTTTCATCGTATGATGACGCAGAATATCTGCATGGAAATATCATATGTACTTCGGTACATAGAAATAATATACAAAGCTGATTTGTAGATATTGCATTATATGCGATATAAATTACTTAGGCCTATTTATTTTTTACTTGAAGTTGAGCTACTGCCAGATCCAGCCAAAGGTCAGTCACATATCACTCCTGGCCAGTAGTTAAATGCACTTACGGTACATTTTATCAAATTATATGATTATATTGGTACATTCACAATGCTGACAATGTTGTTATTACTTTGACAAAGAAGCTAAGATACGTTTCATAAGAATATTTACAATTTATTCATTCATGTAAAATTCTAGATGAAACTATAACGGTGTGAAATCCGAAGTTTTTAATTCAAAATTTACAAAATTTATTGGAGAGAGACTATATGTTACTCTTAAGTATGGGGGTATTTTAAGGCTCATTCACAATGAAAATTAAACATAACGTAAGCGTTAAATTAACGTTACAGTAAATCAAGAAGTCATACCATCATTCACGATGGAAACATAAACGTAACAGCAAACATACTTGGTAACCATGGAAACATAACAACGACGCCATTTCCTCATATTCTGTCGTATACTTCAGCGCTCCACGATTGTGTTCTGTTTGCAAATCACGTAAGCATAAGCATGAAAGTTTGGAGTTTGCAAACTTTCATGTTAACGTCTTACGGTAATGTTCATGTCAATGCTTATGTGAATCATTGTGAATGATCCCATTTGGTAGCCTGGGCGCAAACTTGTGTGTCTATGTTACGGTTATGTTTAATTTTCATTGTGAATGGGCCTTTACAGTTTCTAGTCGCCCAACTCTACCACTACTCCAGCTATTCTCCGCTGTTTTGGAACCTCGAGAAATAATACAATTGGTTAACCATTACGTATTAAAGCCCTAAATTTGTCATTGCGAATGCTCAAATTCTCTTCCAATCTTTCTATTTTAAGTAAGACTACTGAATTTACATTTGGGCTTCAGATGTGATTGTAGTCTTAAAAAGAAAAGGTAATTCGTATGTCCAAGATTGATTGTTTTTAGAGAATCAGAATTTTATACCGTGATATTAACTTTCACCAATGAAAATCCAACACACACAAAAAGCTATGAAGTAAACCCCATTTTTCATCAACTTGCGATAGAACAATAAGTATGGCTTCCTATGGTTAAAACCCTTACCTTGACAAAGCTTCAGTTCTCACACTAGTTTATTAAACCTTGTCGGACCGTAAAGAAAACTACTATCGCAATCTCCATATTTTTATGTGTTGTACAATATTATAGTATTGTGAAATTTTAATTTTCCTACCAATTTTTTTTCTATTGTTCTATTAAAATTACAGCATATATGGCCAGTTTTTCCAAGTAATGTTTAATTTTGCTTAACGAATGTTAAATTAACAGTCTGTTTATTTTTAACGCTTTGTTAATGTATTTTCCATTTGTTCAACATAATTTTGTTTAAGATAACCAATACTTAACTGTAACGTCTGTTAGCACTGTTTTAACTACTCAACAGCAGTTGGTAATGATTCTACACATGTAAGAAAATTTTTGATCGGTTAAAATTAATCTTCAAATTCTATATTATAGAGTGAGTCATGAAACTTGCATAAAATGACAACCTGTTATAGTAGGCCATGCTCCATAAACAAACAGTTGACAAATGAAATTTGTAGGTGACGTGCTGAATAATAATTACAAAGTAAGGTTATATTTCCTCATTGCTATTATGGATACGAAATACGAAAGAAACAAAATAACACTGATGTATTTAAACAGTCCAAAGTATTTTTTAAATATTACATTACCAGTCATATGCTAAACATTCCCTACAGAGAGACACAAAATATTAATTTCGCAACTTCTGTTCGAACAGCTGTGGAGACATCGGCCATATTTAACTAACTGTTAAACGAGTTAACTGCCCGAAATCCTACATTTAAAATTAACAAACTGTTAACAATCTGTTAAACCAAACTGGTGTTGAAAACATAGCCTACAATTTTATTAATTAACAAACTGTTTAGAGTTTAACAGTCGTTAAATTTTCTAACAATACTTGGATAAATCAGCCAATAGCCTATTACCCTGTTGTATCCTATAGGATATATTGCCAACTTAAGGGTTAAAACTTAATATAGGCTAAAATCTAAAATTCAAATCCCATTCCGTTTTGTTTAAGTTTTATAATATTATTAAAACAAAGTAATTGCGCGTATTTATCATTGATTTACCTGATTTCTTACACGTCAAGATCACTGCAAATGGAATATGGTTTTTTTCCAAAAATGTTTCAATGAGTGCCATAGTATTTGTGTTAACAAATTCAGCATGAAGAACGAATGTATTGAAAACGCAAAGAACTCCGAACAGCAAGAACAAATGCTTCATTCTTCAGTGTGTTAATCTAGGTAAAGAGAGAACAACTTTTATTATTTCATTGTAGTCCAATAAAATGTCACGGCAATATTTAAATTTTTTAAAGATTAAAATAAAATTATTTCTTAGGATAAAAAATGGCAGATAGAAACGTCACCATGCGACTCTCTGTGGAAAATCAAGACAATTATCTATTCACATAAATAAAGTCTTCCATTTGTTTTTCGGAACATCAATTAAAACAAAAGAATCTCATTACTGAAAACATTTTTTACAGATATTCCTTCGCAGAAAAGAGTAATTAGAATAATAGCACGTATCAAATCTAAGGAATCGTGTAGGACTATTTTCAAAACTACAAATAATGCCCATGACTTGTGAGTATATTTCTTCATTAATAATTTTCCTAGTATGTTATCGTGAAAACTTAGTAGGAATATACTGTTACTATCTGCGAAATTTCGCCATAATATTATTCCAAAACTCATTACCGAGTGGAAGTATGCAAAGTATATTGTTTTTAAAGTACTGATATTTACTGTCTTTTGCATAGATCTAATAGCAAAACATGCTGAATTTAGTTTGGGTGTAATTTCTTTAATATGATTTTTCCAATTTAACACAATATCGATTTTTAAGCTAAGAAATTTGGTTGTTGTTTCTAATAGGAATCTGTTGTTAATTATTGCGGTTGAAATTTGCAAAGTTGAATTTGGACAGGGTTTAAATTGAATTATGTTTTTTGTCTTTAATATTTCTCACACATAGTGGGTTTAGAAGCAGTGATATTCAGCTTTGATTCGCGTCCTTGAGATTATGACGTGAACCTATGTTTACTTACTTTGAAAACAAAGAACAGAAAAACATTAAACAAAAACAAAACAAAAAATAAGCAAAAAATTTAAAACAAAACAAAAATATAAAACAAAAACGGAATAAAAATAAAAAATAAATTAAAAGCAAAAACAAAAATATAAAAGAAAACAAAAAATAAGACACCGAAAAACAAACAAAAACAAAAAAAAACTAAAAAACAAAAGCAAAAACACTGTAAACATTGTAATGCTGCTTTCAAGGGTATAATTCTCTAGCAATTGCTGCTTGATGGACAGCTAAGAGTTTTGGCTTAAGATGTGTTTTACTAACCGAAGGAACAAAAAGAAACGAAAACGAAAACGAAAAAAAGAAACAAAGAAAACAAAAAAGAAAAACCTAAAAAAAAAGGAAAAACAAAGAAAATTAAAATAAAAACGGAAAGAAACACATAAAACAGAAAAACAAAATTATAAAGCCAAAAAAACACAAAAAGATAAATTGAAAACAAAAAACGAAAACAAAAAAGTAAAATACAAAAGGCAAGCAAAATATTGCATTAAATGAAACAAAAAACATGGAAAAAGATAAAAAATAAGACGCAAAAGTCATGAAACAAAAAATACAAAATACAAAACTACAAAAGAAGACAAAACAAAACATGAAACGGAAACAAAAAACAAAAAGGAAAGAACAAAAAATACAACGAATAACAAAAATAAACAAAACAATAAACAAACGATATAAAAACCTGAAAAACAAGAAACAAAATAAATAGAAAAAAATAAAAATGGAAAACAAAGAACTAAAACAAAAAGACGAAAGCCAAAAAGAAAACTAGAAACAAAAACAAAAAAACACAAGATCAAGAAAATAAAAAAAAACAAAAACAATGCAAGAAAGTAGAAAACCAACAACAAAGTAGGCCTATAATAAAACAAGAAAAAATTAAATACCGAAGAAGAAAAGAAACAAAAAACAAACAAAAATATATATAAGCCAAAAAATATAAAAGACAAGAAAACAAAATAGGAAAGACATCTGAAGAAACCTAAGCTATATTATAGTGTATTATACTATATTACTTCATATTACATTACATACGTTATACAATGTAATACTATCAAATACTCGTATTTCTCGAACTAAAAGCTTTTTGTCTTTAATTGTTCATTGTACTTTCTGTGCTGCTATTATTCTCGAGATACAATCTGAAGAAATTAATGTTTTCTCAAACCGAAACTTACCATGAAAACAAAACGTGGCCAAGGCTCTAATTACTTACGAATTTTGCAGCGAGATATAAACTGTAGGCCTATGCTTCAAGTTCTCACAGGCAGAAAGAAATGCTATAACGTGTTATTGAATGTGCCACGCATTGGGTATGGTATACTGCATAATACATTGTGCTAGTACTGCATAAATTGTTGGCAATGTCAGTGACATATTACGTAAAAAATCACCTGTAATCTATTATTTTTACGAGTACTTACGAGCAGAAAAACAAACACTTCTTGTTTCAAACGAGTCTACATGTCATCATTAAGTTATGTCCTTTATTGTGTTACACGAACTTCAAACAAAAACTGGGATCAGTAACAAAATAGACTGATAGACAGACTGACGAATGAATGAATGAATGAATGAATGAATGAATGAATGAATGAATGAATGAATAAATAAAAGAATGAATAAATAAATGAATAAGTAAATAACTAAATGACTAAATGAATGAATGAATGAATAAATAAATGAATGAACGAACGAACGAATGAATAAATGAATGAATGAATGAACGAACGAATGAATAAATAAATGAATGAATGAACGAATAAATGAATGAATTAATGAATAAATGAATGAATAAATAAATAAGTGAATGAATGAATAAATAAATAAGTGAATGAATGAATAAATAAATGAATGAATGAATAAATAAATAAATAAATAACTGAATAAATAAAGAACTAAATAACTAAATGACTGAATGAATGAATGAATGAATGAATGAATGAATGAATGAATGAATGAATGAATGAATAAATGAATGAATAAATAAATAAATGAATAAATAAATAACTAAATGAATAAATAAATAAATATATAACTAAATAACTAAATAAATATATAACTACATAACTAAATGAATAAATAAATAAATATATAACTAAATAACTAAATAAATATATAACTACATAACTAAATAAATAAAATAAATAAATAAATAACTAAATGAAATAAATAAATAACTAAATAACTGAATGAATGAATGAATAAATAAATAAATAAAAGAATAAATAAATGAATAAGTGAATAATTGAATAAGTGAATAAATGAATGAATGAATAAATGAATAAATAAATAACTAAATGGAAGAATAAATAAATAACTAAATGGAAAAATAAATAAATAAATAACTAAATGGATAAATAAATAAATAAATAAATAACTAAATGAATAAATAAATAAATAACTAAATGAATGAATAAATAAATAAATCAACTGAATGGATAACTAAATAAATAAATTAATAACTAAATAACTAAATGAATAAATAAATGGACAACTAAATAAATAAATAACGGAATAACTAAATAACTAAATGAATAAATAAATAAATAAATTAATTAATTAATTAATTAATGGATAACTAAATAAATAAATAACGAAATAAATAACTAAATAAATAAATAACTAATTAAATAAATAAATGATGGATGGGTGTAGCCGAGAAAAATCTCTCCGCACCGGGACTCAACCCCGGGTTTTCAGCTCTACGTGCTGACGCTTTATCCACTAAGCCACACCGGATTCCAGCTCCTATGCCGGATTGAATCCTCTCAGTTTAAGTTCCACCTTTTAGTTTGCTTTTAGTGGTCAACCCTCATGCACTGTGTCACAGATGTGTGACAGTGGCACAATGTCCAACACACTAATGTGCAGAGGTGCAGCAAGTGGTCGGGATCCGACGGGATGAGCGCCGTCTTAAATCGCTAAGTAATTATTTTACGCATATCATATTATTGTGATGTACCGAAGTACATATGATATTTGCGTGCAGGAATTCTGCTCTGCTAATTTTTCAAACTTTTCCTCGATTTTGTAAACACACTTCGTAATATACTGTACTATTTTTTTTCTTCGAAATTAAATGAAGGAACGAAGCTCACCGGTTGTAAATACTGAAGTAAAATTTGAAGAACTTAATGGTACATTTAAAAGTAAGGAAAACATTCAATATACCCTACGTAATCATTGATTGCATTAAAATATATAACGGGAATAATAAGAGGTCACAAGTGTCGTATTTTAATGACAATGATTTACAATGTGTAGAGTTTTGAATCTGAAACCTTATTAAACACTTCACGTATGAATCTTCTATTCAGAAAAATAAAATTTCAGAATTCGTAATATAAAGTCAATAACAGTTGCCGGACACTTGCATCATCACGAGATTTTTTTGCGACAGTCTAGACACGTCATTTTTATCTATACATACAACATTACGAAAATTTCTGCAAGTGTAGTCCTACACCACATTATTAAAAAAACACAAAGGCACATCATACAACATAATCTGATGTACATTATGTAATATACAGGGACATCATTTTATTTTTATTTCAATTTTTATTGTACCTGAGGTTTTGAATGTATTTCGCTCCCACCCCTTCTACTAATGAAGCTCCAACTGTCCTCCACACACAACCAACGCCGCATATAGTAAACAGTACTGAGTTAGTGAGTACAGTATGTTTCAGAAATATGTTCGCGTTTTCCAGTGACGAAAGAGCTTTCAATATTGAATCATATTTTCACAACGGTACTGTCATCCGTTTGCCTACGTCGCATCTCGATCTCTCCCATCCGCTTCTGCTCGCCCCTCTGTAAAGGCTAGTGGCTGGGCTGTCTTGCCTCTTTTCTGAAAACATTAATTTCTGTTAGGAATTGGACGTCCACATAATATTATACAACTGTTTAAAATAACTTAAATAGGACTTCGTTAAGTAATTAACTGTCACGTGATTTCCTCCCTTTCTACGATCCTTTGACATAACCACTTGGATGCATAGTAGATAGCATATCTGAGTAGTTAATTTTATCTGTGCGGGTCGGGCAGAAGTGAAGATTGAATTTACAGTACCTAAGGTATTCTTTTATAGAGTACGTACAAAATATATTATTTCAACATGAGTTATTCGTACGAAGGAAGAAACTGGTCATTGGGATTAGTTGCAATAGTTTATAGTGCGATAATGTGCACGAAAGAACTGAAGCCTGTATCGAAATGAACGGACATCATTTTCAAAAATGTGTTTAAATATCCATATTATGATTATTTTTCAATTTAACTTCATTCTCTATATTGTATATATATTGTATATATTATTTCAACATGAGTTATAGTACGAAGGACGAAACTGGCAATTGGAATTAGATGCAATAGTCTATAGTGCGACAATATGCACAAAAGAACTGAAGTCTATATAGAAATGAACGGACATCATTTTCAAAAATATGTTTAAATATCCATATTATGATTATTTTTCAATTTAACTTCATTCTCAATATTGTATGCTAATGTCCTGTAGACAGCATAATATACACTGCATAATGAATACGTTCACATGGACTGCTCAGTTCGTGAGTAAAAACACTCATTGTTAATACTGTACTGTATTTTGATTAAACAAAAACCTAATGAAAATTATCAAATTCAAAATCTCGATATTTCCTAGTTTACGTAAATGGATGAACTACTTTTCTTCCCCCTATACCTAGTAAAGTGGTTTGTTTGTATTTCTTAAAATGATTACTAGTCTGTGTAGCTCTACTGATGAATTGTATATAGACCTACTGTAAATTGAATGGTAATATGTATAGCTCAACTGATGAATTGTTTATGATTATAAATTGAATTAATCTACTTGATATTAATTGCACAAATTTGTATAGCTTAATGAAAGTATGCTACTTTGTATTGTATATATTTGTATAGTTTTGGCCGATGAATTGTATATGCTTTAAATTGAATAGTAATCTAAATAGCTCTACTGATAAATTGTTTGTGTTTGTAATTTGAAGTAGTTTGCATGATATGTATTATCAATTTCTGTATATCACAACTGGTTGAATTGTTTATGCCTTAAATTTAATTAAATTGTTTTGTATTATAATATAGCTCAACTTATGAATGATCGTTTGCGTTTGTAAATTTAATAATCTGATTGGCTATGTATTGTATACTTTTAGTAGAGCCATCGATGTAGCTCAGTCTGCAGACTCGCTGGGCTGCTGATCCGGAGCTGCGTTCGGGCTTGGGTTGGATCCCCCTTTGGACTTTGGTTTCTTCCGAGGTTTTCCACAGCCGTGGGACTGAAGCCGGATGGTCTATGGCGAGTCCTTGGCATCAACACCTTTGATTTGATTACCCCCTTTGATTTGATTACCTGGTTGGGTTTTTCCGAGGTTTCCCCCACCGAAAAGGCAAATGCCGGGTAATATTTTGGCGAATCCTCGGACCTCATTTCATCTCACTACATCTCGCCAAAATGTAAAAAAAATTGTACAACATTGTAAAAATTGTAGAAAATTACTAAATTGTAAAACTATAAAAATTTGTAAAAATTGTAATTGTAATATTGTAAAATGTTGACATGTTCCACATCTTAAAGCTTCATTGCTCATGTAAGATCTATGGAATAAAATAAATGAATGAATGAATGAATTTACTCCGGTATCATCGAACTCCGGTCGTGGAAGTGGGTAACAAACTGTGTTTCCGGTTGTCAACCGTTAATCTAAAGGTATAGCCAGGTGAATATTAAAAATGTTAGTAAAAATAAAATGATGTCCCTGTATAAGTTCTGGTGTACTAAATTTCAATAGACTAAAGAAAAATAAAAACTAATGCAAAGAAGCGCCTTAATAAGGACCAAAATATAATTTTTAAAAATTATTCCAGCAATAGAAGCACCTCTGGGAGAAGTATGATTACTCAGATGGAAGTTATCTGAACTATCTGAGTTTCGAACTAAACTTGTAAGCTTATATCTGTTCTGCCAAACGTTGGATAGTTTTTTTTTTATCAGATCTCTTATGTAACTGTTCAACACGTCTAAAAATTCGTCCATAGAATGAAAGAGTCCGTGCTCTCTTCCTTTTCTTTCCCAGATGAGATATCGAAACATTTCATTCTTTCCCCTTTACTTCGTAAGTTGAAATTTTCCCACCTCTCAAATAGCTTAACAAATAACTAACCTCTTTCAGGAATCCGATGCTGCTATTACACTGCAGTCCATGATCACCGCCATGATGTTCCTCGCAGACAACAGCCAAACGACGTTTGGTATCTCATCAACGTGAAGAATCTCCAGTGTGGGTTTTTGTCTTCAGAGGAGCTTCGGTTTCTGCGCGTCCTCTACACTTTGTGGATACAACTGCAACACTAGATACTAAATCTTGTCGCACGTCATCAACCATATTCAAAACAAGTTGATCATCAAACTTTGTGGATACAACTGCAACACTAGATACTAAATCTTGTCATCAACCATATTCAAAACAAGTTGATCATCAAACTTTGTGGATACAACTGCAACACTAGATACTAAATCTTGTCATCAACCATATTCAAAACAAGTTGATCATCAAACTTTGTGGATACAACTGCAACACTAGATACTAAATCTTGGCATCAACAATATTCAAAACAAGTTGATCATCAAACTTTGTGGATACAACTTCAACACTAGATACTAAATCGTGTCGCACGATGTCATCAACCACATTCAAAACAAGTTGATTATCAAACTTTGTGGATACAACTGCAACACTAGATACTAAATCTTGTCGCACGTCATCAACCATATTCAAAACAAGTTGATTATCAAACTTTGTGGATACAACTGCAACACTAGATACTAAATCTTGTCATCAACCATATTCAAAACAAGTTGATCATCAAACTTTGTGGATACAACTGCAACACTAGATACTAAATCGTGTCGCACGATGTCATCAACCACATTCAAAACAAGTTGATCATCAAACTTTGTGGATACAAATGCAACACTGGATACTAAATCTTGTCATATGATTTCGACAACCATATTCAAAATAAGTTGATCATAATATTTTGTGGTTGCAACTACAACACTACATATAAAATCTTGTCACACGATGTCATCAACCATATTTAAAACAAGTTGATCATCAAACTTTTTGGATACAATTGCAACAATAGATACTAAATCTTGTCGTACGATGTCATCAAACATATTCAAAACACAAATTGATCATTAGAATGCATAGCCACTGTCAAAGAACCTGTTCACATTATCGACGATGGTGATCCCTTCCAAGTGTAAAAATTATCGTCAAATTTGAACACTGTATATCGATCTATTAGCCTAGTTGGCTATTGTCAAATCAACATAGTATTCATAAGATGATCTAACATTTGTAAATGTTTTCAGTTCTCTGGGAACGAATTTTATATTCTGTACCGGAAATATCGTACATTTATGGTTAATGACAAATCGTCATCGACAAATCAGCTCCTAAATCAAGTTATTACAAGTAGCTCTAGATATTGATCATTTACTGCTTCACAGCAATTATATATATTTTTTCTAAGCAACAAGTTTCCTTCCCATGACTTTCTCAGACATTACCTTATCCACTGAAGTTGTCTATATTTGATGCTTAAGTTATTTTAAGTTGTGTGTCTATATTGTTCAATTAAATAGTTATATCAAGAGGTTTTGAATGTATTTTTTGTTTTTTTAGAATTTTCTATTTTCATTTTTTACAGTGTTGTAGAATGGAAGAAAAAAAACAGTTCTGTTTTCAGCAAGTACGGTTGAAGAATCAAACGAGTCTTAGTACACCTGACCCGTCCGGAACAAGAACCACAAATTCGATGGCTATCACGGATACTATATTATGTAGTTTTCTTTTGATGATTTCCATAATGGAGTATTTTCGGATCGTTTGATGTCAATGCAATATTATAACATGGCGCAGAAAAACCAAATATATTGCACCACAGTCTTATAAAACGTTCACCATCTTCGTCAAAATTCAGGCATGTGTTTCTCACTGTCTTTCAATTTTTTAACAACGTTTAAGACTGAGATTAGAGAAACACTTCACATTGTTCAATGTAATGATTTGCAAGAGTCAAATGATAAAATCACAGTTTCGGACACAGTTGGTTAATAGTACATTATGCAACGAGCCTATAATGGTAGTAATTAAGACGCGAATATGTTTATGAAACGAGCGCAGAGACTTTTTATGCTCGACCATATTTCTAACTTGAAATTATTCATAAGTATTCATGTTATTCTTATCTGACTGAGGAGCGGAACTAACCTTGAGCAAAACCTCGTAAATTGTGAGATGTGCGCAGACGCGAAAGTATTGATTTTTTCCGAGAAACAAATGTCATTGACCTTGATATAATCTGAAGAGTGAAATAAACATTAATCTTGATATAACCTTGAAATTGAATTAGACATTGAAAAACGAGATAACAAATTAAATTCATTTGAATATTATTTACAATTAACGCTAATTATTATAGTAACAGAACTAGTTGTCTTTCGATTGCATATCCGAGAATAATCGATACTACTTGCGCTTTCATATTGCTACAATGGTATTTTCTGATTGGTGGAACACCTGAACTTTAATGAATAGGTGTACTTTAGGGCTGCTACCAGGCGTATAATTACTACATTTCGGCATGGTCGAGCATAAATAACATTATGACACGATACTTCAAAAGTAACAACGCAATAATTTGAAAGTTTGTGTACAAGTCCAGACGTTCCTTCAACAATATATACACTGCAATTCTTGACTACGAATTAAAAATGGAAGGCATGTCCGTTTGAAGAAACAGTCAGTTTCGCAAGACTGAAAAAGTTTAAATGACGGATTTAATATTTTTTAAATAATCGTTAAATTTGGCGTCTTAACATATATGGTAAATGAGAACATCATTCAATATTTCACTGGTCACAACCTTCTCTGTGTCTCCGTACACGTGTGATATGCAAACATTGAAAGTGGTAACAATTAAGCAGGAACAGATACCAGTGAAGAAGGGCCAATGACTTAGATAAATGCTCGGTATTGGAAACCATTAACCACTACCGATTGACATTAAAGTCGCTTGAGTTCCTACAAAACATGTTCGTGATGAACATTCCCACTGTGCTTCTAAGAAATTTGGATATGGAGCACGAGTGCTTGGTATAGAAATGTGTATATATAAAGCGAGGTGGAATGCACTGTGTAGGGGTCCTAACTTCCTAACAGCCGCATGTGTTACTAATATTTCTTGTCGTCGAGCCGTTGAGACTTCAGATTTCGCAGATGTGAGTACATCTTCTCCAGAAGAAGAAGTCCTACAGAGATAACAGCGCCGTATACAAGGACGAGCAAGGCCGGGTAGAAGTCCTGGATTCGAACACTGGTGAAACTCTCAGCGCGGCCTTGGCACTTTGGGAACTGGATCACCCAGAACTTGTATTCACGGTCCGACAGTCCAGATTCCTTTAACCATCGCACCCTGAAATCATGATGCGAACCTTGCTTATTGAATATAGATTATTGTATTCGTTTGATTTATTTATATATTTGATTTCCATCGGCAGGTGTGTTCTTCCGAAAAGTTTGGGGATTAAGTTTAGGTGATATAACTGTAATACATTGGAGTTAAATCGCTCGCTTGAACTCGGTCGAATGTCGCAACCTCGAGCGACATAAGATCGGTCGTGATACGCTCGTAATAAATAGAAGCACAGTACAAGGTCATCTCACCGACACGTCTTATCTTGTATGGAAGGCGACAGATAAGATGCACATATGTTTTGCTCACACGGTAAAAATAAGGCTTTATTTTCTGCGTTTATGACAAACGTTTAATGGAACAGTCAATGGAACGTACCAGAACAGGAACATGAAGTTATAAATAAAATAGGATAAACTGTATAGTGATTGACCACTTAAGCTAATGAATGATAAAACAATGAAATAGCGGAAAACAGTGGTAACTTATTGAGAGAATTTTAAAGGCATTGGGTCAAGTGAAGATTCAGAAACAAATCAAAATCAATAAACAAAAGAAAAAATAAAATTTTAATGCAAAGATAAATTAAATAAACACAAGTCCACTTTTACAGTTATTGACCATCTACTGCACGGTTATTGACCACACACTTGTTAGTGATTGACCGTCTACTGCACAGTTATTGACCACACACTTATTAGTGATTGACCGTCTACTGCACAGTTATTGAACACTCACTTGTTAGTGATTGACCGTCTACTGCACAGTTATTGACCACACACTTATTAGTGATTGACCGTCTACTGCCCAGTTATTGAACACTCACTTGTTAGTGATTGACCGTCTACTGCACAGTTATTGACCACACACTTATTAGTGATTGACCGTCTACTGCCCAGTTATTGACCACACACTTGTTAGTGATTGACCATCTACTGCACAGTTATTGACCACACACTTATTAGTGATTGACCGTCTACTGCACGGTTATTGACCACACACTTGTTAGTGATTGACCATCTACTGCACAGTTATTGACCACACACTTGTAAGTGATTGACCGTCTACTGCACAGTTATTGACCACACACTTATTAGTGATTGACCGTCTACTGCACGGTTATTGACCACACACTTGTTAGTGATTGACCATCTACTGCACAGTTATTGACCACACACTTATTAGTGATTGACCGTCTACTGCACGGTTATTGACCACACACTTGTTAGTGATTGACCATCTACTGCACAGTTATTGACCACACACTTGTAAGTGATTGACCGTCTACTGCACAGTTATTGACCACACACTTATTAGTGATTGACCGTCTACTGCACGGTTATTGACCACACACTTGTTAGTGATTGACCATCTACTGCACAGTTATTGACCACACACTTGTAAGTGATTGACCGTCTACTGCACAGTTATTGACCACACACTTATTAGTGATTGACCGTCTACTGCCCAGTTATTGACCACACACTTGTTAGTGATTGACCATCTACTGCACAGTTATTGACCACACACTTGTTAGTGATTGACCGTCTACTGCACGGTTATTGACCACACGCTTATTAGTGATTGACCGTCTACTGCACAGTTATTGACCACACACTTATTAGTGATTGACCGTCTACTGCACGGTTATTGACCACACACTTGTTAGTGATTGACCATCTACTGCACAGTTATTGACCACACACTTGTAAGTGATTGACCGTCTACTGCACAGTTATTGACCACACACTTATTAGTGATTGACCGTCTACTGCACGGTTATTGACCACACACTTGTTAGTGATTGACCATCTACTGCACAGTTATTGACCACACACTTGTAAGTGATTGACCGTCTACTGCACAGTTATTGACCACACACTTATTAGTGATTGACCGTCTACTGCACGGTTATTGACCACACACTTGTTAGTGATTGACCATCTACTGCACAGTTATTGACCACACACTTGTAAGTGATTGACCGTCTACTGCACAGTTATTGACCACACACTTATTAGTGATTGACCGTCTACTGCACGGTTATTGACCACACACTTGTTAGTGATTGACCATCTACTGCACAGTTATTGACCACACACTTATTAGTGATTGACCGTCTACTGCACGGTTATTGACCACACACTTGTTAGTGATTGACCATCTACTGCACAGTTATTGACCACACACTTGTTAGTGATTGACCGTCTACTGCACGGTTATTGACCACACGCTTATTAGTGATTGACCGTCTACTGCACAGTTATTGACCACACACTTATTAGTGATTGACCGTCTACTGCACGGTTATTGACCACACACTTGTTAGTGATTGACCATCTACTGCACAGTTATTGACCACACACTTATTAGTGATTGACCGTCTACTGCACAGTTATTGACCACACACTTATTAGTGATTGACCGTCTACTGCACGGTTATTGACCACACACTTGTTAGTGATTGACCATCTACTTCACAGTTATTGACCACACACTTATTAGTGATTGACCGTCTACTGCACGGTTATTGACCACACACTTATTAGTGATTGACCGTCTACTGCACAGTTATTGACCACACGCTTATTAGTGATTGACCGTCTACTGCACAGTTATTGACCACACACTTATTAGTGATTGACCGTCTACTGCACAGTTATTGAATACTCATTTATTAGTGATTGAACAACACATTTTCACAATTTTCACTTTTTTCTTGTCTGTTTCGTTTCTCTTCTTCTGATCTTTCTCATTAAAAACTATTCGCCACCGGCGTAGCTCTATCGTCAAAGGTGTTTGCCTGCCGATCCGGAGTTTCGTTCGGGCGCGGGTTCAATTCCCGCTTGGGCTGATTACCTGGTTCGGTTTTTTCGAGGTTTTGCCCAACCGTAAGGCAAATGTCAGGTAATCTATGACGAATCCTCAGCCTCATCTCTCCAAATACCATCTCGCTATCATCAATCCCATCGACGCTAAATAACCTCGTAGTTTATACAGTGTCGTTAAATAACAAAGTTAAAAAATAAGAAAAGAATTCTTCTTGCTGCCTTTTCTTTCATTTCTTATTCGCTTCCTTTCTTCTCTTGCCTATTCTTCCATTTTTCTCTTTTGTGCCTTATCAGAAGCAAGTGTGTGTCATTTCTCTGATGTTATTACAAATGGCTTCACTCAGCACTGGACGAGGACCAAAGAACACTTTTCCTTCAACGGGATATTTGTTTTTGGACGCTAAGGTTGCTTTTAGGACACCAAACTTCTTGGCAGCTTCATTTAAACCAAATCCACTGCGGACAGGTTCTGTAGCGTTTCGTAAAGCTTCCCCTGTATAATGAGCTTTACCTGGCTTAGGCATTATAATATAGTATCAGTCCTGTAAAAGTCCCCATCATTTAACCGATAACATATATAGAATTGGAGCAAATTGGTCATTATTCTAACAAATAATTTATGAACGACCAATCACTGTAGTTTGCGGACATACACTTTATAGTGATTGACCACGAGGCATTTTTATGCCATATAAAAACTTTAACAAAATAATATTCTGTGGACGGAAACCTTATACCTTTTCTCACACTGTGAGTGTAAAAACGAGCACCAGAATTTATGTATTCTTTGCAGAATAAATAAATTATTGCGTGCATTATTCTTAGCAATTTCTCTAGTTACTTACACTTGCTTACGTTCAGTTGCATCTCCAATCGATTTCAGTCCTCTCAGACAACAGACACTAACTCAGTGGGATGAACAGCGACAACTAACCACAAATAAGGGTTGCTATTAGAGGTATATGCAGCAAAAAGTGAAATCACGATCGTAGTTTATTCACAATATACTTGAAAAAAGGAACTGGTCAATCACCGTATACTGGTCAATAACTACCTAGTTTACCCTAGTATGAAAAACTCCGATATACAGTTATTATTGTTAATTAATAATTATTCAATATTTGATTTACCACATATATAATACGATAGGTCCATACATAGTGTTCCGCCTATATACTGCGACAATGTAGAAACGTTTTACAAAATATTATTGATAAAGCAGTAGATTAATAACAATATTAGTACAGAGATAACGTCACAGAAAATATAATAAAACGAAGAA
Organism: Periplaneta americana; assembly: GCA_025594305.2. NCBI lineage: Eukaryota > Metazoa > Arthropoda > Insecta > Blattodea > Blattidae > Periplaneta > Periplaneta americana. The sequence goes on along the minus strand of JAJSOF020000017.1, from coordinate 12,086,134 downwards.
TCATGCTGCACAACTGTTACAGACGCAAAGATTGATACACTAATTATTAGAGATTATTATTATTATTATTATTATTATTATTATTATTATTATTATTATTATTATTATTACTATAAAACTTGATACGGTTCTTGCAATATCGTGATTGTGTTCTCCGTTTATAATAATTACATTTACATCCAATAACATCCATCAGATGTGGCAAAAACAAAATCACTCCTGTGTGGGGAAAAAAAACATTTACCTACAACATTTACAGTATATTACATTTTAAATCAAGTTTTGTAGTTGCACTATGGAGAGGTTAGTTAAACAATGCAAAGTTTTGAAATGATAAACATCTATGATGTTACTACACAGTTCATCACTGTAACAAGAACGAATGTCTAACGCTCGGCTTATACCGTTCGAGGATTTATCGCTCGCGACAATTTTACCCATCATGCATGTGCGCTACCTATCGGATTATGCTATGAACTACTTGGTGCTCGAGCGAAAACTTCTGATGCAGACCTCTGAACTGTATATTATTAAAATAAATTGCCTACATAAAAACAGCTATATTTTTGTACATCATTCTCCGATATATTTATGTATGTCGTCAGGAGAAGTAAAACAGTCCTGAGATAAAATAGTCTCCCATTCCGATTTCCGGTGGAGGGTTCTGCCTTACGTTGAGTTAATGCAAGGGACATGAAGCAGTCTGGGGACTAGTAAGCACCTCGTCCGTATTCCTTCGCGCCTATGGAGCACGAGCTTGACAGGCATGCTCCAGGCTAATATTGAACATGATATAAGAAGAATTTCGGTTAATGAGCTTACACAAATGAGAACAACACAGTAAAAATTATGTCAGAGAAATTTTGGGAATATAACTTGAGCCTGTATCACCTTTTCATAGACTTCGAGACAGCCTATGACAGCGTAAGTAGAATTGGGTTATATAGAATCTTAGCGAAACAAAGGATACACCCAAAGATAATAAGACTGATAAAAATGACAATGTTGGAAACTAGAGCACAAGTCAAAGTTTTTGGTGGCATATCAGGAGCTTTTGTTGTTAACAACGGATTGAAACAGGGGGATGGATTGGCACCAATGCTATTTAATATTACGCTAGATTGGGTGATAAGGCAAACAGATATAGATATTAATAATACATTGATGTATAAGAGCGTAGCCTACAAGTTGTTGGGTACGCAGATGATTTGGACATCATGGGTAGATCAAAAACCAAAGTAGAAGAGATACTTAAAGACCTTGAAAAAGCAGCAGCAAAAATAGGATTGAACATTAATAACAGCAAGACAAAGTGGATGAAACAGTCTAATATCCAATCAACAGATAGGTTCAGAAAGATTTGAAACTACAAATGATTTTAAATATCTTGGGTCAGTAATAACTAGACTTCGTGGAATTGCCACGAGAATCGTAAGGTTTACTGCGCACGCGGTATAGACTGTATGAGAAGGGGACGTGCAAAGGATGGAGTATGCCTCTGACGTAAAAACTGAGCAGTATACTGTGGTTACAATAAAACCTGTATCCTGCATTCAAGAAATATAATGAATGATCATTGAAGTAGGAAATGTCTAAACATGTACATACACAATTATTTATAGGGAGATGTATTAACTCTTAAATGTAAGATACTCACATCATGCTTGAATATGTGCATTGCAGTGAAGAGTTACGTACATTTTGAGCGACTGCAAAGTAACCTCCTCACTCAAACAGTTTTATATTGGGAAAATGTACGTTCAACATCACACGATGTAATAGGTGCATATTTGAGGAACGGAAAGTCACTACTTTTTAGTACACCAACTTCAGACTTCTTGTCGTGACCTGGTGGTACATCATTTATAATACGAAGTTGTGAATAGGCAGAATTTTTAGCAATAACGTTTCTCAACTTACATTCAACTTTTTCTAAAATTAGTGAAATGTTATTTTGGTAACGGTTTGTGATACTTAATCCACTATATTAAGGGCTTCTGAGAGTTGTAGTTTAGACTATTCTAACAGGATGATGCTTTCGGACACGATTTTAAAATTATTAGAATCAATGTACAGAATAGTATCTTCGAAAAAAAGTTATGTTTTATTTAACGACTCTCGCAACGGCAGAGGTTATATGAGCGTCGCCGGATGTGCCGGAATTTTATCCCTCAGGAGTTCTTTTACATGCCAGTAAATCTACTGACATGAGCCGATTCTGAAATATTATATTACAGCATGTTTGATTGAATTTTTGTCTGCACTGAACAAATGTTAAGCTTTGACTATTCCAACCACAGTAATGCAAAAATAAGTTCTTACATAGGTATACATTAGCTGTAGCTGCTCTATCTATTTGGACAGGTCACAACTCTTAACATGAACTGCTTATACTACGAGAACGGGCGGTTGCTCACCTCCTCTATACTACCGTACATCGGCAACCTGACTGCACGCTGCGTGTGGCAATTCAACGAAGTCTAGTAATAACCAATGATAAAAACGAATGGACAGATATACAAACACGAAGGGAAATCAAACATACTTTGCATTATTGTATATCCTTAAATCAATATTTGTACATAAGAAAACTAAATTTCGAATCTATAAATCAATGATTAGAACATTACTCTGTTATGGATGTGAAACTTGGGTAATAAATAATAAGATAGAATCAGCCTAAGGTGCATTTGAAAGAAAGATATTGAGGCGGATAATTGGACCAGTTAATGAAGATGGACAATGGAGGATAAGGTATAACCAGGAAGTAATGGAGCAATATCGAGATATGGATGTAGTGACAGGCATCAAACGCCGAAGATTGGAATGGGCTGGGCATATCAACAGAATGGAGAACCAGAGGATACCTAGGAAAGTAATGGAGGGAAGGATATATGGTGAAAGACCGACAGGCAGACCGAAAGATAGATCGGCCGATGCAGTGAGAGAGGATGCTAGACAAGTTTTGGGAGTTACGGCATGGAAGAGAACATCACTGGACAGATCTGATTGGAAGAGGAGAATAGAGGAGGTCAAGGCCCGATTTGGGCTGTAATACCATAGCAGAAGAAGAAGAAATGAGTGACAACATATTCTCGCGATGTCAAGCTTGTATACGAAGGGAAAGACGACACTTTCAACATCTACTGTAAAATATGTTTTATAATCCGTTCTTGCTTCCGCCGTTGTAGGTACTAGGCAGCATTTCACTGGCTAATCCTCGACCTGTCAACCGGAAGCAAGATTCCATTCTACGACAGTCTTGTGTTCTATTAAGGATCCGGTATTGTAAAAGATAAAGGAAGACGTAGATGAAGAATAGGTAAAACTGATGTAATGCTCTGTTGAACTTACCCATACATACTTACACTTCAACAAACAAAATTTGATAACACAATCTCAAGGGAAAAAATGGAACTCTCTGCATCAAAATCCACAGTTAATTCCCGATTTACCACGAAAATCGTCTGTAGCTGCATTTACATTGGCAACAGGCCATGACTGTTTGGCCAAACACCTGCATAGAATTAGAATATATCAGTCCCCTAACTGCCCATTGTGCAACTCAAACCAAGAAATGGATTCGGAACACCTCAAAATCTGTGATTCAGTGGCTGGCCATGACAATATCTTTGAAAAATAATGGAGTGCAAGAGGTCAAATGACTTTATTGTCAAACGCCTGACATTAGAAAACAACAACAACAACAACTTACCCTCTCTTCATATGCTCTCCAAGAGGCGAGCCTTTGGTCACAGCAATAGCAGTCAGGAGCGTAGGGTGCATTCTAATTGTTTTCAGTTTGCATTTCTCGTGTTCTTCAAACGTCTTGCTGATGATCCTGTAGGAGTCCGCATCCCCGTGGAAGGCGTGCAATCCTTGACGAATCTTCTTCACGCCGATCTCGGTGGAGGTGAATGCTTCGTTGTCAGGCTGTGTGAACAGATGCTTGTTGTACAGTGTCTTGACGACGCGATCTGTTGTGTCCTAAACAGAAAAAGACATTCGACTTTACTAGATTAGTTTATCCGAATACACAGCACCTAGAAACGGTGATATTATGTTTCAAAAGCAACTCTTTCCTGTAATATTTTTGCTGTGAAATACGAGTGCTGGTGCAAAACTCTCACTTTCCAGTCATCTCTTCACAGCAGAACTTCCCTTTTTCATGTAAGAAACTCTATAACCAAACTCTCATTTTCCTTTACTTGTTTATGTACATGGGTGAGCGACTGTCTCTCAATGAGAGATGACGTCACTACTTTCATGCACCCTACACCGGTCCGCTCGGTAGGGGAAAATAGGATTCAAACGTAAACACTGATTGTGATACTTTCTTCGACCCCGATGGTATTAGAGCAGCGTTTCTCAAACGGGGATCACTTTTTTAAGTCAGAACAGTTCCGCGGACCACTTTACTCTTGTTCCCATCGAAAGCAAATTTATAATTTTTGTAGTATATTTTAATATCAATATACTTATATTTTAAAATACAAGTAATTGATTAATAGTACATTATGCAACGAGCCTATAATGATAGTAATTAAGAAGAGAGTATGGATGTTTATGAAACGAGCGCAAGCGAGATTCATAATTTTCATACGAGCTTCTTAATTACCATTATAGGCGAGTTTCATACGACTTTTTATGCTCGACCATATTTCTAACTTGAAATTACAGTATTCAGATGTATACATTTTATTTGTATCTGACAAGATCGGAAGTGACCTTGTTCTAGGTCGTGAATTGTGAGATGTGCGCAGACGCAAAAGTATTGATTTTTTTCCGAGGAACAATAATGTCATTGACCTTGTGTAATCCCGTTAAACTTGGTATAACTTTGATTATTGAATTCGACATTGAAAAACGAGATGACAAATTGAATTTATTTGAATATTATTTACAATTAACGCTAATTATTATAGTAACAGAACATAACCTTCTGCGACAGTATTGGATTTCCAGCCTCCGTGACTTCTCTTTCGATTGCATATCCGAGAATAATCGATACTTGCGGTTTTATAACGGTACAAAGCTGACTCGTTATTGGCTGAACACCTGTAAGCTGAGTTGTAATTGGCTGAAAACACTGAACTTTAATGAGTATGTGTACTTTAATGACATACATTAAAGGATTGCTACCAGGTGTATAATTACTACATTTCGGCATGGTCGAGCATAAAATTATTTAAATTAAATTAATTTTATATTAGTATTAACTAATTAAGCTAAAGTTAACACAAGAAAATTCAGTTTTGTTTCTTTAATAATTCAAGGCTATTAGAGTTTGGATAATCTTTAACTTATTAACTAAAAAAAAAATAAATAAATGTTGGTACTCACATTAATGAGATGGATGAGCCTGCCGATTCTTGCACAGTTGTTCTATATATTTGGACGTATGCTGGTAAGCTGAAGTCGGACATCGTCACATACATCGAGTCTATTTCGGTAGCCTACTTTGTTTTTAATTAGAGTTAGTGATGAAACCGCTTTCTCACACAGATACGTAGAAGCAAACTGAATTATAATCTCTAAAGCACCATTGTACAGTTCACTATATTCTCTTTTCACTTCTGATGCGGTCCAGAAATTAGCCATACCTTCCGCTTGGAATTTCATTTTAAGTCCGGTCTCATTCCAATTAACTGTTCTCTTGCACTCAATGAAAGTTTGTTAGTTTCAATATCGCTATGAAAGTGATCACGAACCCATGAAAATTCGTCATATTTACTTGGAAAATAAGTTTCAAATTGTGACCTCAGAGCTGTATTATTGGTGTACGACGTGACTATTTCAATGGGCAGACTGGGTGTCGGCAAATCTATTAAGAAAGTGATAAATACATGAAAAGGTTCGGTCCTCTTTTATGAATTTGGGTGACCCCTGGCTCGGTTACAGGGCGGCGGCATATGTACAGGGAAAAGATGGCGAGAAACACTACATTCATAGTGCTTTAAATCCCTCTTTTTTTGTTTTTTTAGTAGGTTATTTTACGACGCTTTATCAACAGCTTAGGTTATTTAGCGTCTGAATGAGATGAAGGTGATAATGCCGGTGAAATGATTCCACCGAAAATTACCTAGCATTTGCTCATATTTGGTTGAGGGAAAACCCCGAAAAAAACCTCAACCAGGTAACTTGCCCCGGCCGGGAATCGCGGCTAGACGTGCTAACCGTTACTCCACAGGTGTGGACTCTTTTGTTGTTGAGAGTAGAGTGAGAAGTCAGTAGACGAATAGGGTAATAAATTTCATAAAATGTCAGTACTGAGAGAAAAAGTGAAAGGCGATTGCCATGTTTATTTCCAAATTGAGATTTTCAGCTACTGAGTGATACGCATTTCATTTGAATTTTTTTCTGCCTTTTTGAAGGACCACAAGGACAGACCTCGAGGACCACAGATTTGAGAAAAGCTATATTAGAGCATTCGAGGCCCAGGGGTTCATTTCACTTTCCTTCCTCCTCTTTCTACTTTTCTGTTCCTAGTGCTGACCTGCTATGGCACTAAAATCGTCCTCCAGTGGCTTAAGGATGGAAAGCTGGTGATCAACAAGATCTCCCAGCTAGGTCTAGTAGACCCGTCGACTAACAGCAGGTGTGGTCCTCCAGACATTCTAGGGGTTGTGATGAAGTAGCCACCAAAACGTTACAAAATGGTGTTCACTTAAATCGGCTACAACTTGCCATTTAACAATCGTCTGTAGCTGCATTTAGATTGGCAACAGGCCATAATTGTTTGGCCAAACACCTGCATAGAATTGGAATATATCAGTCCCCTATCTGCCCATTGTGCAACTCAAACTAAGAAATGGATTCGGAACACCTCAAAATCTGTGCTTCAGTGGCTGGCCATGATAATATCTTTGAAAAATATTGGAGTGCAAGAGGTCAAATTACTTTATTGTTAAACGCATGACATTAGAAAACAACAATACTTGTATCGTAAATAACTTTATGCTCGACCATGCCGAAATGTAGTAATTATACACCTGGTAGCAGACCTTTAATTCATGTCATTAAAGTATACCTACTCATTAAAGGTCAGGTCTTTCAGCCAATGACAACTCAGCTTACAACTGTTCAGCCAATGACAGGTCAGCTTTCTACCGTTATAAAACCGCAAGTATCGATTATTCTCGGATATGCAATCGAAAGAGAATTAGCGAAAAGTCACGGAGGCTGGAAATCCAATACTGTCGCAGAAGGTTATGTTCTGTTACTATAATAATTAGCGTTAATTGTAAATAATATTCAAATAAATTCAATTTGTCATCTCGTTTTTCAATGTCGAATTCAATAATCAAAGTTATACCAAGTTTAACGGGATTACACAAGGTCAATGACATTATTGTTCCTCGGAAAAAAATCAATACTTTCGCGTCTGCGCACATCTCACAATTCACGACCTAGAACAAGGTCACTTCCGATCTTGTCAGATACAAATAAAATGTATACATCTGAATACTGTAATTTCAAGTTAGAAATGTGGTCGAGCATAAAAAGTCGTATGAAACTCGCCTGCAATGGTAATTAAGAAGCTCGTATGAAAATTATGAAACTCGCTTGCGCTCGTTTCATAAACATCCATACTCTCTTCTTAATTACTATCATTATAGGCTAGTTGCATAATGTACTAATTTTACATCATAATACTTTTACGCTTTGTATAATGAGAAAATAGAATACAGAGACGCGAAATAAAAATCTGAACAGTAAAAATGTTCCGATTCCACAGAACTTGTACAAATTCTTACAAGTATCAAGTCAGCCCTTGTGGAGTTCTGAAATGAATTTGACTCACATTGATAAATCTTCTGTTTGCAACGAAGTCCTTCATGCTCAATTTGAACTGGCTGTCCAGGAGGTCTTTGAGAGTCTGGATCTGTGAACTGGTGGTCTGCAGCAAGGACACGATGATGGCGGAGTAGGACGTGGTCACGAACAAGGACAGCATCAGCAGCGAAAGGAATATGATCCTCGAAGATACGTTACGTGGATCCCGCGAGGTTCCTGGAAAAATAAGAAAGTTCCTTGCTAATATAAGCTTACGTATCAATTTTTAACAAGATAATGCATTAGATTGTTTAGTATATTTTGCTGTGCATTTTTTAACACTTTATAATGTAAATGTACCCAAAACCTTTCAATGAATCGTTACCACTTCACTACCCGATAATCCTAAAAGAAGACATTTGAAGCAAATTTTCAAGAGAAAGCAGCTACATTAGAATCCACAACTGATAATGATAATAATAATAATAATAATAATAATAATAATAATAATAATATTAATGAGTACTCGACTCATCTAAAAAGCTGTATACAGACAACAGCAGATTTGAAATATTATATTTGAAATATATTAACATTCTATGTATTTTAGCTTAATTCTGTTACATAATTTGTTGAATTCTTTGTACAGTAAGTTCATACATATGTATGTATACTTTTTGCTGGGTGAGTGGAAGAGAAGGCCTTACGGCCTTAACTCTGCCAGCTAAAATAAATCATTATCATCATCATCATCATCATCATTATTATTATTATTATTACTCTTCTTCTGAATTTATATGAATTTAATTTTATCCACAACATTTTAATAACACACAATGCTTATTTATCAACCATTCTACAAACAAATAAATAAATAAATAAATAAATAAATAAATAAATAAATAAATAAATAAATAAACTAAGTAACTCATTCGTGCGCCAAAAACAGTGTTGTAGGTACCTCAACATGTATTTCGAAGTGTATTTTCCATCAGTATCTCAGAAAGTTATTTTTGGCACTTAGCATATTCAGAATGCTAGGTCCTCATTTTCTTACGGCAATATAACGCATTATTAACATGCTATGTATTTTAGCTTAATTCTGCTACATAGTTCTTGAATTCTTTGTAAGTTCATAATATGTATTTAGGCCTATACTTTTTGCTGGTTGAGTGGAAGAGAAGGCCTTACGGCCTTAACTCTGCCAGCTAAAATAATTCATTATTATTATTATTATTATTATTATTATTATTATTATTATTATTATTACTCTACTTCTGAATTTATATGAATTTAATTTTATCCACAACATTTTAATAACACACAATGCTTATTTATCAACCATTCTACAAATAAATAAATAACTAAATAACTAAATAAATAACTAAATAAATAAATAAATAAATAAAGTAACTCATTCGTGCGCCAAAAACAGTGTTGTAGGTACCTCAACATACATTTCGCAGTGTATTTTCCATCAATATCTCAGAAAGTTATTTTTGGCACTTAGCATATTCAGAATGCTAAGTCCTCATTTTCTTACGGCAATATAACGCATTATTAACATGCTATGTATTTTAGCTTAACTCTGCTACATAGTTTGTTGAATTCTTTGTAAGTTCATACATATGTACGTATACTTTTTGCTGGTTGAGTGGAAGAGAAGGCCTTACGGCCTTAACTCTGCCAGCTTAAAATAATAATTATTATTATTATGATTATGATTATTATTATTATTATTATTATTATTATTATTATTATTACCCTTCTTCTGAATTTGTTTGAATTTAATTTCATCCACAACATTTTAATAACACACAATGCTTATTTATCAACCATTCTTCTGAACTTGTATTAACTTTATTGTATTCAAACACTTCAATAAAGCACAAATATGTCCATTCATCACCCCTTCTTATGAAGTTGTATTATTTTCATTGTTTTCGAAATATTTCAACAACACATGAGCATTCAGCATCTCTTTTGAGATTTTATTAATTTCATGCAGTGATTGTCATGCAAAGGCTTTACCAGGAGCGGATGTTAACTCATATCATGTCCTGCTGATATGCGAAGTGTGTGTGTGCGTCCTCCAAGCTCATCCCCTTGGATATCATCAATTTGTGTAATCAATATTTTCTGACACGGGTATCAGCTGTTCAGACGTCATATTCAATGTTTATACAATACATAAGGAGTTATCTGGTCATTTAGCTTCAAATGGAAGGTTTATGTAGTCAATAACTGCTATCCGATGTTTCAGAAACACTTATCGAGCAAATAATGCTATCGAATAAATATCTGATGTTCCAGAAACCGGGCATTGCTGAAATATAAACAATACGATAGTGACGACTTCAGCGCCACAGTTACTTTTTTTTTTTTTTTTTGGAAGATATATTTTATTGCCATTTTATATTTTACCAGAAAAGTACAAAAAGACATGACTTTGATATCTTCAGTATTTCTTGTAACGAAAAACGATTTTTTGGCGAACTGTTATGGAAAATTCTGTACAATGTGCTACCTATTAGACAAAGTAATCTTACGTCAGACGTTGAAGGTTTCTATTATTATATTATATTTTATTTTATTGGGTTATTTTACGACGCTGTATCAACATCTAGGTTATTTAGCGTCTGAATGATATGAAGGTGATAATGCCGGTGAAATAAGTCCGGGGTCCAGCACCGAAAGTTACCCAGCATTTGCTCGTATTGGGTTGAGGGAAAACCCCGGAAAAACCTCAACCAGGTAACTTGCCCCGACCGGGATTCGAACCCGGGCCACCTGGTTTCGCAGCCAGACGCGCTGACCGTTACTCCACAGGTGTAGACAAGGTTTCTATTATAACCGAGATTTAAAACGCTTTTATCAGAGTCAGACTATGAAGACATTTGAATGAAGAGCATTTTTCTTTAATCAGGGGGAGGAACATTTTTGTGAGAATGTCATACTAAATTGTCTTTGTCGTAGCTCAACTGTAAGTGATTCATTCGTGCACAAAAGAACAGTGTTGTAGATATCTCTACATGCATTTCGCAATATGTTTTCCATCAGTATCTCAGAAAGTTGTTTTTGGCACTTAGCATATTCAGAATGCTAGGTCCTCAATTTCTTACAGCAATATAACGCATACCCACCTTCTTGGCAGATGACCGCAATCGACGTGAAGATCGATTCAATCATCGTCACTGGCTCCGCTTGTTTCGAATTCAACAGTCTGTCCTCTGCATTTTGGCTGACATACATGGCGAGGGTGAAGATGATCATGATGACGAAGTAGGCCAGCCACACGGCTCGGCTGAAGGGCAGCGTGTAGATGTTGGATATTTCCGACAGGGAAGGTTTCAGAAACAGAAAGGCACCCCTGAAATGCATTAATGAGTCTCGTATTTGCAAAGAGCAAAATTACACCTGAGCCTGAGATTGAAAAGGAAACCTTCCCAAATCACCAAATCGATGTATCCCTGGAAATTGGAGGAAGTGTAAGATCTGTAGTCCTTTTCGTGGTTTTGGTCCTTGTAATAATTATCGTGGTCCATGTCATGGTATTTATCATAATCCTTGTCGTGGTGTTTGTCTTGTTTCCTGTAATATGTTATCGTAGTCCTGATCTTTGTCCTTGTCGTGGTCCTTACGGTGTTCCTTGCTGTCTTTCCAGTGGATCTGCATTTGTCATTTCAAAATTAATATTGTTGTCCTACTTTGGTGAATGGCTTTCGTGTTACACGGTAGATTTAAAACTTTCATAAAAGGTAAACGATCAAGGGCATAAAAAGAGACCTACACCAGAAATAGACAGACAACTGATAACATTTTGCACCGGTTTGTACTTTGGAGTAGGATGAAAATAGGCCTACGCATGCACGACCAGATATCTTCCTGACTACGTCGATATCGCGTAAACCGCGCTATAGAACTTTAACTTTCGACAACCAAGAGTCGTCTCATTCCTTTTTTGGGGGGGAACTGTACGTCTTTGTACTATCGTTTCTTTTTTTTTTTTATGCTGTATTTACAGCTACTGTTGTTAGGCCTTGAAAGTTAGAATTCCCACACAGAGACTTGTTGCTATGGAAAGCATTCTTCATAACATAAAACTATACTGAAATAGACTCATTACAGTGCACTTATTGTTACTTAGTTACCATTACAGTGCAATTTTGCGAAGGGCTTGGGATAAAATTGCTGTATTTGTATTCCTGGTGTTGTGGAAGAGAAGGCCTGATGGCCTTAACTACACCAGAATAAATAAATAAGTAAATAAGTAAATTAATTAAATAAATAGATTAAATAAATTAATTAAATAAAGAAATCAAATTAAATAAATTAAATAAACAAATAAAATTAAATAAATTAAATAAACAAATAAAATTAAATAAATAAATTAAATTAAGTAGATAAATAAATTAAATAAGATAAATTAAATTAAATTAAATTAAATAAATGAAATTGAATAAATAAAATAAATAAATAAATAAAATCGAATAAATTAAATAAATAAATAAAATTGAATTCTCCTTTTCCTTCTTCTTCTTCTTCTTCTTCTTCTTCTTCTTCTTCTTCTTCTTCAGTAGGTGCTACAACTTCGTCGAAGTTTTGACCTTCTCAATTAATTTACGCCATTCTTTTCTGTTATGAACAAGATTTGGCCAATTCTTTACATTTAGTGTTTTCGAATCGTTGGTTATGTTTTCCTTCCAATAAAATTGAATAAATAAAATAAATAAATAACTAAAATTAAATAAATAAATAAAATTAAGTAAATTAAATAGATAAATAAAATTAAGTAAATTAAATAGATAAATAAAATTAAGTAAATTAAATAAATAGATAAAATTAAGTAAATTAAATAAATTAAATACATAAATAAAATAAAATAAAATTAAATTAAATAAAATAAATAAATAACTAAAATTAAATAAATTAAATATATAAATAAAATTAAGTAAATTAAATAGATAAATAAAATGAAGTAAATTAAATAGATAAATAAAATTAAGTAAATTAAATAAATAGATAAAATTAAGTAAATTAAATAAATAGATAAAATTAAGTAAATTAAATACATTACATAAATACATAAAATTAAATAAATAAATAAATAATACTGCTCTAAATTTTCAAAATTGTATTTGCAATTCTTAAAATATGATCCTACAAAAAAATGTTGTACAATACAAGTTTCTGAAGTGCATTACTATATCTCTGAAACTGAAGAACTCACTGAGCTGGTTTTTCAAGCTTTTCCTCGGTTCTGTAAAAAGCACTTCCCAACTTGAATCGTAATATATTATTTATTTTATGTCGTGTCAAACATGTGCAAAGCATTTCGCACTTAAAAAGCATACACCATTATTTGTAATCTTACTGCACTTTTGATATTCCTAGCACTTATAGATAATTATGAAAACAGGTCTAGTCTAAGGAACAATGAAGTAAAACGGCCTTTCTCGACTTTAAGCCTCTTCCGGTTTGCACGATTATTTGTAATGGTGAAAGTCTACATGGCGCTAACTGTCTCCATTCATTGCTAAGCCATATATATATATATATGTATATATATATATATATATATATATTTTAATAATTACGAATACAATTTAACTTTATTGGGAGACCGGAGGGAAAAAGACCTTTGGGGAGGCCGAGACGTAGATGGGAGGATAATATTAAAATGGGTTTGAGGGAGGTGGGATATGATGATAGAGACTGGATTAATCTTGCTCAGGATAGGGACCAATGGCGGCAATGAACCTCCGGGTTCCTTAAAAGCCAGTAAGTAAGTAAGTAAGTAACTTTATTGGACTTACTCGTATGCTCCTACTTCTCCGGCGTAATCCAACACGTCCAACCTCCTGGTTTTGAACATGATACCACAAGATGAGAGGTCTATCTCTTCACGCTGGAGCAGCCCCACTATACCGTCATAGTGCGTCGAGTTTATCGGGAAACCCCAGGAACCCTGAGGTGTCACATTCAACCTAAAACACATCATTGTAATAGCAACAGTAGATAACGTTCAACTAGTATATTCATTAAAATTTACAGATCAGACAAATTGTTGACATTAATTTACTACCCTAAAATCCAAAACATCTGAAAATAAATTCCGGTACTTATTTCGTACATATCTAAAATAGTCTCTGCAGTATAACAATGTAAAAATACAAAACAGCATTTTTTAACATTGTAAAATCAATAATTCAATGAAATAGATAATTTTCAAGTAACAGAGGCAGTAGTAGTAGTAGTAGTAGTAGTAGTAGTAGTAGTAGTAGTAGTAGTAGTAGTAGTAGTAGTAGTAGTAGTATTTATTTATTTATTTATTTATTTATTTATTTATTTATTTAATCTGGTAGAGATAAGGCCGTCAGGCCTTCTCTGCCCCTCTACCAGGGATTACAACTATAATATGAAGAATAAAATTACAATTACAATTAAATTTACAATTACAATTACAAATAAAATTACAATTAGAATTAAATTTACAATTACAATAAAAATCAAAGTAAGAAAAGATTACCTGACTAATTAAAGCTAGAAAATTTATCAACAGTAATCTCACTAGACGTTTTGATTTATCTAGAGAAAATCAAAACTCGAGTGGGATTTAATTGACTATTACACGATTAGAAGAAAGTATATAAAGATTAGAAGTAACGAAGTACTCCAATACAATAAAATATTAATTGACTTACGAAAATACAACTGTCTTCAAATGTATTATTGTACCATCTCAACATTACAAATATTACGCTAGATGCATGCTAGATGGCAGTAGTGTCTTTATACAGACACTGTAATGATTATTATTCAATAAATCTTAATATTAAACAATCTCTGATACGTGACTATCCATAATATCATAAAGCAGAAGTTCTTTTTATCCTCTCAGAGCAGAAGCTATAACATAACCTAACTAATATACACAAGTGTTAGAAAAGTTTTAATTAACGACGATGACATGAAAAATAAACATGAATAATTTTAAAAGGAATAATTATTGAATGTACAATTTTCAAATTTGAGTGTGGTTGGTGGTTCAATAGATGTTATATTGGACGTGTGCATGATAGAAGTGGAACTCGTTGATTTAGGCCTACATGGTGTATTCAACTTATTCAGAATTTCCGAATGAATAATTTTAAAAGTAATAATTATTGAATGTACAATTTTCAAATTTGAATGTGGTTGGTGGTTCAATTGATGTTATATTGGACGTGTGCATGATAGAAGTGGAACTCGTTGATTTAGGCCTACATGGTGTATTCAACTTATTCAGGATTTCCGAATGGTGCTCTTCATTTATTTGTAAATCGGATTTCAGAAGATGCATAGGTATGATCAGTGATTTTTATTAATTCTTGATCTTGAATGCCAATGCGAGTCATATTTGAAACTGCTGTGCATCGACTGGAGTGGTTTGTAATTTTATATATATTTTTGACGTCCAGACCAGCGCAGTTTCAAATGTTGGCAAACAAAGAAACAAATGCTAGGGACGCGATAAAATTAAACAAATGCTAGGGACGCGATAAAATTAAACAAATGCTAGGGACGCGATAAAATTGTGCGATAAGCAGCCATGATTGGTTGAAATACGTCCTTTCGTATCGTTTTATTGGTCAAAAGTAATATGACGTAGTAAGAGTGTAATAGTCATAGAAAAACAAAGAATATTTTATATTTACTGAATTACAAATTAAACCTAGAATAACAAAATTGTATAGTGATGAAATTATTGGATATTGAAATATTTTGTGATAGATTAAGGAAACTATTTACAAGAAATCAATTACTGACCAAGTGCCTAGTAAGTTTGCGTTTGAATTCAATTTTATTTCGACAGTTCCTGATGTTAGCAGGTAACGAATTCCAGAGTCTTGGCAGGGCTATTGTGAAAGAGGATGAGTATGAGGAGTTGCGATGGGATGGTATTGTTAGTATTGTTTCATGACGAGAGCGTGTGTTCAGATTATGGTGGGAAGAAAGGTAAGTGAAACGAGACGACAGGTACGAAGGAATAGAAGAGTTCAAGATTTTGAAGGGAAGGAGAAGTGAATGTAAATTTCTTTTCTTATCTAGTTTAAGCCAACCTATTGCTTCCAGGGATGGGGTAATGTGATCATATTTACGAACATTGCTTACAAAACGTACACACAAATTATGAGCACGTTGAAGTTTCGTTTTGTTGTCGTTGGAAAGGTCAGTCAGTAAAATGTCAGCATAGTCAAAATAGGGAAATACAAGCGTCTGCACAAGGGACTTTTTTAAGCAAGAGGGGAGATGAACATTTATCCTTTTTAGCACATGGATAATAGAATATACTTTTCTGCAGAAATACTTTCTTAAACTCTAAAAATCATTACAAATATCATAGGCACACGACAACTCGACTAGTGCGATCACCACACGATTGAACTCATCAGATGTATCTTCAACACATAATCACAATAAGAAATGAACGGGTACAATCAGTTCAATTCATAAAATTATTTAAAACGACGAACTCCCAAAGTATACAAGTCTTAACACGATGGAATATTCGATAAAATCAATATAGCCTACAGAGCTTTCATTTCAAAACTTTCCTGTGTAAATAACTAATTATTTAAATTGAATTCAATTTAAACAAAAAAAAACACGTCAATTTAGATATTGAGGGAGAAGTCTGAAACCAGGCTTAATTGCATTTTAGATTTCACCACCACCCCCAGCCACTCCCTCTTTCAAATTTCAAATGGAATCCCTACATTTTTATACTTAAATATGAAAGAGCGTGATAAAGGAGATGAAGTACACCTCTTGATTACACAACTTTTAACACTGTATGACTTCGGAATATGTGTGATAAGACTTCGTGTTAAATTCTAATGTATCATGTTTATATGTTCAGACCTATTATGGGTCATCCTCAGAACTGGTCGTTGCTGTCTTGGCGCCTCTTGTTTTGTTTCCTGTGAGGGTGTGTTCGTGTGGTGTAAAGTGGAGTCAAAGAGTGTCTGTGTTCTGAAATTGAGTTGTGGGTTGAGAATTTATTTGGGGTGTGTATTTGTGTGTCTATACATCCAACCAAAAAGCCAGAAATTGAACACACTAGAACAATATGAAATGTACAGAAACACAAAAATACACCCCAAAGAAATTCTCAACCCACAACTCAATTTCAGAACACAGACATTCTTTGACTCCACTTTACACCACACGAACACACCCTCACAGGAAACAAAACAAGAGGCGCCAAGACCAGCAACGACCAGTTCTGAGGATGACCCATAATAGGTGGAAACATGTAAACAAGGTACGTTAGATTTTAACACAAGAAAGTCTTATCATACATATTCCGAAGGAAATGAAGTGTTACGCAACGCGTGA
Organism: Periplaneta americana; assembly: GCA_025594305.2. Taxonomy (NCBI): domain Eukaryota; kingdom Metazoa; phylum Arthropoda; class Insecta; order Blattodea; family Blattidae; genus Periplaneta; species Periplaneta americana. Next base: position 12,068,977 of record JAJSOF020000017.1, on the reverse strand, counting down.
GATGTAGAAGCAGAGAGTATAAATATGTGGTCTTCATGACGCTAATATTTTATTAAAATGTTTAATAATTTTGATATAAATCACTGCGCCTAATATCTAGAAAATACAGTAGAAGTAAAACAAATTCTAATTGCACCTGAAGTTGCTGTATTTGGCAATGAGTTGTGTCTCAACGTAGTTGTACTTCGGGTAAGAGTTTATGTGCTTATAGCGCACATCGAGGTAGTTTTCCCAGACGTCTGCCACAACCTGAAAACAGCAAATATTAATGTCAGTTTTATATACTCGTATAATTTTGTAAAAAAAATATATATATTCTTGAAGTTGAAATACGACAATTTAAAATCTTCTTTTACGTATAGGCTTAGGTTTCGAGTTTAATTTCAATACATTTATACAGGGTGATTCAGAACTTATGTTACAGAAGAATGGGGTGAATACAGAGTAGATCTACTCAAACAAACATGTTTCATTAATCAATGTGTGTCCTATCTCGCATCGGTACGATGCTGCACTTGTTTTTGTGTTGTGACGGTTTGCCACATTGTGATTGTTTGTTATTGCTAAGAGCATTGTTCGTCACTGTGTGTTGTTTTGTGTATAGTTATTGAAACTCAGTCATCAGAGAGTTAACATTAAAAATGGAGTGCTAGGGCCTGATAGAACTAGCCGACGTGCATTTGGTTTCCTCATCAAAGCGCAGTGCGTGTACGTAATATTATATAACTGTTTAAAATAACTTAAGGGGAGAGGATGGCTTTTTGGTGAAAAATGAGTCAATTAAAAAAAATCTTTAAAATACCCTGTGATGTGAGAAATACATAGCATAACATTTTGTGGGTATTTGTGCCCTTATCGGACGTTGAGTCGCCATTTTTAAACTTCCTGCGTTATGGATTTTTAAATCACTCGCCCACTTTTATTGTTGTTTCCGGTAAATTAAATTTTCAAAAAAAAAAAAAAATTCTTTAAAATACCCTTTGATATGTGTGGAATGCAGTGCATAACATTTTGTGGGTATTTGTGCCCTTATCGGATGTTGAGACGTCATTTTTAAACTTCCTGCGCTATGGATTTTTAAATCACACGCCCGCTTTCATCGGTTTCCAGTAACTTAATTTTTTTGCTACATTCCCAGACAAAAAGGGATATAATTTATGAACTATTAAAGATACATGCATGAAATTTAGAACACACATTCTTTAGACTATTAGGAAACTTTTCTCTGTAACAGAATTGTGTTAATTGATTTCATTTTTAAAATGCGTCCGTTTGTTTGCAAGAAAGAAAATCAGAAAATTGTTATTAAATTTAATTGTTTATTTTATAAACGTAGGGACTAATATCAAAATTCTGTTACAGACAGTTTGTAGAAAATGCGTTTGCAAATACATTTCAAAAAACTGTTTGAATATATCTTTAAAAAAGGTTTAGATATATCGGTTTTAGTACAATCCTGCTTTGGGTATATTTTTTTCAAATTTGGGCCCCCAAATAATTTTTTTTTTTTCAAAATATTTTTATTTGGTTGAATTGCCACAGCTATGAGCTCTCTAGATACAAAAAATTAATATTTTACACCAAATAGGAAAAATGATTTAAAAAATACCATCCTCTCCCCTTAAATAAAAGGGCTTCGTTAATTAACTGTCACGTAATTGCCCTACGACATTATGAAGACATGGAATCACGAACCACACAACATATTGCTTTCTTCAAACAACAATAACTAATTATTTTAAAAGGACAGGTTTACATCACCCCATGTGGCTTGGCTTGAAGAAAATTTTAAAAGAATTAATCATATAAATTTATGATATATTATTTTTAGATTATTGGCACACATACCCATAAAATGCTGGGAGAGAACTTTCACAAGTATACATCAACAGAAGTACAATGAATACGTCCGAATGGATAGCTCAGTTCGTGAGTAAAAACACTTATTGTTAATACAGTACTGAATTTGATTGAAGAAAAACCCAATGAAAATTATCAAAATCAGAATCGTGATATTTCCTAGTTTACGTAAACAGATGAACTACTTTTCTTCCCTCCTATACCTAGTAAAGTGATTTGTTTGTATTTTACGCCAGTATCATCGAACTCCAGTCTTGGAAAGGGGTAGCAAACGGTTTCCTAACAAATTAATTCGGGATATGTATGATAAGGACTTTCTTGTGTTAAATTTTAACGTACCTAGTTAACATGTTTCGACCTATTTTCGGTTATCTTCGGAACTGGTCGTTATTGGTCTTGACGCCTCTTGTTTCCTGTGTAGGTGCGTTCGTAGTGTAGAGTCAAAGAGTGTATGTGTTTTGAAATTGAGTTGTGTGTTGAGAATATCGTTGGGGTGTGTTTTCGTGTGTCTGTATATTTCATATTGTTCTAGTGTGTTGAGTTTCTGGCTTTTTGGTTGGATGTGCAATATTTCCATGTCTGTGTTGATGTCTCTGTAGGTGTGGTTGGCATTTGTGATGAGTTCTGCATATGCGGAGGTGTTTTGTAATTTTGTTATGGCTGTGATGTGTTCTTTGTAACGTGTTTGAAACGATCTGCCTGTCTGTCCTATGTAGAAGTTGTTGCAGGTGTTACATTTCAGTTTCTATACGCCTGTGTGCTTGTATTTGTTTGTTTGTGTGTTGAGATGTTTTTGTAGAGTGTCATTTGTTCTGTATGCGATGTTGTAGCATAATTTCTTGAACGCACCCACACAGGAAACAAGAGGCACCAAGACCAACAACGACCAGTTCCGAAGATGACCGAAAATAGGTCGAAACATGTTAACAAGGTACGTTAATATTTAACACAAGAAAGTTATTATCATACATATTCCGAAGTGATACAGTGTTAAAAGTTCTGTAATCAAGATATAGAAATTAATGTTTTCAGAAAAGAGCTAAGACAGCCCAGCCACTAGCCTTTACAGAGGAGCGAGCAGAAATGGGTGGGGGGGAAACCGGGATGCGACATAGGCAAACGGAGGGCAGTACCTGTGCGAGAATATGATTCAATATTGAAAACTCTTTCGTCACTGGAAAACGCGAGCATATTTCTGGAACGTACCATACTCACTATTTCAATACTGTTTGGTGTTTACTATGACCGTAAGGCTACTTTGACTGTATACGCTTGGTTCTGTGTGGAGAACGGTTGGAAGTTTACTAGTAGAGGGGGTGAGAGTGAAGTACATTAAAAAACTCAGGTACAATAATAATTGAAGAATAGTACATTATGCAACGAGCCTATATTGGTAGTAATTAATACGCGAGGATGTTTATGAAACGAGCGCAAGCGAGATTCATAATTTTCATACGAGCGTCTTAATTACCATTATAGGCAAGTTTCATACGACTTTTTATACTCGACCATATTTCTAACTTGAAATTATTCATAAGTATTCATGTTATTGTTATGTGAGTGAATGCAATAGCCTACTTCATAAATTGTGAGATGTGCGCAGAAGCGAAAGTATTGATTTTTTCCGCGAAACGAATGTCGACGACCTTGATATAATCTAGAGAGTAAGATAAACATTAATCTTGATATAACCTTGAAATTGAATTCGACATTGAAAATCGAGATGACAAATTGAATTTGTTTGAATATTATTTACAATTAACGCTCTTATTATAGTATTATTATAGTAACAGAACATAACCTTCTGCGACAGTATTGGATTTCCAACCTCCGTGACGTTTCGCTAGTTGTCTTTCGATTGCATGTCCGAGAATAATCGAAAACCTGAACTTTAATGAATAGGTGTACTTTAATGACATGCTACCAGGTGTATAATTACTACATTTCGGCATGGTCGAGCATAAAAATAAAATGAAGTTCCTGTATTTATTTTACATTGTTAACTGTTCCAGTCTGTTTCGTATCAGAGTTTGGCTCGCGTAATTTTTGTAAATCCTGTAGGCTACACTCACCACGGTTGCTGATCGCAGAACAGTTCCACCAAAATCTTTCCTTGGCGGACCAGGAGGAAACTTCTGCCCGGGGCTCCATGCACGTTCAGGAGTAAATGTGAGTGGCGATCTGGCCAAGATCTTGTACACGTCCTGCAGAAGATATTCATTCTGCCCGGACCCTTCCCGCACCAGCGTGAAGTGGCTGTCCAGAAGAATGTTCACCTCCTGCAAAGCAGCGAGACTGCCGCTCGATGCCGCGGGACGGTCAATGAAGACCAGCCAGAAGTGTTGAATGGTGAACAACCTGTGCTCGGAGGCCTGGAATGAACAAGTTTTCGTAATGCAGCGAATGAAGACGGATGAAATTAAGTTTCTACGATAGTACTGGGTGTTCACTTCAAAGCGTGTCATGACGTCACTGTTGTTGGGTCACCCATTTGAAGCGAGTCTCAGCTTATATGTTAGAGAAGTTGCCTATTATTTAAGGCGTTCTTCAATCTGAACTTGAGAACGTGTACGGTATAACTTGAACGTCGTAGCAACAGATGGCGGTCTGTACGCTCTGTGTGCTACCATAACCTCTTTCGAACTGTGTTTTGCGCCGGCAAGTCGTTCGCAGGGTATTTGTTATCATCGGTTGCGTACGGTAACATTCCACAACACAAATCAAACGCTCCGTGTCCATGTTGACCGTCGAAGTTAATGTCAACAAATACGTAAGTAATCGTCTTAACCCTCTCCCCATATCCCGACAGTATGTATTTCCAAACAGTTCACATTCCTGCCACTACCGGCGTTACCGTACGTATCGGCACGTACTCTTCAGAATGAACGCCGTACTTGCTAGGCAACTTCTCTGCCTCATAGGTTATACACCTCTGCGTAAGTGTAGGAAGATTGAATTCTCTAGGCTCATCGGCTAGCCACATGACGGCATACAGCGAGCCATGACATATTTTGAACTCAACACCCAGTATAGGGACATCATTTTATTTTTACTAACATTTCTAATATTAACCTGGCTATACATTTGGCTTAAAAGTTGTGAACCGGAAACACCGTTTGCTACCCCCTTCCACGACTGGAGTTCGATGATACTGGCGTAAGATACAAACAAATCACTTTATTAGGTATAGGAGGGATGAAAAGTAGTTCATCCATTTACGTAAACTAGGAAATATCGCGATTTTGAGTTTGATCATTTTCATTAGGGTTTTCTTTAATCAAAATACAGTAAAATATTAACAATAAGTGTTTTTTTCTCACGAACTGAGCTGTCCGTTCGGACGTATTCATTATGCAGTGTATATTATACTGTCTACAGGACATTAGCGTACAATATAGAGAATGAAGTTAAATTGAAAAATTATCATAATATGGATATTTAAACACATATTTGAAAATGATGGCCGTTCGTTTCTATACAGGTTTCAGTTCTTTTTTGCATATTATCGCACATAGACTATTATACCTAATTCCAATTACCAGTTTCATCTTTCGTACTACTAACTCATGTTGAAATAATTGTGTACCTAATCCATAAATTCAGTCTTCACTTCTGCCCGATCCGAAAAGATAAAATTACTCAGACATACTATCTACTATCCGTCCAAGTGGTTTTGTCGCAGGGCCGCAGAAAGTGGGAAATCACGTGACAATTAATTACTTAACGAGGTCTTTTTATTTAAGTTATTTTAAATAGTTGTATAATATTACGTAGACGTCCAATTCCTAACAGAAATTACTGTTTTCAGAAAAGAGCTAAGACAGCCCAGCCACAAAGGGACGGGCAGAAGTGGGTGGGGGGAAACCGGGATGCGACGTAGGCAAGCGGGCAACAGTATCTGTGCGAGAATATGATTCAATATTGAAAGCGAACATATTTTTGGAACGTACTATACTCACTAACTCAGTACTGTTTGTGTTTACTATGACCGTAAGGAGACTTTGACTGTATACGCTTGGTTCTGTGTGGAGAACGGTTGGAAATTTACTAGTAGAGGTGGTGGGAGTGAAGTACATTAAAAAACTCGGGTACAATAAAAATTGAAGTAAAAATAAAATGATGTCCCTGTATTAGCGACCATGGCGTAGGAAATGACATACGTGCAGCTCTGATGTTGTTTGCGCATTACATGTTTCCACTGTTTTATTGTTTTATGTTTTTTAATGTTATAGATGTCTCCATCTGTATTGTTTCAGTGGAAGCAAGGCCATTTTGTTTTACAGCTACAACCGCCATATTGTTAAGGTGACCAGACGTCGTCTTTTGTCCGGATATGTCCTCCTTTTTAGGTCTTTGTCCGGGGTTCGGGAGGATTTAAAAAAATCAATAAATGTCCTCCTTTTCGTAACTTGTATGGCTGATATTTCGAAATTACCGTATTTACTCGCGTAATTCACGCCATCGCATATTTCACGCACCCAAATTATTTACTATATAATTTAATAAATTAATTTCCTCGTATATTTCACGCATTTAATATTCGTGATATACTGTAACAAGTACATACTGAAACTTGAAGTAGTGAGGTGTGTTATGTTGAGGAGTCCTGAATGTACGGTATCTTAAATGCCGTAACGAGAGAGTGCATAGCGGTATTTGGGACGGGACAGCTACCTGTTACAGGCGCACCCTTCTCGTCTATGAAAGTCCTTTAAAAATACCGGTATAGGGTATTGACCTCCCCCTACCATTTGAATGGAGGTGGTTTGAAAGCTTTGTGTTGGATCGCATCAGTTGAGTTTGAGACTCGAAAAGGGAAACCTGTCAAAAGCCGTCTATTAAAAGTTTTAACAATGAATGGTAAATCCCAATATTCGAGTCATACTGCGTCCTTCAAATTAAAAGTTATTGCGTATGCAGAAACACGTGGCAACAGAGCAGCTGGGCGTGAATTCACAGTTCCTGAATTTAATATTCGCTACTGGAGGAAACAAAATCAAGCTCTTCAAGAAACAATGCATCAAGGAAAGCATTTCGTGGGCCAAAAAGTGGAAAGTTCCCTGATCTTGAAGGCAAGTTACTAGGATATGTAAGGGAACTGCGTAGTTTTGTCATTTTTACCCTTAAAAATACCAGCTTGTGAAATTCCTCGCTTAATTCACGCACCCTTAATTTATAGATCGAAATTGCAGGAAAAAAGTGCGTGAAATATTCGAGTAAATACGGTATCTAATTTGACGCCTTTTTCAAGTAATTTGCCTGTAGTTGGCAGCAACGTCGACGGAATAGACTCTTCGCCAACGATCACAACTCTCTTTGCTCCTCGTTGTTTTGGTCATTGGTCAGAGGTAGCTAGTAAATCGAGGTGTGAATGTAAATCTAAATAGATATTTTCCATTTTGAATCTTGCACAACCTACACAACAAAATAAAAACATACTTTAAACAAAATAACATCACAGAAATCGAAAAAGATCCCACCACACAATACCACAACACAGTAAAAAACACAATCAACAAAAGAAAATATGTAATACCGCACAACATGAAACAACAACTCAAACCAATCAAACCAGCAGCACCTAAACTCAACGCACTACCCAAAATACACAAAGAAAACATACCTATCAGACCCCTAATCAACTACAAACAGGCACCAGCACACAAACTAGCCACACACATGGACAAAATCATCAGAAACAACATAAAATTCAGAGAACAGACAACAATAAAGAACACTACAGACCTCGTCAACAAAACAAAACAACAACACATACCACACAGTGCAACACTAGCATCTTTCGATATCACTAATTTATACACTAATATGCCAATACAGGACACATTACAGATACTAAAACAAATGCTCATAGATAACAACACACCACAAGAACACATCGAAGAAATCATCGAAATCACAGACATCATAACAAAGCAAAACTATTTCACACACAACAACAAATACTACACCAAAACAGAAGGATTAATTCTCAACACACAGACCAATTTCAGTACACACACACTATTTGACTCCACTCTTCAACACCGTTCAACAATCAAACACACCCACATAACAGCCAGAGAAGTTCGAGATGACGCCGTGATCTAGTAGGCTCTGAGGATGGTGCGTGAAGCACTGAAACAGCTGTAAGCCGCACAAATCTTACATAATTAACACGAGTAAGTCCACTAGTTAATTAATTAATTAGATATTTTCTATCCTCTTTAAAAATTGTAGTTCCCTTGACTTTCATATGTAGCTAATTGTAAAATTATTGCCATCAAGTTTTTTCATAATTATTTTGTAATAAAATAAGTATTAACATACTTTTAAATATTATACAGGGACATCATTTTATTTTTACTTCAATTTTAATTGTACCTGAGTTTTTTAATGTACTTCATTCCCACTCCCAATACTAGTAAACTTCCAATCGTCCTCCACCCAGAACCAAGCCCGCGTATACAGTCAGTCGCCTTAGTCCGTTTGCCTACGACGCATCCCGGTTTCCCCCACCCGTTCTACTCGCCCCTCTGTAAAGGCTAGTTTCTGGGCTGCCTTAGCGCTTTTCTGAAAACATTAATTTCTGTTAGGAATTGGACGTCTACGTAAGTTTATATAACTGTTTAAAATAACTTAAATAAAAGGGTCTCGTTAAATAATTAACTGTCACATGATTTCCTCCGTTTCTACGACCCTGCGACAAAACCTCTTGGACGGACAGTAGATAGCATGTCTGAGTAATTTTATCTTTTCGGATCGGGCAGAAGTGAAGATTGAATTTACAGTACGTAAGGTACATACTCTTTAAAGAGTAGGTACAGAATTATTTCAACATGAGTTACTAGTACGAAGGACGAAACTGCTAATTGGAATTTGGTACAATAATCTATAGTGCGATGATATGCACAAAAGAACTAAAGCCAGTATCGAAAAGAACGGCTATTATTATTTAAATGATGTGTTTAAATATCCTTATTTTTCAATTTAAGTTCATTCTCCATATTGCACGCTAATGTGCTGTAGACAGTATAATATACACTGCATAATGAATACGTCCGATTGGATAGCTCAGTTCGTGAGTAAAAACACTTATTTTTAATACAGTGCTATATTTTGATTAAACAAAAACCTAATGAAAATTATCAAACTCAAAATCGCTATATTTCCTATTTTACGTAAATGAACTACTTTTCTCCCTTCCTATGCCTAGTAAAATGATTTGTTTGTATTTTACGCCAGTATCATCTAACTCCAGTCGTGTAAGGGAGTAGCAAACGGTGTTTCCGGTTCTCAATCGTTAATCCAAAGGTATAGCCAGGTTAATATTAGAAATGTTAGTCAAAATAAAATGATGTCCCTGTATAAGCTTTAATGGAAGCCATGGTTGGCTTCAACCAAGCAGAAGAAATATGCTCATGGCCTCAATTCCTATATTCAATTATTATTTATTGAAGAACTTCAATTTCTACCCTATCACACTGACCTTTTTCAAAACGACGGTGCTGCCCTCACACTGCCAGTCCACAAATACAGCCAGCTTGTACATATCCACTGACAACAAAGAAGCGACATCTGTCGGTTCATCTGCACGTTGAATCTTCACTCGGACGCCTCTGTTTGAGAAGAACTTGGCGATCTGCACGTCCTCTAAGACACAACAGACCAAAAATAAAGTTTACTGAATACGTCACGCGATGAAGTGCACGTTACACGATTCCGACGCTATTGTAACTGTTTCCCAATTATTACGGAAAATATATTTAATGGTTGAATATGACAGAATAAACATAAAATCAGTTATATATTATATCATGGTAAGATACATAACAGTTATTCCCGGAAAGACTCCGCTGAACAAAATATTATGACTATTCCAAATGTTCGACAATGACAGCTTTTAAGGAACCAAGAGGTTCATTGCCGCCATCGGTCCCTATCCTGAGCAAGATTAATCCAGTCTCTACCATCATATTTATTTTATTTTAGTAGATTATTTTACGACGCTTTATCAACATCTTAGGTTATTTAGCGTCTCAATGAGATAAGGTGATACTGCCGGTGAAATGAGTCCGGGGTCCAGCACCGAAAGTTACCCAGCATTTGCTCATATTGGGTTGAGGGAAAACCCCGGAAAAAACCTCAACCAGGCAACTTGCCCCGACCGGAAATCTAACCCGGGCCACCTGGTTTCGCGGCTAGAGTGCTAACCGTTACTCTACAGGTGTGGACCCCCTCATATCCCATCTCCTTCAAATCCGTTTTAATATGATCCTTCCATCTACCTCTCGGCCTCCCCAAAGGTCTTTTTCCTACCGGTCTCACAACTAACACCCTATATGCATTTCTGGATTCGCTCATACGTGCTACATGTCCTGCCCATCTCAAACGTCTGGATTTAATATTCCTAATCATGTCAGGTGAGAAATACAATGCGTGCAGTTCTGTGTTGTGTAACTTCCTCCATTCTTCTGTAACTTCATCCCTCTTAGCCCCAGATATTTTCCTAAGCACCTTATTCTCACACACCATTAATCTCTGTTCCTCTCTCAAAGTGAGAGTCCAAGTTTCACAACCATGCAGAACAACCGGTAATATAACTGTTTTATAAATTCTGTCATATTCTTTCACAGCAGACTAGATGATAAAAGCTTCTCAACCGAATAATAACAGGCATTTCCCATTTTTATCCTACGTTAAATTTCCTCCCAGTGTCCTGCTCGAAGATATTTAAATTTTTCCACCTCTTCGAAGGACAAATCTGCAATTTTTATATATCCATTTTGTACATTATACTGGTCACGAGACATAATCATATACTTTGTCTTTTCGGGATTTACTTCAAAACCTATTGCTTTACTTTCTTCAACTAAAATGTTCTTGTTTTCCCTAATCGTTTGTGGATGATTTTCTCCCAACATATTCTCGTCGTCCGCATAGACAAGCAGCTGATGTAACCCGTTCAATTCCAAACCCTCTCTGTTATCCTGAACTTTCCTAATGGCATACTCTAGAGCAAAGTTAAAAAGTAAAGGTGATAGTGCATCTCCTTGCTTTAGTCCGCAGTGAATTGGAAAAGCATCAGATAGAAACTGACCTATACGGACTCTGCTATATGTTTCACTGAGACACATTTTAATTAATCGAACTAGTTTCTTGGGATATGAATATTATATAGAACTTCTGTTTTAACCGAGCCATTTGCCTTTTTGACATCTAGGAATAACTGATGTACTGTGCACTTATACTCCTATAATGATATCGCAATCATGAAATAATGAAATAAAGTATGAAAGAAGAAACCGAGGTGCTTGAAGGAAACCTGCTTCGCTATCAATTTCAGCTCTAATAATTTTCTCAATTGCTCCAATGCCTCGATGTAGCAAATAAATAGTCATTATTCATAAGTTTATACATGTGTGGTGTGCGTGTACACATCTAAGCTTACCTAAGGACTCATGAACTTGTGGACATGTAACTTTGTGTACCTGCGTTCATACTTACGTAGTCTACGTGTGGCCACTGGAACAAAATGGCCAACAGTCTTTTTCTAACACAGCGCCAAACGCTACAGTTATCGGCAAAAAAATCAGCACGATATGACATAAAGCACAATAATACAATTAAAACCAATCCTCACGTTATGGTAGACACGAACATGTGTCGTAATCAAAATTTAGAATGTAGAGAACTACATTTACCTATATACAGTTTCAAAACCTTAAGTAATGTCATTAATTTGTGGGGTTAATCTTTCAGATATTTCAAACAAAAGGATTTAATAAAATTTTGCTTGTTTTTTTTCATATAAAAATTGTTTCATATGAAACATTTCATTGAGTATTTTGGCAACGCCACTGATTTAATTCCAAATATGTTTTGTCAATTTAAGACAGCAATGTATTATGGTCATAAACGATTAAAAGAATGTTAGTTTTGGCCTTTAAATTTATGTAACATTGTAAAATTCCTTTGTTCAACGAAAAGTTAATATTGTAAAATTCCTTTGCACAACGAAAAATTAAAAGTAAACACAAGTTGTAAATACAGACTGGAAAGTTATTTGAAAAGTATGACCACAACAATACAGTTGAGTCCACACCTGTGGAGTAACGGTTAGCGCGTCTGGCTGCGAAACCAGGTGGCCCGGGTTCAATTCCTGGTCGGGGTAAGTTACGTGGTTGAGGTTTTTCCGAGGTTTTCCCTCAACCCAATATGAGTAAATGCTGGGTAACTTTCGGTGCTGGACCCCGGACTCATTTCACCGGCATTATCACCATCTCATTCAGACGCTAAATAACCTCAGCCGTTGATAAAGCGTCGTAAAATAACATACTAAAATAAATAAAATAGTACAGTGAAACTTTGAATTCGGAGAGATAAGATAGCCAATTTATATTTTCATGAGTGTAGGTATACACTTTACGTGTATGTGTATGTATACAAGAAATTAGAATGAGTCACAGTTCAGTAAGGTGACTTCTTTCACAAGAGACCAGAATCCTATCCAAACTTACCACCAACAAAAGGTGCAAAACAGGATTCCTCAGACTATTTCCCATTTCTTCTTTTTATTTTAGCAATTGCTCCAATTCTCCTTACCGACACTTACGAGACAGCATAAAATGCCAACTTGTTCCGAGATGCTACAGGGCATATTTACATTAAGAGATTACGAATCTATTTCGACTTCGTTTCTTTAATCAGTGTCATGACGTCATCCATAATTATATATCCTTAGTGATGTGCAAAGTTAAGATACTACCCATGTTTTGACATCTCTCTCTGCATTCCTGTATAAAAGTTGTTTTCACTGCAAATATATAAAATACTAGTGGCTTTGCAGCAAATGCTGCAAGCTAAGTAAATTAGACGTTCAAATAAACATTTTTCAGATTTATTTTCAATAAAGAATACCAGACATTTTGAAAGTTATTTTCTTCCATAATAATGAAACATACTCCCTCTGAATATTTTTTATGCCAAATACTTTTTCTTGAAACTATCCACCTTCAGGTTTCGAGTTTCAACGCGAAAACGCAAGTAACAATGTCAAAACGATCAGTGGGTTTTTCATGTGGGACTAAATAATAGCTAATTCAGGTCGCTGTGAATTATATTCGAAAGTTAAAAAAATTTCAGGTTTCGTATGCTTTCGAACAATAGACACAGCATCTTGGTATACCTGCTGCATGGAGAGCTTGAAATGTAGAGGCTAAAATCATTTCATCCTGCTAAGAGATCTTGCTGAAATGATCGGGAGACTACAAAATTTTCTAGGTCTCTTATTTTATCAGTAAGTAATACCTTTTGGTTTTCCTTAGGAAAGAGAATGACACACATAAATATCTACTTCACCGCCATTAAGTATATGAAAAATACCAAACCCCACTTGATTAATAACTATAAAAATATTTCATTTTAATAACAATATTATCTTACGTAAGTTTTGTAATTATATACTACATAGCCGCCATTCAGTAAATTATAGAAATGAAGATCTAATTTCATATATTCTCTACATCTACTTATATAACCCCAAAAGTTTCACTTCCATATCATCAATATAGCATTAATACGTATAATTAATGAAAAATAGTCACATCATGGCATTAGTTATAATAATATTTCATTTCTAATAGTAATAATGTCATCAAACCATCTCAAGTTTTGTAGATTTTAATATCCAATACACAGCTGTACTCATAAAATTATACAACGCAGAATCAGCCTGTAAATTATTTTTAGTAAGCTTTGAAGTTTTTAATAACCAATTGAATTTGAGCTCTAAATATGTCAGCAATCCTACAGGTCATGGCCTTCGTGTAATAGCCTATTGTTTATTGTAGGCTAGTGTGTGTTTTGTTTTATTCTGAAATGATGCAATTAGTTCTCAAAACTGACGAAAGATGGATTTTGGAAAATATGAAAATTATGTAGGAAAACTAACGCTTCAAAGAAAGTTACTATTTTTCTGAAAAAACTTCGGGTTCTAAGCTTCAAAATGAAGGGTCATTCATTAAAATCCGTTCAGCCGTTTTCCCGTAATTTCCATTACCAGTTAAAATTATATATATATATATATAGATATTCACAATTACCTGATCTGCTACAAGTCACGACGACTACAAATGAAATGTGGTTGTCATCCAAAAATGAACCCATCAGCGTCAATCTGTCGGGCGTGATAATCTTTGCTTGAAATAATTGAACTTCGAGAAAGAAAATGAACATCAACAACAATGACCGTTCCAGATACAACATATTGCCAATTTGCGCAGTTTTATGAAATGAAAATTTGTTGTATCATTATAAATCCGTATCACTAATTCCGATACATTATGTGAGTTGGAGTTTGAGTTTACAATTTGCATTCCACAGTAATTATCTCAGACCAAACGCCATTATCTTGCTTTTATGTACAATCATGTCAGGGGATACGACTGCGCAGTACTATAAATTTTCACATAAATATCACAGATGATAAAGTAGCATTTTTTGCATGAAACAGATATGTTTACAATGTAGTTACTCAACAGTATTTTTATATCACTTTCCGAAAATTCTTGCATTTACATTCAGATACACAAATTCAATGATGGACAGTTACGATGTTTAAATATTTGTATAAGAATTGAGTAAGATTGTGGCCAGATAACACGAAACTAATCCTGTGTTTGGCGTGTTATTTATTCAGCGTTTATTTGCAAGAGGAGATTTCTAGAACAAAAGTTGAGGTTACATAGGACTTCGTCCAGACATAAAATCAGTACCGGTATCACTAAGTCCCAGAAAAGGTAATGGTTAATTACATTACAAATAAAATGCTTCTTTCCACTTCTACATTGCTTCATCCTCTTGCATTTTTAGCCATGACAATTTCACTTCAAAAGCTATTTTGTCGTGCATAACAATGTTAACTTAAGACATTTCGAGAGTGATAGTGTCCATTTATCTTACGTCAGCGTTTGGTCAAACTGTGCAGTTTCATCTACGTCACAACCAGTTAAGCAAATAGCTGTTTTAATGTAGTTTACTGTTCGGACATGTAACATGTCAGAAGGGGAAAAAATGAGATAAAATTCACGAAAGATATAGAAAGACAAGAGAGTAAAGCGGAAGTAAAGAAGAAAAGAAAATCAGAGAGAAAATAAGGAATGGAAAGCAGAAGGAAAGTAAGGACGGAAGAACAGACGGAAATTAAGGAAAGAAAAGAAAATCAGAAAGAAAATAAGAAAAGAAAATTAGAAGGAAATAGGGAAAGAAGAACACAAGAAAATTAAGAAATGAAAAGAAGAAGGAAATTAAGGAAAGAAAATCAGGAGGAAATTAAGAAAAGGAAATCAGAAGGAAATTAAGGAAAGAAAATCAGGAGGAAATTAAGAAAAGGAAATCAGAAGGAAATTAAGGAAAGAAAATCAGAAGGAAATTAAGAAAAGGAAATCAGAAGGAAATTAAGGAAAGAAAATCAGGAGGAAATTAAGAAAAGGAAATCAGAAGGAAATTAAGGAAAGAAAATCAGGAGGAAATTAAGAAAAGGAAATCAGAAGGAAATTAAGGAAAGAAAAGCACTAGGAAAAGAAGGCTAGAAAAGCAAAAGTAAAATAAGAAAAGAAAATAGAAGAAAAATAAGAAAAAACTAAAATACTAGGAAGAAGAGCAGAAGAAAGGCAAGGAAAGAAAAGGAGAAGATCATTAAAAAAAGAAAAGCAGAACAAAAATAAGAAAAGGAAAATATAAGAAAAATAAGGAAATAAAGGCAGAAGGAAATCAAGGAAAGGAAAACAGCAGGAAAATAAGGACACAAAATAAAAAGGAAAATAAAGAAAGAAAACAGAAGAAAAATGGGGAACGGAAAAAGAAGAAAAATTATGAAAAAACTAAGGAAAAAAGCGGAAGAAAAATAAGAAAACTAAAGAAATACTAGGAAATAAAAGAGAAGATCATTAAAAAAGGAAAGCAGAGCAAAAATAAGATGGGAGTGTCTCAGTGTCCAACAAAATGTGATTTGAAGAAAGGAGTTCACAAGCAAACATTCTGATGGGAACAGATAAAAAAAGTTAATTTTTTTCCTTCCACCATGTTAATAATGTCAAAAGAAGTGCTTATACAAATTTTGGCTACTCGACCGCAATTACGAGGGCAGTAAAAAAATAATTCGTCAGGGGTCGTTAACAGAAAGAAAACACAGTTTCATTGGAAAACCTTATTGTAACAGACACAGCAATTGTTGAGCTATTTTTCAACATATTCCCCACCGGAATTGAGACATTTGTCATATCATGGAAACGACAGAGAGGTGCAGACAGCTGTCAAACGCTGGTTCCGATCCCAGGCGGCTGACTTCTACTACACAAAGATACAAAAATTGATCCCATGGTATGACACATGTGTCAATTCCAGTGGGGGATATATTGACAAATAGCGCAACAAGCTGTATCTGTTTCAATAAATCTTTCCATGCAATTGTGTTTTTTTCTGTAAAGGGCCTAGGGATAATCACTTTCTGGACGGCCTCGTAATTGCGGTCGAGTGGCCAACATTTGTATAAACACTTCTTTTGACATTATTAACATGGTGGAAGGAAAAAATTTAACTTTTTTATCTTCCCCCATCAGAACGTTTGCTTGTCAGATTCATATTCTTCTATTCTACAGTATATTCTTTCAGTCATCAAATGCCGTGTATTGTTAATGCTGAGTTCTTGGTAATAAAGCCAAAGGGATGGAAAAATCAACAAAGTTCCATTGATGAATTATGCCTTGCAACATTTTTATAGATATTCAAAATGTTAATGTAGTCTGATGGGCAAACAGTATTTATATATATTTTTATTCGTATCCACAGCAAATAATTTTTTGTATATATCTATTGAACATTGTTTCAAGAAAATAAACTGTAAGTGAGAATATCACAAACAGAATTGTATAAAAATGGCAATTTTGTACTTAAATAATATACAGTAGCGGGCAAATTAATCCGAACACAACATATTTTTACATTTTCTGTCATTGTTGGCCTCACAGCTGCTCATACCGCTTTAATTGACATCTGTAGTACGTGTAATTCCATTGTTGAAGATCTGTCATTATTTTTTTTATAATATGTGACATTTTGCCTGTCGTTTTGTACTTATAAGCATTTCAGTTGTGTTGAAGACTTAATACTGCAATCCTGTGTACATTCTGTCGTCTTCACAAATGGATAGAACTCCACGAAAACGGTCTAAAATTATAACATTAGCAGAGCATTCTTCTATGACCCAGAGGCAAATTACTGCAGAATGTCACATCGGTTTGGCTACTGTTAATTCGATCATAAAACGATACAGGGAGACTGGATCCATCACACCCCAGAAAAAAGGAAACTGTGGCCGGAAAAGGAAGACTTCACCTGCAGATGATCGTTTAATTGTCAGGAAAAGTAAATTAAATCCTAGACTAACTGCTGTCGACTTAACCCGCGAGATAATGGCTACCACTGGGGCGAATATTCACGTCACAACAGTGCGGCATAGGCTTTTGGAAGCTGGACGAAGGGCTCGTAAGCCTATTAAGAAGCAACTGCTAACCCCTGTTATGTGCAAAAAACGTTTGATGTGGGCAAAATTACATCAACACTGGACAGTGAATGACTGGAAGAATGTACTTTTTTCCGATGAGTCTCATTTTGAGGTCCACGGCCACTGTGTTTCTTACGTATGGAAAGGATCCGAAAAAGTAACAGCAGCTCATCTCCAACAAGCACCCAAATACCCCCCTAAAGTAATGTTTTGGGGTTGTTTTACAGATGAAGGGCCTGGAGCATTAATACCTATCAAGGGAATGATGAATTCTGACAAATATATTCACTTATTGGAAACCAGAATCGAACCCCAGCTGCAAAAATCATTTCCGGATGGCAGAGGTGTGTTCCAACAAGACCTGACACTATGCCATACGTCTCGAAAAACTACAGAATTCTTCAACAAGAAGAATATTCAGGTACTTCCCTGGCCAGGCAACTCACCCGACATCAACCCCATTGAGAACTTGTGGTCAATTTGGAAAAGAAGAATGCAAAAAATGGATTGTTCTATAAAGGAGAAGATGATTTCTTCCCTCATTGGTGTATGGTTTCGCGATGAAGAAATGAATATTTGTGAGAAATTAGTGGAATCCATGCCAAATCGTCTCAGAGCTGTTATTAGGAATAAGGGAGGCCACATAGATTACTAAGGTATGTCTTAGATCCGTTTTTTTATCCCGTTTGAGTGTTTTTGCATAAGTAATTACTTTGTTCGCATTAATTTGCACGCTACTGTATATGCATAATATTATAGTACATGGCATCAGTTTATTTTTATAGTACGTTCTTATAGTCATTCACTGCCTCAACTAGCTTAAGTGTATCTATCTTATAGTTTTGATTTCTAATTAGTATTGATTTACTCTTTTCTTTATAATAAACTCCGTAGACAAAACTGTGCCATGTTCAGAATTATTTCAACAATTACTGGTATTGTGAATGCACTTTATAAACAAAACACCATCTACAAATAGCGATATTGGCAATCTATGTTCCAGTTCGGATAATTATGGAATAAACAAACTTCGAATAAATGAACGTCGCGTCATACAAAACGATATTCCGCTTATTCTAGTGAATTAGATCGTTCTACGAATTCCCATAACTGAACCTAAATTGGGTTAACTTAATTATTCACACCTCTCCTGATGGGATGCCACAACCACCACCACCACCACCACCATCACCACCACCACCACCACCACCACCACCTATGCATGTCGGGTTTTATGTTGATTTTTATTTGTAACTTCGGTGTTTTCATATTTTCCTTTTAATGTCTGCTATCTTCTGTTAACTTAAAGAAGAGAATATATTTTACCGGTACACTTGGTGTAAAATGAATTTACATGATCTGCAATTTTTCTTACCAGTTCCGTTGTTTAATAAGTAATTTAGTTTAATTGCTTGTCTATGCGGATGACGTGAATATGTTAGGAGAAAATCCAAAAACTATTACACAAAACACGGGAATTTTACTGGAAGCAAGTAAAGAGGCAGGTTTGGAAGTAAATCCAGAAAAGACTAAGTATATGATTATGTCTCGTGACCAAAATATTGAACGATATGAAAAATATAAAAACTGGAAATTTATCCTTTCAAGAGGTGGAAAAATTCAAATATCATGGAGCAACAGTAACAAATATAAATGGCAATCGGGAAGAAATTAAACGGAGAATAAATATGTGAAATACTCGTTATTATTAAGTTGAGAAGCTTTTATCATCCAATCTGCTCTAAAAAAAAAAAAAAAAAAAAAAACTGGCACGATCCCACGAGAAACTTTAAATCAACTTAAACAATTTAAAATTTCTGATGCAACGATCGATGCCATAGGATCTGATGTGTTAAAATCATCCTTAGCTATAATTAGTAATCATTTGTACCCAACAAACTTTTATTGTAAATGATTTCCTATGTTTTCGTATCATTTATCTTAATGTTTTCATTTTCCTTTCAAATTGTCACACAATTGGTTTCATGATTATTCTTTATGAATTGATTAGCAGGCCGATCTATTCGAACCCTTATTTAGGGCGGCTTTTTTTTTTGTAAAAAAATTATTTTTTTTTTATATTACCGGTTGTTCTTTATGGTTGTGAAACTTGGACTCTCACTTTGGAAGAGGAACAGAGGTTAAGAGTGTTTGAGAATATGGTTCTTAGGAAAATATTTGGGGCTAAGAGGGTTGAAGTTACAGGAGAATGGAGAAAGTTACACAACACAGAACTTCACGCATTCTATTCTTTACCTGACATAATTGGGAACATTAAATCCAGACAGAGATGGGCAGGGCTTGTAGCACGTATGGGCGAATCCAGAAATGCATATAGAGTGTTAGTTGGAAGGTCGGAGGGAAAAAAACTTTTGGAGAGGCCGAGACGTGGATGGGAGGATAATATTAAAATATATTTGAGGGAGGTGGGATATGATGGTAGGGACTGGATTAACCTTACTCAAGATAGGGACCGATGGCTGGCTTATGTGAGGGCGGCAATGAACGTCAGGGTTCTCTAAAGCCATTTTGTAAGTAGGCAAGCTTCAAGTCGAACCTTTGCGTCCTCGTCGTGGGATGTGGTAATTAGAGAAGTAGTGAATGACTTATCAGACAAAAGTAGAGTGACAACTTGTATCCCATCATCACTACGGTAACGAATTGGCGATAACCATGAAACTCCAGCCTAGCTAACAGAGGCAATGGTGGACTCATCGCAAGCACAATCATCGGCACGATGGAATCTTTCAGATTCAGAGAATATTAACAAAAAGAATAGAGCTAGGAAGATAATCCAAAGACGTCTAGTCGAAAAAATTGCATATGAAAATAGGAACGTGGATATTTTTATGAACTCTAAGGCCAAAATCAGTGGTGTAGCGTCAGTGTAAGCTAAAATGCTCAGCTTCCCCAGTTAATAATAATTTCATAATAAACCTGCAGTTTATGAACAAAATTATGTATTAATTTTAATAGAATTTATATTTATGCGTTAAATATTGTGATGCGGCAGCTCAGGATGATTTGTGACGCAGCATTAAACAAAAAGCCTGCACACACCAGCTTCCAAGCAGACAGGTTTCTTTCACGCATTCTTCTGTGTAACCCACCCCGCAGATTTTCCATCCCTTTCTAACTAAACTACTCTGGTCGCAAGGCTCGCAAGAAGCTAGCTTTGACATTGGAAAGAATTTAGTTTCCGAGTTATCCCTTTTCGTCAGTTGTGTTCAGCTGAAGTGTTAGTGTGCACTGTGGCTGATATAATAAATAATGAGTGAAATAACAGTTCCTGACACCAATTTACTTGAATTTTTAGGACAATTATATTATCAAGAATGACTTACGAATAAAAGTATGATTTAAAAACAAATGACCGACTTCCCTGCTGTAAATGAAAGACACAACCAAAAGACAGACACATACTCATGTAATGATACTATAGTCGCGACGCTGTTATTCCCGGCGTGACTCCTCCTCTTTGCTTACGTCTTAGGAAGTCAAGACTCTATAAAGTCTAGGTAGGTAGTACCGTTCGCCATTTTTGTTCTTTCGTTGCCGAGCTACCATACGAGGAATCTATTTGCCACACCGTTAAACATTGTCATGTCGTAGCTCCTATGATAATAAATCAAACGCAATGTAATTCAGCAAATAATTGAGCGGCAAATAACGTCTTCGTGTGCTTTCTGCGAAAGCCAACGAAAGAGCCAAAATGGCGGGCGATTATATTAAGTATTTATCGAGTCTTAAGAAATGAATAACGTCTTCCTCAGCGAATCACAAGAAGCACACGTTTAAATGTAGCCGATTTGCAACGTGATTGGCTGCCGGAAATTAGAGCGAGGGGACTCTATCTATTGACCGTTAATATTGTGATTTCTCTAAGTATGACAGGGAGTGAGTTAATGTTATACGTATACGTGTCTATTTGTTAGAGATACTGTATGTGTAAACCGTGAATAGTACATTATGCAACTAGCCTATAATGATAGTAATTAAGACGCGAGTATGTTTGTTTATGAAACGAGAGCGAGTTTCATAATTTTCATACGAGCGTCTTAATTACCATTATAGGCAAGTTTCATACGATTTTTTATGCTCGACCATATTTCTAACTTGAAATTATTCAGAAATATTCATTTTATTTGTATCTGACAGAAGATCGGAAGTGACCTTGTTCAAAGCTCTTGAATTATGAGATGTGCGCAGACGCGAAAGTATTGATTTTTTCCGAGGAACAATAATGTCATTGACCTTGATATAATCTGAGAATAACATGAACTAATTTTGATATAACCTGGAAATTGATTTAGAATTCAAAAACGAGATGACAAATGAATTTATTTGAATATTATTTACAATTAGCGCGAATTATTATAGTAACAGAACATAACCTTCTGCGACAGTATTGGATTTCCAGCCTCCGTGACGTTTCCCTCGTTGTCTTTCGATTGCATATCAGAGAATAATCGAAAACCCGAACTTTAATGAATAGGTGTACTTTAATGACATGCATTAAAGGACTGCTACCAGGTGTATAATTACTACATTTCGGCATAGTCGAGCATAAATCATATTTTACTACGTATCATTTGAGGTCATGCTTTATTGGTGTTACTTACGAGGTTCCAACCAATCTTCGGACTGCTGACTTGACATTGACTATAATTTATTTTAAGACTATATTTTTTAATACGTTTTCTCATATGTACATGAAAGATAAGTTGAGTTAGCTTCCCCTGCTCAAAATTTCATGCTACGCCACTGGCCAAAATACAGTTTCCCTATAACCAATTTCACATAATGCACCACATAATCGTGCAGTTAAGATATACAGGGTGCGTCAGAAAGAACGGATGGATTTCAAACTATCGATACGCAGCGAGGGGAGGGATAGAGTGAGGGGGACCACGACTGTTGGGTCAGCCAGAGAATGCAGCTTCAGTTGAGAACATGGTGTTAGTCTGGTGTACAACGTGCTTTCATCGCAGAGACATTTTTGAAAAATGAAGAGTCTGTGATCGCCACTCAGGACTCATTTCGACATCGGACGTCACGCTAGGATTCCAACTCGGAATACAATTTTGCGGTGGGTGGCTTCATTTCGTACCACAGGTTCAACATTAAAGAAGAAATCACCAGGACGAACACGGAGCGCGTGTACTCCTGCATATGTGGAGACAGACAGTAGGTTGTCCGGCCACCTCAACGATCAGCCCGCAAACAAGCTATTGCACTGAGATTGTCCGAGGTTACGGTAAGATCTCGCGCCCTGCGAGTTCTTTCTTTGGGACCATTTGAAGGCCTAAGTAACCACATACACTGGATGAACTGAAGACGGCGATTCGTGAAGAAATTGCGGCAATCCCACGAACTATGACTGTGAAAGTTACGGCGAACTTCAGAAAACGCCTCGATGCCTGTATCGAAAGCCAAGGACATCATATGGATGGTGTTGTATACCATAAATAAACTGCATGTATTGGTGAATCTGTTGATAACAATAAATTTTTGATTTGATGAATCCTTACAATTTTCTTGCCCTGTGAAATCCATCCGTTCTTTCTGACGCACCCTTTACTTATCGTACTGTATAACAGACAAAAAATGCTCTTGTTAGTAAAATGGAAAAATAGGCAGACCTACAGTAAGAAAGAAATGTAAGGAAAGAGGTGACAAACAGTACAACGTTCACAACTTTATTGCGTCCCTTCTTAACTACAGAGCATAATATATTATAAAAAGAGTGAGACGATATATACCGTACTACACACAAGTTTATCAAGTTACATGTAGTTATTGTAGTATAAATTGACCTACTTCTACAATCTACCTTGTTTCGCCACCACCAATACAGTAAGAAACCTAACTACAGAAAAGTACACCGTGTCCGAAATGAAACCTACCGATAAAGGAATGAATTAATTAGAAATCCATAAAAGTTACATATGGGCAGCTTGCACTAAAATTTAGAGAAACTCAACCAGTTTTCATGTCGTGAAATCGGCGAATCTGTTATTCATATTGTTGTGTATACACAGATTGTCTTCCAAAATGACTCCATTCACACCGCAAGAAAAAGTTCAGTGCTGTTATTGGTTAGCAGAGTTTAAGCATATACTTTACTATCACAGTCTAGTATATACAGTCACGAAGCTTAATACTGACTAAATGTGCAAACATAAACAGTTGAAATATGCATTCATAGATAGTTGCTCACCACCAGGATCGCTACTATCGCCTCATCACAGACTCTTTCCCTAGCAGATCTTAAGATGTATTGTGCTTTCGATGTCGTGTTCTTTTGAAAAAATTAACACCTTTCTTCCACTATTGAAATATAAAATACATAAGGTTTATATATTATTTTCATAAAATATATATTATATTCTATAAACTCACCTTCCTGGATCTTTCGGAAGAAGGATAACTCTAACCTATTTTTCTTACAATTTGTACTTCTACAAACGTCTCCTTGTCCCATATTATTATTCGAATTACTGTATTTTAGCCATTTACATTTATTATAACCGTTAACGAACATTTCACAGTTTACACAACTTTTCACAACAATGCGAAATACGGCACAGTCAATGCTTTTTCGATCTAGACCAGGCCGTAATGTGTGTTCGGGTTTTCTATTTCAGTGTATGGAGCTCAGTGAAATATTATATTATAACTTTATTGCGTATCATTGCTAAGCTTTATTTAGTGTAATGTGTCCATAAGTTCCGTTTACTTCTTGTTGCATAATATGTTGCAGAAATAATTACAAAACTGTGTTATTTTAATGCGAAGAGAATTATACATGTTAACCTAATCTGTTCACATCAACATTTCAAGTTTAGAATGGAAGCTATTTTGAGGTTTAATAAAAAAGAATTTATATTGTGATTTCAATTTAGCACATCTACCTTCCTTAATTTTAGACAAAACATTTACCATACCACTCCTATTAAATTATATACCTACGTACAATTGTGTTACTTCGTCTCTTAAATAGTAGATAAATACAATAATTCAGTACTCAATTGTAGTATTAAAATACAGACAAATTGAATGTCCGGGGTATCATAAATGACATTATGCTTAATTAAAATGTATAATTGCGAATTTAGGAATATAAGTTAAATATAGTAAACATAACTTATAATTTTCATATGAATGGCAAGGCAATGGAGAGCACAACATTTAGACAGAAAGGGGCAACTGGTACAGTAAACATAACCTATAATTTCAACATATCTAAATATCCGTGCGGTGCAATTGAAAATTATTGAATCATGCATAAATGAATGTACAAGAATTTTGCAATATTTAATCGAAATAAAGACAGGTATTACACATACCAACAACGTAATTTTCACACCATAAATAATATTACATCTTAACTCGCGAGTGAATTGTCTGAAGTGTCTCATAATCATTGTTTTAAATTTTATTAATGGAATTACACTACATTTTAGAGAAACATATGTTATTCCAACTAATTTATATGGTTGAAACGCCGCCCTTCGTGATCGGGTTAAGCGAGTTGCAAGGTCTGCCTTACGGCCTGTATTAGATCACGATGGCTGTGGCACAGTCTATTGTTCCAAGTACTCACAGATCTCCAAGCGGTTAGCAACTATCGCGAGATTTGCAAAAAATCATTCCAAGCTTCGTGACTGTATATAGTAGATTGTTTTACTATAATAACACCGGACAGCTGTATACTAGCAGCATTGGCGTGAGTGCGAAATATCGCGGACTTGACATCTAGCGGAGGGGATGGAATTACGTCCACATATACAAATATTAACATAGCGAGATTCGGACTATTGTTTAAAACGTGAGTTACTAATGTGGAATTATGTATGAAACACTTAAAAAAATGTTGAATAATATTTAATGTAAAATTATTATCTTATATCAGAGCTGCATATTATGAGAATATTGCATACTTCATATTACTTTTCGTAATTAATTGTTACATATTTTTTCTTTGGTTTACCGAGACAAAATCAGTTCTGACATTAGGAATTAATTTACAATAATGCTTTATATACCCATTGCTGACAACTGCAAAAATAAAAATGGTAGTAATCTGATGCTTGTAATAATTATTAGTAAAGGCATGTAGACAACAATAAAACTTAATTTGATAAAACCTTAAAATTTCCAATATATTTTAACTTCTATTCATTTATTAGGCCTAAATAAAAAGACTAATTTTTATTGTTCTATCAACACAGAGACATAGGCATTAGGCCTAATAACGAATTTTGTTGACTCACGTTTTATGATCTCTCGGAAATCGAAAGTACGATTTGGAGCAATTTGTAATGCTGCAATTGTAGCAATTATAAACAGCACATATACACCCTGACATTTTAACACAGCACTAATTAATAAAACTATTAACTAGCCCAGCAACAATATACATTGCAGTTGATTACAGCTCGTTTCGCGAGTATCTCCACACCGGCAGGTAGGTAGCAGCACCATCGTCGTTCGCACGCAAAACTGCTAGCTGTCCGGTATTATTATAGGAAGGTATTTGGTTTAAGTTTCCGGTTACAGTTCAGCGGAGATTTCGTGAAAAAATACGGAAATGCAGCTTCTGATAGGCACACCATTGTTCAGTGGCACAAACATTTGCTAGAAAATGGAGACTTTCAGCGACATGGCGGCGGTAGGAAGAGGGCGTCGGATGAAAACGTCGAAGTCATTCATACAAAGTCCACGGAAATCTGTCAGGTAAGCATTTGAAACTTTACAAAAATAATTTCCCGGGACGATGGATTGGTCGTGGTGGTCCTATTTCATGGCCCCTACGATCTCCTGAACATTGGACTTTTTCTTTTGGGATTCGTGAAAGACCGTTTCTACAACACCAGAGTGGATAACCTTTAAGTGTTACATCAAAGGATTATGTTACACAATGCCTCGAGAGAGATTGAATACAGGTTAGATGTGTGTCGTGTTACTACTGGGTGTTCATTTCAAAGTATGTCATGACGTCACTCTTGTGAGTCAGCGATTTGAAGCGAGTTTCAGCTTTTATGTCAGAGAAGTTGCCTATTAATCAAGGCGTTTAATCTGAACTTGAGAAAGTGTATGGTATAACTTGAACGTCGTAGCAACAGATGGCGGTCTGTAAAGTCTGTGTGCCACCATAACCTCTTTCGAACTGTGTTTTGCGCGGCCAAGTCGTACGCAGGGCATTTGTTATCATCGGTTGCGTACGGCAACATTCCACAGTACAAATCAAATGCTCCGTGTTCATGTTGACCGTCGAAGTTAATGTCAACAAATACTTAAGTAATAATCTTAAACCTCTCCCCATATCCAGACAGTAAGGAAAAACTCATCTCAGTGCGTGTTTCCAAACAGTTCACATTCCTGCCACTACAGGCGTTACCGTACGTATCGGTAAGTACTCTTCAGAATGAAAGCCGTACTTGCTAGGCAACTTCTCTGGCACATAGGTAATACGCCTCTGCGGAAGTGTAGGAAGATTGAATTCTCTAGGCTCATCGACTAGCCACATGACGGCATACAGCGAGTCACGACACACTTCGAACTGAACACGCAGTAGAGTGGAACATGTCGAGATTTACTGATGGTGACATAAACTTGTTGAGTCGATTAATATTTTCCCCTAATTTGTTTTTGTGTGTCATAATTAAGGAATAAATTATTTAGTGTCTTTATCGGTAGGTTTCATTTCGGACACGATGTACATTACGTTTACAGCTGAAGAGTAAGTGAAATTACCAGTTCTTAATTTTTGTGGGAATGCTTCGTAGGACTTCGTATCTTGAAGTACACCATCTCCAGAACCAGGATTCCCGCGGAGATAGCAGCGCCGTATGCAAGGACGAGCAAGGCCGGGTAAAAGTCCTGGATTCGAACACTGGTGAAACTCTCAGTGTGGCCTTGGCACTTGGGGAACTGGATCACCCAGAACTTGTATTCACGGTCCGATAGTCCAGACTCCTTTAACCATCGTGCCCTGAAATGTTTTACAATACCTGTAGTGAATATAACGTCTTCTATCATGTACGTTTATTAGATACTAGCTGAAAGCACCCGGCGTTGCACGGATTTTCCTTTCTGCTTCTATTTTTAATTAAACTGGTTATTACATTTTCGGAAAACTCGGAAACCTAACTATAGACATTCAAAACGAATTGTCTTTACTAAGCTAAGATGAATCTTTACTTAACGTCACTTACATGAATTGATGAACTCCTTAGAATTCAGTTGGATAAAACACAGCCTGCTCACTATCTACAACTGCATCAAGAAATTCATAACACGGTCCTGGACTGCGTAAAGACATTTATTGCACGAATTATCTAGTTTTAGCCTTCATGATGTGTATCAACCTTCGAACATAAAATAGATAGAAGGGGCAAGGCTTGCTGGATAGTGGCACCAGAGTTCGATCAGCTGATCTAGGGCAGAAGCGATATTGGATATGGAAAGGCCCATGTATGTCTAGTGGAATATGAGTGTTTTGGATTGATTTTTGACACATAAAAATTAGAAATAACGATAATATTTCGTAGGTGGTTACACTTGATGCATATTAATAACCTCAGTGCAATGTATTAAAGCGCGATAACGTTATTTAATTGTGTTTATTTTGGAAAAATTGAGTCCATGTACGATTTCCTCACTGCCAGCAATTTATCTTTAAAAAAGAGCAGATTTGTGTGTGTTTATTAAACGCGCATCATCACGCATACGAAATCAAATACAGAAAAACAAATAGGCCTAGGCCTACTTCAAGTTACCAAATTATCCTATTCATTTCGTGTTCTTGTTTCAGTTTTGCAATCGAATCTTCAATAGGTCTCAAGTTATTTCAACAAAGTAACTATAGTGTCCTATTAAACTTTAAAAATAGTAATGGCATATAATTGCATCCGTTCGTCTCCCTCCCACCTTGGCTATACGTCTATGGATGAACTGAAACAGTTATCTAGGTGAAACTAGCGTTGAGGTAGTTCCCGTGATTTCTGAAGTGAAAATCGTTTAATTTAGAACGATTTTTTTTTTTTTGTGGATATGGAGTTGATCGTATATGCAAGGCATAACAAACGCGTGAACTAACCAAATCTAACCTGTCTCAGATTCGAATGTGCAAGGTGTATAAAATGGGTACAAAGGGAACCACCTCAGTGCTAGTTTAGCCGAAAATTGAATTAGAGCGCTACCAATTTTCAAAACTGTCAAGAAAATGGCATCGAAGTACTGCTCAATGATCTATAAATTTCGGCGTTGGAGTTTTCTTTATTTTCTTGTCACACTCATTCAGTTCAGAGGTGCACTATGGGTTAAAAAAAAAAGGCTAGATGATTTATAATCCATGTATTGTGGGTCCCTATCACCACGGCATGGCGCGTCCTCAGGTTGCGGAGACGGCCTCCAGATATGGAGGGTAGCTGCGAATATATTGAATAAGCAGTCGTGGACAGCCGATAAGGGGTGGTCCTCCAGCTTGGGGGTTGGGCGAAGGGCTAACAACCCATCACCGTAAAAAACAGCTTGTTACGTATCCCTATAATAAGCCTCGGAATAGGACTGATTCTCTGGCACGACCACAGCAAAGGAATAAGGTTTTGAGATTTGGCACTAGGAACGTAACTAGTCTTTATAGAACAGGAGGGGGTAACATTAGTAGCAAAAGAACTAGCTAGATATAGAATAGACTTTGTGGGATTACAGGAGGTTAGGTTAGATGGGAATGGCATATCACAAATAGGCGATTACTTGTTGTATTATCGGTTTGGAAGTAAATCCCGAAAAGACAAAGTATATGATTATGTCTCGTGACCAGAATATTGTACGAAATGGAAATATAAAAATTTGAGATTTATCCTTCGAAGAGGTGGAAAAATTCAAATATCTTGGAGCAACAGTAACAAATATAAATGACACTTGGGAGGAAATTAAACGCAGAATAAATATGGGAAACGCGTGTTATTATTCGGTTGAGAAGCTCTTATCATCCAGTCTGCTGTCCAAAAATCTGAAAGTTAGAATTTATAAAACAGTTATATTACCGGTTGTTCTGTATGGTTGTGAAACTTGGACTCTCACTCTGAGAGAGGAACATAGGTTCAGGGTGTTTGAGAATAAGGTGCTTAGGAAAATATTTGGGGCTAAGCGGGATGAAGTTACAGGAGAATGCAGAAAGTTACACAACACAGAACTGCACGCATTTTTATTCTTCATCTGACATAATTAGGAAGATTAAATCCAGACGTTTGAGATGGGCAGGGCATCTAGCACGTATGGGCGAATCCAGAAATGCATATAGAGTGTTAGTTGGGAGACCGGAAGGAAAAATACCTTTAGGGAGGCCGAGACGTAGATGGGAGGATAATATTAAAATGGATTTGTGGGAGGTGGGGTATGATGATAGAGACTGGATTAATCTTGCACAGGATAGGGACCGCTGGCGGGCTTATGTGAGGGCGGCGATGAGCCTTCGGGTTCCTTAAAAGCCATTCGTAAGTAAGTAAGATGATTTATAAGGACATGAATTGAATCAAGAGCAGTTTTACTCAGGTTTGAAACAAAACCAGAATACAATGCATAAAAATGAAAAAAATATTAGGCCTACACTGTTACTTAAATTGTTTTTATTCCAGTATAAATATCGAATTTATGTGAAATAACGTAGAAATATTATTTTCCTCTAGTTTTTATATAAATAATTAGTCACGACTTCATTTGTAAGCTTTCATTTTAACAGTAAGTACCTATTATTATTATTATTATTATTATTATTATTATTATTATTATATTTACTTATAAGGCTTATTGTGAGGATTTAATTATAATTTACAAGACATCCAGTTACATTGTTACTTACAGTAGGTATAATTACCGAGGAAATTTTAAAACTCTGAAACATAATGGGTTAAGATGTTTCGTTACATTTTTTCAACCATTCATTTTATGCGAAAGAGCGAAAAATCGTGTTCTTTCCCTTCCTCTTTGTATAAGTAGCTGCCAGTTTGTCACCTATTCCTTTTTATGGGCTTACATAATTATATTTTTTATTAATTTGTAAATAAATACACGGTAGGCCTAGGCCTAATATTCCAGTTTTACTAGTAAATAAACTTGCCGAACTTACGAATAATTTCTAAAATACAAGGTTCGATAGAGCCCTCAAGATGTTAATCACAAAATCAAAGCTATTATATTTAATATTTCAATAAGACACAACTTTACTTTCTCACACTATTATAGTTTTCAAATCAATAAATGTTACATAACCTATGTTTTCACTCCCCCCAAATGAAGGGCACTTGTCAGACAAAGAAGTGCAAAGTACTGTCAAGTGACGTAAAGAAATTTCCACGATTAAACATTTTTTAAAAACAATAGTGTCCTTCCTTTTGTCAACTCCTTTGTTTCAATCTCACTTAATACATTTTCAGTAACTTCTAACTGCAATTTCCTTATTAAAACGTCGACAGTAAAAGTACCCCACATTTCCATAAGACATTTATAGCAGGCTTATCTTTAAGTTATTTCATGTTGCATTATAAAACAAGCCATTAAAACAAGACACTTGTTCAATTAGGATCTACCGAAACATTTTTTTTATCTTAATACATTCTAGGATATGCTGTCATATCCGCAATCATTGCAATAAATTGCTTGTTTGTAAGCATACTGTGTAATGTTTTGCCCGAGATCAGCTGATCTGAGAGAGCTGTTATTTTGGTGCCACATTCATCCGGTAGAGTAACATTGAGCGCCCTCTCTATTTACTTTAATGCTCGAAGGTATCAACAATGTTATTTAATTTCGTGTTTTTTTTTCTCGCTGTTATTTATACTCGCTTTAACATCTTTGGTCATATCGCGAGTATTTCGTGTTATAATTTCCATGGCCTCGTGACAACAGAATACAACAGACAATAATAAAAAAAACAATTGACTATAGAAGATTGCATTTTAGTATTACACTTGAATATTTGATTGTATTTATTCTTAGTTTTTATTTTTTAATTAATTTAACGTCCATTTGCACAATTTTAACATAGCCTACGAGTATGTTTTTTTTTTCTCCTGGTTATGAAGGTCAAATGTGCAAACTTTGATACATTTCGGTCAAAGCGTGTATATTTGTATAGAGTACATACATACATACATACATACATACATACATACCCACATTCACTTTTATATATTAGATGGTACTTAATTCGGAAAATACTATCAAGTGATCAATTAATTGAAAAACTATTTTTCAATAAAACAAAATAATTACTTTTTCGTAAAAGTACTATGGATCAATATAAGAGATACAAACAGGGTTTTATGAAGGAAAGTCACTGGAGAAATAAGCTCAATTAGAAAGCAATACGGAAATGTTAAGAGTATTCCCCTCACCCTCTCGTGATGTGTTCTCGTTGTGGGGACCCCTTCGGCACTGCGAACGCTACTTGTAGTGTCGAGAACATTTTAATCCGCTTCAGCCTGCACTTCTCGTACTCGTCAAATGTTTCGCTGATGATCTTGAAAGCGTCTGCCTCTCCGTGGAACGCGTGAAGTCCCAGCCGGACGTTCTTCACCCCGACCTCCGTGGAGGTGAAGGCTTCGCTCTGAGGTTGGGTGTACAGCTTCTTGTAGTACAGCGCCCTGATGTCGCGGTCCGTGGTTTCCTTTAAAATGAAAAAAAAACTTTCATTATAAGTTTAACTTCCATATGCTTCAACGACATCTATATTAATAATAAATCTGTAGCCGAAATTTTTCTGGTAATTTTCGATTTTCCAAAATAATTGGTCCTAACATATATAATTAACCACCCTGAAACCGAAAATCGCTTTTTTGACATTTTTGTTTGTCTGTCTGTCTGTCTGTCTGTCTGTCTGTCTGTATGTTTGTTACCTTTTCACACGATAATGGCTGAACCGATTTCGATGAAAATTGGAATATAAATTAAGTTCGTTGTAACTTAGATTATAGGCTATAAGGCATTCAAAATACGTTATTTAAAAGGGGGTTGTAAGGGGGCCTGAATTAAATAAATCAAAATATCTCGCTTATTACTGATTTTTGTGAAATATGTTACATAACAAAATTTTCTTTAAAAATAATTTCTGATAAGTTTTATTCTCTGCAAAATTTTGATAGGACTGATATTTAATGAGATAAATGAGTTTTAAAATTAAAATAACTGCCATCTAAGGCGGTGTGTTGAAATAAAAAAAAATGACTTCGTCTATAAGGGGCCTTGGACACAACAATCGAAAGCTATGAAGCATAGCCTACAGACAATGTTTCTGTGCTTGTATGAAGTAATATCAGAAGCTAAATTAACCGATTTGTATAATTAATTATTATTTCACCATTGGAAAGTGTAGTTTCTCTGGATGGACATAATGCTATAATGTTATTACAGTAACTTGTGAGTGAATCGAGGACAGGTAAGATTAAAATAGCTTCTTATGCACAGAAAACGTGATAGGTTATTCTGTATATTCATTTCCTGTATTTCTTATAATAATGTTTATGAACATATTCATTTTTATCTCAGAGAATTAACGAACGAGAGTGTATTGATTTAGTATGCAGTAATAGTACGTTAGCTTAGCAACCCATTATTTTATAATTCAAATTTTAACTATGCTCAATTGAATCGTGTTAAAATACATAAAATATATATGCAATAAATGCAATGCAAAAAAATTGGGTAATGAGCCAAGCAGATTATGTTGTAAAAGTTGTTCCTCCTGAGATTCAAGAGCTCCCACAACAAATTAAAAACTTTCTAATTCGAGTACATCAGTTATCAACACACTTTTTCATAATATAATATAATATAAACATAATAATAAATCTGTAGCCAAAATTTTTCTGTTAATTTTCGCTTTTCCAAAAATAATTGGTAATAACAATTAAGAAACATGTTAAAGGAATTATCATTGCACCAAATGAGTGTCTCTGGATCAAAATGATCGCATTTTAATATTTTAAATACAATTTAAATTAAGTAACATATTAAACGATTTATCCTGCTATCAAACACTAATGTTCCCTGGTTCAAATGTCCTATTTTAATTATGTAATTACTTTATATTTATTTCTAACGGGTGCAGCGGAGCGCACGGGTACGGCTAGTATATAAATAATTGGTTGAGAAGAAATTGTCTTCTGAAGGATGCACTGGAAGAAATTGTGAACGGGAGAAGAGTTAGGGGCAAAAAAAGATATTAGATTATACAGGGTATCGGAATTTAGTAGCGTTCAAAAGTAAAATTATTAAGCATTTTCTTACTGCGTAGAGTAGGTTTAATTTTTACTTAATTAATAAAAAAAAAAGAGTGTTTGTCTCTTCGTAACTTTTACAATAAACTGTCTAGCTTTTTATTAATCAGTTAATCTTTTAGTACTTTCATTTGTATTGTATTTGCAAATTTAATATTAATTCTAATTATAATTGTAATTGTATTCTTAATATTGTGGTTGTAATCCCCTGGTAGAGGGGAAGAGAAGGCCTCATGGCCTTATATCTACCTTACTTCTTACTTACTTACTGGCTTTTAAGGAACCCGGAGGTTCATTGCCGCCCTCACATAAGCCCGCCATTGGTCCCTATCCTGAGCAAGATTAATCAAGTCTTTACCATCATATCCCACCTCCCTCAAATCCATTTTAATATTATCTTCCCATCTATGTCTCGGCCTCTCCAAAGGTCTTTTCCCCTCCGGTCTCCCAACTAACACTCTATATGCATTTCTGGTTTCGCCCATATGTGCTACATGCCCTGCCCATCTCAAACGTCTGGCTTATATCTACCAGGTTGAATGAATGAATGAATGAATGAATGAATGAATGAATGAATGAATGAATGAATGAATTTTATTTTATGCTTGCTTACTCGTTCGTTCGTTCATTCATTCATTAATTTATTTATTTAATCTGGCGGAGTTAAGGTCATCAGGCCTTCTCTACCACACCACCAGAATACAAATAGACATGCAAATCTAATCTATCAGGTAAAGCTTCCTGTAAAGCACATTTGAATAATTTCAAGGGAAAAATTGTTCCGGGGCCGGTATCGATCCCGGACCTCTGGTACGTTCAACCAGAGGTCCCGGGATCGATACCCGACCCCGGAACAATTTTTCCCTTGAAATTATTCACAAATAGACATATTATACAAGAAACAAATGCAGAGAGGAGGGGGAAATAAGAAATAGTAGTAAAATTGCAGACACAAATATAAAAAACACAAATGCAAAAATAATGATAGGAATACTTGACATTTCCTTGAAATTGAAGTAGTTTTGTTCACGATATGTTTCGAAAGTTTCAGTTTCCTGCCGCATGGTGACACTGACAATGACGACCGTAGTGACTGCTTACAGAGCTTAACTCACTGAGTCAGTAAATTTAGCGGGATTCATATTAGAAGAATTACTGATCTAATTTTACGATCTAGTGTAAGGAAATGTAGAATAATATGATCAGCACGTACATTTATATAATTTCTGTTGACGACGAAGTCCTTCATGCTCATTTTGAAAGGACTGTCCAGGAGATCCTTAAATGTCTGAATAGCTGAGCTTGTGGTCTGCAGCAAGGATACAATGATGGCGGAGTAGGACACGGTCACGAATAAAGACAGCATCAAAAACGAAAGGAATAGAATCCTGAAAGAGAAATTCTTGGGATCTCGAGTCGCTCCTGTCACAAGAAGAAAAAGTTTACCAACGTCAATAATACAGTAGATGCTGGAAGAAATGTAATTAAATCAGACACAGATACAACGATGCCTGCGACATATTAATAAAATAAGGAATGATACTAGATATTTAGTACCAACAAAGTTGCAAAGTCAGCGATTTATAGCTATATCTGGCGAGTATGGGTAACAATTTCCTACAGATTTTGTCTAACGACTAGCCAGAAATCTGCATTTTTGTTTACTTAAGGGGTTAGGTATAGCTTACAGCAGTAAATTTTTTCGAAATATTCAACTTTTTTTTTTCTCTATTACTGTAGCTTGTACAATAATGAAAATTGGTATGTGTAAAACACTGTCCTTTTGCTATATGAAATAGTACATTACGCAACGAGCCTATAATGATAGTAATTAAGACGCGAGTATGTTTGTTTATGAAACGAGCGCAAGCGAGTTTCATAATTTCATACCAGCGTCTTAATTATCATTATAGGCAAGTTTCATGCGACTTTTTATGCTCGACCATATTTATAACTTGAAATTATTCAGAAGTATTCATTTTATTCGTATCTGACTGAAGATCGGAAGTGACCTTGTGCATAGCTCGTAAATTGTGAGATGTGCGCAGACGCGAAAGTATTGATTTTTTCCGATGAACAATAATGTCATTGACCTTGATGTAATCTAGAGAAAAACATGAACTAATTTTGATATAACCTGGAAATTGATTTAGAATTGAAAAACGAGATGACAAATTGAATTTATTTGAATATTATTTACAATTAACGCTAATTATTATAGTAACAGAACATAACCTTCTGCTACAGTATTGGATTTCCAGCCTCCGTGACGTTTCCCTCGTTGTCTTTCGATTGGATATCCGAGAATAATCGAAAACCTGAACTTTAATGAATAAGTGTACTTTAATGACATGCATTAAAGGACTGCTACCAGGTGTATAGTTACTACATTTCGGCATGGTCGAGCATAAAAATATATATGCGATTTAAAAAATTATTTATATATATTTTTTCAAAATTCAAAATGTTGGCAGTTCACTGTGCAGTTATGAAGCGTTTCCCTCATAACTCATAAACTTGTTAACTTTTTCATTTTTTCTCTTTTTCATTTTATTGCTGAAGCTCATGTTTACAATATCATGCTCTTTCAACTACATTCCCTAATAAATTAATATTTTTTATTTTGTGTTAAAAGAAAATACTGATATTTGACCATTTTTAAAATAAATTTATATTTTATCAGACAATCTATCAAAGGTAGAGTAGTGATCTTGCAACGTATTGTAGACATGACATGCATAAATACAAACAAAAAGTTTCATCATATGATGTTAGATATTTTTTGAGTTATGTGGGAAATGCTTCATCACTGCACAGTGAACTAAATTTAAAAAAAGTATTTTTAACGTAAAAATGTATTTTTTTTTTCATATTGCGGAAGGACAGTGTTTTACACATACTAATTTTCATTATTGTACAAGATACAGTAATGGAGGAAAAAAAGTTGAATATTTCCAAAATTTCACTGCTGTGAGCTGTACCTAACCCTTTAAGAGAAAAAAATTCAGCAAGTTTTAAGGTACCGTAACCAAGAAGTGTAAATCCACTACAAAATACAGTAGCGCACATTTCTTTCTGCAAAAGGAATCTATTTGACATTTTTAAGACAGATAAAAAAAAACTCTGATGAACAATCCCTGTACATTTCAACATTTTAGTAAACGTATAAAAATGTTAATAAAATATTTTGTAAAATAAAGATTGCAGAAAGAAACTGAAAACAATGAGATATAAACGCTAATTTTTCTCAGAAACTAGTAAAGTGATGGGAATGAAATTTTTTGACATGAAATAAAGACATAATTTAATTTTGTAAATTAGAATAATTTTTTTATAACAATTTTGAAATTATATGCGATTTTTTTTTTAATTTGAAAAATTAATGTAATTTTTGCAGTGATTATTGATACTAATTTCTATGAAATAATTAAAATATTCAAACAATCTTAGTTCACAGAATTCAGACATTATTTAATAATGTGTGTGAAAGATTCACGCAAGTTGATTGGTCCAATCAATTCTGAGAATAATTGAAATTTAGTTTCAATAAATAAGTTTACGGAAAATTAAGAAATACTGCATCGTCCACTTTTAAAACAAAGATTGACTTTCTTCCGTTTTTTAAACAAACAGAAATGGACGTGTCCATTTTGTAAACACAAAACCCAGAATTAGGATAATCATGAAAAAAAAAACCTATTCTAAAATTATTTCAGGATTTAAAAAAAGCCTGAGAGAGAGCATGATATTTAAATACACAAGTTTCACACCTATACGGTAATTTAAAACTATCTTAGAGGCTTCAAATATTATTTTTTGCAACAAATCATAGGGTCTACATCAAATTAATCCTAGAGAAATGTAGATTTTTTTTTCAAAATTAAAATGCATAATTACTTGAACAGACACAGTAAATTACATTCGATCTTAAATGTAATATTCGTAAGGAATATCGTCGTTGTTCCTGCAACAATTACCTATGTGACTTATTTGTCGATTTTCAGATTTTTGCTCTGTTAAATAACTTAAATAGTGATACAGCAAATAATAAACTCTCCAGAGCAGATGGCTACGGACTGGAAGGTCCGGGGTTCGATCCCTGGCGGTGACAGGATTTTTTCTCGTTGCCAAACTTTCAGAACGGCCCCGAGGTTCACTCAGCCTCCTATAAAATTGAGTACCGGGTCTTTCCCGGGGGTAAAAGGCGGTCAGAGCGTGGTGCC